>CM067360.1:131442640-131509086 GCA_034401795.1 Chaetoderma sp. LZ-2023a
TCGCATGACACGTGTGTTAGTGTGGTGGGTGAGAGTGGGTGTCAATTATAGGTCTGCTCACCGACTGTCCGTTCACCCGTCTGTCCATCCGTCCGCCTGTCACAGTTGGAGATCTTTCGCATTCCTTCAACATATTCACCTGTAACTTGGTATAAGCATTTGTTATTAGAATTTAGAGATCAACTTCAGATTTCAAACGCGCCTGTCAATTTCTAATGAAATTAGGTTCCCTTCGACTTGTGAAATATGATAAACCATTATTTATCTAAGATTCCATTCGAAGTAGTTTCAAAGTATTCGACAGCGGTCCTGTATAGCTGTCTTGCCATTGAGACACTGGAGTTTAATAGTGCGACTGACTTATGGATATACGAATTTCGTTATAAAAAGGCCATATCTTTAACCCTTTCGTGACGAAGCCGACCAACACTTGTCTCTGTAGTGGTCGTGGGCAATGTCAATTCAATAAGTAATATTTTTATGTTTCATTTCAAATTCGGTCATTAAAGGCGCATATTCACAGCAGAATGATTCAAAATAAAATAGTTAGGCGCATATACTTTTAGAGGCTGAAAGTGTGTTCCTAGATGTAATGAAAGGAAATAACAGCTTAGCATTTGGTGATTTCACTACGTATAAATTAATACAATTTTTGAAGTTGTAAAATTGAATTAGAGCCACGAGTCCCTAATTCAAATTCACAACTAAACCTATCAAATTTATGTATATGGAATGAAACCATCATGTGTTAAGATTTATTTCGTTTCATTACATTGCGCTACACAATTTGATCATCTAAAAGTATATAGGTTCAACAATCTTACTTTCAAGCATTTTGGTGGGAATATGCTCCTTTAAAGGGTTAATTTTTCTTTGTCCATTAATGGTTAATAACGTGTGGCAACCACACCGTACATAGGAAGTTGAATGCTCAATTATGTATATAATATGTTGCCAGGTTGACCGCTGTGTTTTCTATTTAGCAAACATATATACGTATGCTAAACGCGTAATTCGGTCTGTCTAGCACGCAGTGAGCCATCAACTCTCTCTTAAACATGCGCAATAAGGATGACTAGAAAGTGACCTCTTAATAGTGGTTAGTCAAAGCAGAACACATATGTTGATACTACAGTACGATGGTGCTATAGCACTGATGGTAATTCTTACACCTGTGTTAATGAATCACCGTTATGTGGCGATAATGGCGCCATCACTTTCTCGCTATCTCCTGAAAATGTCTAAATAAGCTCAACGTACTTTTATGTCTGTGGCAATGGATCTATATATGTTGAATTGAGAATTCCCTAACTCCCAATTTCATGATAACTGTACGGGAGTATTGTTGAATATGTCGGAGCGAGTGTTGACTTGGGGCTGTCGCTACCTTTTATAGCAACGGCCTCCAGTCGAGTGTGTTCAATATATTCAACAGAATGTTTATTTAACTGTAATTCTATCAAGGCCATACAATTAGTACACTTGACGAACTTTTCAATTTTCATTTCTGAGGTATAATGCATAATTAGGATTCTGAAGTCAGCTACTTAGTGATCCTTTCGCCTTCAGAACCATATGAAAAATATTAGCTCCAGGAGCTTGCGCTAGGCACGTAAGCAAATGACCTTTGAGCCTCGAGTTGTCAATATCTGAACAAATATATCAACTGGTGTAATACTTACAGAGTGTTTGTTAGTATTAGTCTTATTATTCTTAGTCGTATTACTATCATTAATCATATTGATTATTCTTTTTTGTAATGGAGGCAAGACAATCGCTAAAAATTGTAAACGTTAATAGTGTTAATTTATATAGGCCTATGTAAATATCAACTTGCATGTTAGTATAGTGTAAACTAGCAACATACCACCTTTGTCTAGTCTAATATAAGTCAGTTTGACTTGTGACACAATTCCGTCATAAATAGTTAACACTAAAATGTTTGAAACAAACTCAGTCAAATTAGGTTCAAAATAGTAATATAACGTTTATTAAATTTGAGAGCTAAATCTAACAATGATATTCAATGGAGGAATCCAGTTTGAGCTATGTCCCACCCATTTTTAGCTAAGGTTATGTCCCGTCCATCTGTAGCTAAGGTCCACTCACACCTTGCCGTGTTGGCATCGATCGGTCCCTGAACCCTATGACTATCAATTTCCAGAAAACTATACAGGTATGCTGTTGAATAGTAGGCATATGCCAGAAAACACCGCCCCGTCAAATTAGTTTCAAAATATTCAACAGTATGTTTTATTAAATAGCAAAGACATGCAATTCCTATAACAACGTCCGTCATCAATTTTGCGTTCGTGACGAACTTATCGTATTCGATTATGACGTCACGTCATAGTACAATACACGTCACGTAGTTGATTATGACGCCGTATTATGGATGGATAAACGGGAATGTCCCATTATCGTACATTTCGAGCTTCATGGCGGAGCTATAATACACCATTATGGTTGTGACGCCATCCTATATCTGACGTAATTGATTATTATGTCGTTATATAGTCTACTTGAGTAAGAGACCGGAACCATCTACTAGTCAACTCAGAGTACTATATAAATATGGCTAATAAAATTCATGATTGATTAAGTGGTCTGTACGTACTAAAAGGTACGCAGTATTACGCCCGCGCCTTAAACAAATCAATCGTTGAATCGTACGCACGTGTAATATGTTATGTACAATCCGGCTACACCTGGAGAATCCACGCAACGATAATAGCGTGTTTCCATAACAGTTGAGCACAGTATCGGTTCGCATATCGGCTATACATTGGATACATACCTACATTAAATGCACGAACTGCGTATCGCGCGATGATGATAGGGCGACTAAGCAAAACTTCTGGATCGATTTATGTTTTGCTTTTAACTGGCATGAAATGACAATCACGGTGTTAATAGGATCCGTGAATAGGGATGGCAATGGGGAGGACAAGAAGACGAAGAACAACGCGTGTCGTTCACGCGTGTACATAGATTCGCAGGAATCCAAGGCTTTGTAGCACTCAGTGTTGTTTAGTCTGGGGTTTATCGAAGCACTCGTTTATCGATATAGTTATATTCATATAGAGCGTATTAATGATGAGAGAAAATGCCAACACGTTATCGAGACTGAAAAATGTATTTTTAGGTTAGTTCTTATAGGGTTTACAATGTAGTTTGTCGGGAAATGATGTTGTCGAAAGTCGTTGCCGTCTACGATGGCAACGGCTTTCGGCTACATTGTGTTCATGTACCAAGCAACGAATTAAGTACCAGATTTATAGAAACATAACATTTAGCAGTAAGCCCGATAATTGGAACCAATTATGGGAAAGGAAACTCTCTAGACACCATGCTGCCAATTTTAAGAAACGCGGAATTTCCCAGTTCCCAAGAAATACAATTGAATCGTTTTCTCATGTTTACCTACATCTTCTAGCAAGTCGAAGTAACCGCCACAGCGTACCGTATCTCATCATCGATATAGTGTGGATAAATTATTGTGGCTCGGATTGAGTTTATCTGCCTGGGAAATTTGGTCTTTGTGTATGGGTTTTTCCCCCCAAATCTGATAACTGGTGGCAATGGTAATAGAGGAGTTCATTTCAAACACTGCCCCGCCAATTTCTAGCTAAGCTACACCCACGTATTTGCGCGTCTTGGAATCGATTTGCAATTTTGAATCAAGGCTTACTATAATATAAATATCAAAGCAACCATGCAGGTAGGGTGTTGACTATTTTGAAACTATATTGACTCGGGCTGTTGCGTTGACATGTTAAGACGAATTAGTTTACAGTGCTCATCCATTTTCTTGTATAATCGTCTTGCAATTTACACACTAGTATTTCACAGGCCAAAGTGTTTGTGTATATATGTATATTAACATCATGGCATATTTAATGGCATTTTCAGTTATAGCCATGCCCCGCCTATTCTAGTTAAGCTCCACCCACACCTATTCCATGTTGTGATCGATCGATCCCTGAACTCCCTGATTATCAATCTCCAGAAAGCTATGAAAGAAAGTTGTTGAATATGTTGAAACTAATTTGACTGGGCGCTGTTGCTGTCAATGGCAGCAACAGCGCCAAGCCAATTAGTTTCAAAATATTCAATATAATGTTTATTAAATAGTAAGAATGTACACTTCGTACACCAACGCTTAGTCCGTATTCGATTATGCGTTCGCGATGTACTTATCTACGTCGTTCATGACGTCATTGATTATGACGTCATCATATACGTCATCTAGTTGATTATGAATTCTGTGTTGACAGACAGCATACAACATGATGTCATCAGCCCGTATGTAATCTACACGCAACCTGACAATATACATGTCTGTACATTGCCCCATCTATCGATAACTACAAATAACCCGTATTTCTATAACAAACTGCCTATCACCCTCCAGCCATGTTCATGGAGCTATACACATCCATCCATCCAACCTCACCTCCCATTCCACTCATCCGCCCTCCCAGCGCAGTCCACCCCCGAGACTTCCACTACAGACCATCGCGCGTTGTTATGTTTTAATTAATTAATATTTGAAATGAGTATGGCGTGATCTGGGCCCTTCGGCTCTATAATTAAATTACGCGATACTGAACATCGCGTCGGGCTGATGAATTTTGTCCCAAACGGAGCCAATCTGGCCAGCGATGAGCAATCGTCCGCGCGCGATAATAAGATCAAATACGGTGGCTATCATACCTCGATCATATTCGTAGCTATTCCGATATCTCTAATCAAATTTGGAACTGACGGGCATTACATTTCTAGCAACAAATACGCGGAATAAATAACATTTACGACCACTTTTGGAAGGAATTCGAAAAAATTGCGAGTTAGAAAGCGAAGTGGCGCGCAATTATATGCTTAAAATTGCTATATACTAAACCGGATTATGGGGGGGGGGGGGGAAATGTTATCAAGAGTTTTGGCAAATGAACAATTATTGGCGTGTGGCAATGGGATTATAATGAATCAATCTTGTGGACAAAGGATGGGATTTTTAACCCTTCTAAAGTTGTGCTTATAGTGCCTTAATCATTGAAATGGTAGAGGTAAGCTGTTGATTAATTTGAAAATAGTTTGGCTGGAGGATGGTAAGGAATTCAGGAGCATTATATTCCGAACAGACTAGGTTCAAGATATTCAATAAAGAGTATGCGGGTGTTATCTGGTGAAATATATTTAAACATATGTTATTGTAACATATATGTGCAATATGATTGGGCACAGGTTCTGTCAACTTAGAGACGCCCATTACCTAGAGAATTATTAATTGGCAGCAGAAAAATGTATATAATATATACAGCTAACGCGCAATGTGTGAGAGAAAATGGGCGACATAGAGAGAGAGAGAGAGCGAGAGAGAGAGAGAGAGAGAGAGAGGGAGGGAGGGATGGAGGGAGGGAGGAAGAGAGCGAGAGCGAGAGCGAGAGCGAGAGAGAGAGAGAGAGAGAGAGAGAGAGAGAGAGAGAGAGAGAGAGAGAGAGAGAAAGTGAGATGCACAGCCAGATGGTTTGCATTTTACAATACTTATACTTTGCCTTGCGGCAGAGAGAAATAGAGAGAAAAACAACGGCATGAATAAAATGACCAATAATAACAACAACACATTTTAACAGCAAAGAAATAACCCATCTATGAATAACATTGACGACGGACTAAACATTGTTGTACATTTTGTCTGCCCTTACTAAATAATACACATGCTGTTGAATATTTTGAAACTAATTTGACTTGATGCTGTAGTTGCCATAGGCATGTTTCCATAGGCAGCAACAGCCCGCAGTCAAATTAGTCTCAAAATAATCAACAGCTTACCTGTATAGTTTTCTACAAATTGACAGTCAGGGAGTTCAGGGACCGATCGATCCCAACACGGGCGAAGAGTTGGTGGAGCTTAGCTAAAGATGAAAGGAGTTGCCATATTTGTAACCTACACAATTTCTACATACCATATTTTCATGGGATTCCAAAACTGATATACTCGCTAGGTGACCAACAACTTTCAGTCAAATTGCTCTCAAAATATTCAGCAAGTCTATAGTTATTGCTCGTTGAAATTATTTTCAGGCGGCTTTTAGCGGTCAGACGGTCAAGCATATCCAGCTAGTATTTTATGTTGATTAGATCACGAAATGGCAGATATGAAGAAAGCAATACACTGTGTCTGTGGATCATGAGAGAGAGAGAGAGAGAGAGAGAGAGAGAGAGAGAGAGAGAGAGAGAGAGAGAGAGAGAGAGAGAGAGGAGAGAGAGAGAGAGAGAGAGAGAGAGAGAGAGAGAGAGTTGACGTTTATTTGCACAGCATACGCCTTTCCGGTGTTAGCTATGCCCCGCCCATCCCTATTTAATCTCCACCCACACCTCTTCCGTGTCGGGATCGATCGAGCTCTGAACTCTCTGACTATCAATTTCCAGAAAAGTATACAAGTAAACTGTTAAATATTTTGAAACTAATTTGACCGGGCGCTGTTGCTGCCTATGGCAGCAACAGCGTCCAGTCAAATTAGTTCCAAAATATTCTACAGAATGTTTATTCAATTATAAAACATACGATTCGTACCACGTGTCGGACGACTAAGCGTTAAAGACGGATTATATGGAGTCATTAATGCCGTTGTGGTTTTGAGGCAATCTTACACGTCACGTAGTTGATTATAACGTCATATGGTGGATGGATACACTTAGAAA
The DNA here is from genome assembly GCA_034401795.1 of Chaetoderma sp. LZ-2023a. Classification (NCBI taxonomy): domain Eukaryota; kingdom Metazoa; phylum Mollusca; class Caudofoveata; order Chaetodermatida; family Chaetodermatidae; genus Chaetoderma; species Chaetoderma sp. LZ-2023a. The sequence goes on from CM067360.1 coordinate 131,449,349, forward strand.
GATTCATTAATGGCGTAGATAGGGTAAATTGACATACATAGTATATCATATTTGAAACTGATCAATGATATCTCAATATAACCAAACAACTGATTTTATATGATTTTCAAAAAATATTCTAAAACATGTAACCCGAGGGTGATATCATTGGAGCAGTGCAACACGAACGTCTACAACCTAGACTATCAGTTGGACAAGCTCCAAATCACGTGATATTCAATGTCTATAGCAATACGTCATCAGATACATGCATAGAGGATCTTACACGAGTTGACATTTCGTATCAAATTTATTACAAGGGTGTTAGCGAGCTCCAAATGGGATCTTACTAAACGAATGTGACAAATTTGATACAAAATGACACCCAGTATGAGCTTTTATTTATCACATAAAATATGATTTCAAACATTCACGCGATTCTTGTTAATTTCTTCTCATTTTTCATTCTTTTTGTTTATCATTGTAAGGTTTAACCTATTAAGAGTTTTGGCCAATGGAGAATTCCAGTTTATCCGTCAATCATATGACGTCAAAATCAACTACGTGGCATGTTGGATGACGTTGTAATCAATTACGTCACGAATGACGTAGATAAGATCGTCACGAACGGTTAATTGATGACGGACTACGGGTTGTTGCACGAATTGTATGTTTTTACTATTTAATAACAATGCTGTAGAATATTTTGAAACTAATTTGAATGGGAGCTGTTGCTGCCATAGTAACATCATCCAGTCAATTTGGTTTCAAAATATTCAACAGCTTACCTATATAGGTATCTGGAAATTAATAAGCAGGGCGTTGAGGGATCGATTAATAACAACACAGGCGAAGCGTGGTTGAAGCTTAGATAAAGATGCGTGGGCGTGACATAACTAAAACCGCATTCCTTCTTTGGGACCAAAATATAGTTCCATTGCAACATCCTACTCAGGTCTTAAATTATTTGTAGACGATCCTTTTTTTAATTTCCGTGAATTCCATTAAAATTAATCAAACTGTTACATTCTACAACATTTTAACGGTAGCAAAATACGGTATCACTGCGTCATCGCTGCTAGGCGACAGTAGCACAGAAATATATTTCGCGCGGCGCCCGTCACCAGATCGCGGCATTATTACATTAGTGCGATATAAATGATATTTAATAGATCACTGAATAACAACTTTGCTTATGTGATACATTGATGACAATATTGATGACGTAATACGTATAGGAATATAGTCTTCGTTAGCGTTACGAAAATATACAGGACACAAAGCCCGTTCGCGCGGACCCATATCTAATTTGAAAAATTAAGGAATCCGCTCTGTCACTCAAGTATCTGACGTCATGATCAAATATGTCACCCGTTGGGTGTTGTCACAGTAAGAATGGCGCAGGTCCGTCAGGAAAGGGGCGATGGTCTGTCACGAATGTGGCTGAATTGTATATCTGTGTTGAATTTACAAATTTAATACACGTGCTATTGAATATTTTGAAAGTAATTTAACTGTGAGCGGTTGCTGCCATCGGCAGCAACATCTCACAGTCAAATTAGTGTCAAAAAATATTAAACAGCTTACTTATATACGGTATATATATATATATATATATATATATATATACGGTATATATATATATATATATATATATATATATATATATAATATATATATATATATATATATATATATATATATATATATATATATATATATATATATATATATACATGTAAATATATATATATATATATATATATGGTTATCTAGAACGTGTCATAGGAAGTATATTAACTTATTTGCACTCTGGCAATGTAGTAGGCCTATATGTTTTCTTGCGCGTATGAGGATGATTGGATAAGCTTATAGCCACCTGATTTATAAAACCATCACTTCTTGCCCACCGAAGGCCAGTGTCTGGCATTGCCACAATTCAATCTGACATAGACATTGCGAGAATTCCCATGGTTCAGTTTATATATTGCGACCTACATACTTAAATTATATGGCAACAGTATATGCCAGGGCCAATACTGCCATTCTTCGGGGAACGATTATATCCCGTTTACCTAAATTCACGATATGAATCCAATTGTAACTTAATTTGGTCGTTGACGTTGAAAAATCATACTCTGTTAAAATTGTCCAATAGTGTGACAATAATTATAAATATTAATTTTTTATTGAAATAAAAATCGATTTCATTTCAAATATATTTCTAAATTGGTTTTATATGCATCAACCACGCATTATAATTCACATGAGGTTAGCGATTAAGGATTAATTAGCATAATATTTAATTGTACACCGAGCTGCGAATCTATTGTCTACCACTAGTGGTACACAATAGATTCACAGCTTGCTGTATAATCAACCGTCATGCCTCAATTTTATATGTTGACCCCCACGATGCCTAAATTGTACAGAAGATTTTAAAATACTGTTAAGCCATTATGCAAAATAAGTATCTGCATAGTCGACTCGACTATTAGTTGAAAGAAAGGGTTGGGTGATGACCTCAATAATAATTATTGTATAATAAAATAATGATAATGATATTGATAATAAAGATAAATGATGATAATGATGATAGTGATGATAATGATGATAATGATGATAGTGATGATAATGATGATAATGATGATAGCGATGATAATGATGATAATGATGATAGTGATGATAGTGATGATAATGATGACAATGATGATAGTGATGATAATGATGATAATGATGATAATGATGATAATGATGATAATGATGATAATGATGATAATGATGATAGTGATGATAATGATGATAATGATGATAATGATGATAGTGATGATAATGATGATAATGATGATATTGATGATAATGATGATAATGATAATGATGATGATAATGATGATAGTGATGATAATGATGATAATGATGATAGTGATGATAATGATGATAATGATGATAATGATGATAGTGATGATAATGATGATAATGATGATAGTGATGATAATGATGATAATGATAATGATGATGATAATGATGATAGTGATGATAATGATGATGATAGTGATGATAATGATGATAATGTTGATAATGATGATAGTGATGATAATGATGATAATGATGATAGTGATGATAATGATGATAATGATGATAGTGATGATAATGATGATAATGATGATAATGATGATAATGATGATAATGATGATAATGATGATAGTGATGATAATGATGATAATGATGATAATGATGATAGTGATGATAATGATGATAATGATGATAGTGATGATAATGATGATAATGATGATAGTGATGATAATGATGATAGTAATGATAATGATGATAGTGATGATAGTAATGATAATGATGATAATGATGATAGTGATGATAATGATGATAATGATGATAGTGATGATAATGATGATAATGATGATAATGATGATAGTGATGATAATGATGATAATGATGATAGTGATGATAATGATGATAGTAATGATAATGATGATAGTGATGATAATGATGATAATGATGATAGTGATGATAGTGATGATAATGTTGATAATGATGATAGTGATGATAATGATGATAGTGATGATAATGATGATAATGATGATAATGATGATAATGATGATAATAATGATAATGATAATGATGATAATGGGGATAATAATGATGATAATAATAATAATAATAATAATAATAATTATTATTATTAGTATTATTATTATTATTATTATTGTTGTTGTTGTTGTTGTTCTTTTTATTATTATTATTATTATTATTTTTATGATTATGATAATATAATGTAGTAGTTGTGTTTGTGGTACTGTATTATGCTTGTATTATGTCTGTTCACATGTACATATGTTTATATGTTCCCCCACATACTTGTAAAAGTCTGGGTGTAATAAATGAAATGGTTGTTAATCGTGTGTAGTGTATGTCAGCTATAGCGGGTGAGTAACGCCAGTTCGAATAAATAATGACTGATTGTGTGTCAGGCAATGTAGGAATCCAGTTTTAGCAATGCCCCAGCCATCTCTAGTTAAGCTCCACTCACGCTGTGCCCGTATTGGGATCAATCGATTCTTGCACGATCTGAATCTCAATTTCCAGGAAATTATACTGGTCATCTAATGAATATGTTGAAACTAATGTGACTGGCTGCTTTTGCTGCTTAAAGTGTTGTTATTTTGATCTTTTGTGAACCAGACGCTATTTTGAATAGACTTTTCTAGCAAAATATCTTTTTTTAGTAAATGTTGAAATAGGTTTTGACAAGAATGTTCCGGTGTAACTGGATTGCAAATATAAATCTAAAACATTATAGATAACGTGAAGATTTCATAGCAATCTATTAAAATATTGCAAATTTGTGGAAGAACTGCTTTAGATTTAGTTTCAAGTATTATTATATTGTTTAGAACAGGAAATATAGAATCTGGAACGAGGTCACTTTTCATATCACTATTATGGACCGAGTTGAAAAATATCAATTTGCACGAGCTTTAGCGAGTGCAAAATTGATCATTTTCAACGGGGTTCATAATAATGATATGAAAAGTGACCTCGTTCCAGATTTTATTTATCATATAAACTGTAATTTTGAAATATTTGCCAATAGTTGCTGATGTGACTTTTATCTGATTTATCATTGGTGATTTTCGTGAAATCGATACCGCGGCTGTGACGCACCACTACTTGAAAACAGATACTTAATGCGCAGCAAAATATAGTGACAAACACAAAATCTGGCGATGTCAGCCGTAAACAACACTTTTCTTCTAAGACTATCGCAGAGCCACGACCATCAATCGTTACTTCTCTGCCGACTGATAAACTGTCAAACGATGACATATTGCGATGACGATTCATGAATGATAAATCGTAGTAAACAAATCGTAGTAAAACAGTACCGCGTAGTAATCCTCCATACACGTCGCGCTAACATCAATCGATGTTTTAATTGGTCGATTTAAATGGGTTGCGCACCAAACAGTCAATGAAAATACTCCGTTGAATATGGCCCGTGTGCTCATATCGAAAAATATGGAACGGGCTAGAAGGCTTGTATATATGATAAAGTAGCTTATAGATCGGGTAAGATAAAATATATGCGGATCCATAATTACCAGCAATGCAGATAGGTTTGCTTAGCACAACGTTTAGATCGAAATAACAGAACATATAAGGAGTGGAATGTTTCATATTTTATATAGGATATTTTAAGGAGAATTTATGGATATTTCGGAAAATGTTCTAAGCAAATTTACTGTTGTGCTGCTATACCAGCTACACTAATAGCACATTTTCTGACGTTCCAGGACAATAAGATTAACCCTTTCGTGACCAGGCCACCCACACACGGCATCTGTAGTGGTCTTGAGCAACATTCATGTACAGGCCAAGTGAGGATTATTTTTTAAATCAACACAGAAATGCCTGGCTCGTTAACCGAGCCAGTGATTACAGCGATATATTTTCAAAAGTAGTCTTCGCTTGGCCTGTAAATGGCCATCCAATAAGCAATTCACCATTCCACAGTATTCACCCATCATATGACGTCATAATCAACTATGTGATGTGTAGAATGACATCATAATGAATGACGTCATGAATGATGTCGATCAGTACGTCACGAACGCATATTTGAAGACTGTCTATGCGTTGTTGTACACATTGTATAGCTTTACTATTTAATATATATTTTGTTGAATATTTTGAAACTGATTCGACTGGGCGCTGTTGCTGCTATAGGCAGCAACATCGGCCAGTCAAATTAGTTACAAAATATGCAAAGCTTCCCTGTATAGTTTTCAGGAAATTTATAGTTAGGGCATTCGGGGATCGATCAATCCCAACACAGCGAGGTGTGGGTGGAGCTTAGCTAGTGATGGGCGGGGCATAGCTAAACATGGAAAGGTCCATTCTTTTATGTTGTGATCAAGTTTGATCATTGCAGAGTTAGTCAAAGGCACTAATTCAATGTAGTATGTCTACTCATGCATAACTTTAAATAACATCGCATAATAATATCGTGGTCCATGGCATTGAGATCAATCAGAACAATGCATGCTAATGAAATGCATTCGACCATTTGAAATAACCTAGTATATAGCTATTAGACATGCTATATACCATTACATCGCCTGTTTGTGATTCTACCACAATCTATTAGTATATCGACACACGTTTTAACCCTTTCAATACCGGCCTCTGCAGTGGCCATGGTCAATGCCCATTTGAAGGCAAAGAGAAGACTATTTTGAAAATTTGCCACTATAATGACTGATACGAGATTCTAGCCGGTCATTCTAGTGGTAGACCTAAAAATGGTTTTCGCTTGGTCTGCAAAGTAGACATTAAAAAAGAAATTATATTTATTTTACGATCAAATTTAGTCTTAAAGGGTTACACATTTATTGGATACAATTAATTACTGATATCTTAGAAAAACATGCATTCATGTCGAAAGTATAAAATAAAAGTTGTATTGCAAATGTCATGAATGACCGGGATTAGATCTGTTTTGAAATTATGAAACTGTGATGCCAGGATTCTATGTTTAATGGATCGACTATGGAGATTTGACTTCAGCTTATCTCGCAGATACATATGTTTCAAATTGCCTTTGATAACGAATCAACAGAACTTTAATTTCTAGTTAATTCCAAATCATACAAGAAATACATGAAACTTAAACTATGTTTAATACAAAGCTAGTTCATTAATTGTGTGATCAGTTTTTATGAGACTATCACTTGCATTAGTAATACATTACTGGACGATTTCATGTTATACATACATGTTCAATCATATAGCATATACAATGAGATATACATTTGAAACTTGGAATAGAAGAAATGCAGATAATAATATAAATTATGAATAATAGGTTAGTGCTACTACTGCGCAGGAAGTATATTGACAAAAAGTAAGAAACTAATGAGATATGGGCTGGCTACGTAAATACAAAATGGAAATTTAATTACGAAATTTGAAACCAGTAAAATTGTATGTTACATACATAAAATTTATATTAATTTTCTAGAAATCTAGCCATAATGATGTAAAGGTTTCGGAGACGTTAGCAGCGATATGTATTATCATAAAAAGTACACATCCTGTACACATCCAAACACACAATCACAATCGTAACAAAATAGGTTGACCGATTAATATTAAAACTACTTCTACTGCATATTGGTGATACAATATGCTGACCGGCCCCTGGACAATCATCAAAATCAATGACATATTAGTTCCACTAAAGTAGTAAGAGACCTCGACCAAAATGCCATTGATTAGACACATTATATACCGTTATAATTATAAGTCGTGTGGAGTAACCCTCGGCCAACAGCATCATAAGCCTGCCATTTTTGCATTTTAGATATAGCAAAACACATGTTCTGTGGGATACTTGCAGAGGCTGCAATTCTTAGCATATTAGACAGCTGTGTGCAATCAGAAAGTGGGCCGCGACGAGGGCGATAACATGCACGAGCCTTAACTCTACAACCACTGCAGTGCTCACTAGGGGTATCGCTGCAGTTAGTGTCATTTTCGCACGATTCAGTGTGTGCTTGTTGTTCCTTAATGAGTAATCGATCAACATATAGCAAGTTTTCCGTGTCTCTCCAACACAGAGAGGGTATCCCACTCGTGAATTTGTTCTGATGCTTTAAACTTAAAATCGTAACATATAATCTTAATATGTAAAATAAAAATCATTTCCCTAATAATTCTTATAACCCATCCCATAACGCAGCCCGTCACAGCACTGGCAAATTCCCAGTTGAATATTCATAATTCAAATTCAATGTCCAAAAAACGCTCCCAATTTAGTTTTTATGCATTAGTTTGCACAAATTCGGATCAACAGTCTACATCACCACGGAATTCGATAATTCGTTTATCGGCCGGAAAATGAAATCATTACCTCGGCATTGTGGACCTACACCTGACACAGCTACATCTCAGTATGTCACAATTTCTTGCCTTCAAGTCAACCGTAACTGCTACACATACTGCTACTGATAAATCCCACCTACATAAATGGTACTGCTGATACATATACTTAAAGGTAAGAAAAAGAAAATATAATGGGCAACCATTAGCAATAATCACAATTTATCAACGCCCATATCTACTTGTCCACTTACTAACTAAATTTGGTCAAGAAACGCGAAATATGTGCTTATTGAATGTTTATTTGCAGGCCAAGCGAAGACCATTTAAAAAAAAAAATTTCCCTGGTGTATCATTCAGGCCGTAAATCGTCAAGAAATACCTTTCTATTGGCCTGCAAATGGACATTCCTCGAGACTGTAGAGGCTGGTTTGGTCCAGTCTCAACATGAAAGGAATAAGTGATGGACACAAGTTTTTCCAATGCCAGGGAACTGCATACACCACCTCCAACAAATGGTTGAACATTTTATGACACAATGGACTGGAATGTGTTGTTGCAACAACATCCAGTACTATGTGTGAACAGTTGTTTGGACACGATTGAATAAAATCATAATACCTGGACTACAACTGTGGCTGTCAGAATATCCCAAAACAGCCAATTATGGAGCTATTTAATAGTTTGTACCTAATATGAAATCCCAGGTAATTGCATTCATATGCTGGCAGAATACAACCAGCAGAATACGTATGAACTGTATCACCAACAATTTAGTGCCTGAATGAGTTGGAAAACATTGACTTCGACATGGCGATATAATCAAAGCTGTTGTGAGGACTAGCTACCTGATTGCTCTGATTAACTTGACAATCATAATATATATTCTCCTTTGCTAAAAGAACAAAATGCTATTTAAACCTTCTAAATCGGCCAAGCCAAAGCTGAGATAAGCACATGGCAACCAAATAATACCATATGGAGCATAGGCGCCTACTACTGCGCGTATTAGGCACATGCGCACCTATTTTTTACACATCGGTGTTGTATGGTAATTCATTGTTCGCACATGGACACTATACGTTGTTCAAGTTGCACAAAGATTCAGTAATATCGCAAAAGCGGATGATATTTGTGTCGATTAAAGGACAGATCGACCAGTATGATGACTAACATCATAATGCTAACATACGTCAGTTGGTGGTGACAGTTACAGCGGGTTTCGTGTACGTGAATTAGACCTGAAATTACATTGGTTTGAAAAAACAAAAGTAGGTTTATGCAAAAATACCAGTGGTATACATTTTCACTCATCTCATGTGATTTAGACGTTATTCTAATAGAGCAATAGACAATATTCATAGTTTCGCACATACGTGCATCTTGAGATCGGCCGCCATTAAAGTTGGGGGAAAACGTACTACATGCTAAAGAGGACTGCCCAAAGTAATGCCTTGTTTACATTTTCCATGAAGCTCAAACGATTAAATCCTGTATCTGAGTATCTGTAATAAACCGGTATCAGAGAACATCAAATCATGAGTGTATTTTGCAAGATAGTAAAGAAAATGTAATTAAGATTTTATGGCCCATTGCTCGTAATGTTAAATTAGTCCCTCCATAAATGGCGTCGCTCCCAGGGTAATATGGGAAATGTGATTGTGATGACGTCATCGCGATTCTATGAATAGCCTACAGTGTGCGTGTAGGCTACATGGACAGATGTGGGCGTTGATCATGAATAGTATATATGGTCGGTGCGAGGTTCATGGATAGGCTATATCTAATCAAACATCACCACATACTTTTCGGAATACAATTATACGAATGCATCTATACAGCTTATATCTTTCTGGATTGACTTTAACCATGTTACGCAGGCTATAGACACGCGTGTAGGATCATGTACGCAAACGCATAACTTGTTCAATTTGAATTAGTAGCACTCAGCAGCACACCGTGGCGTGTACGATCACAATTTTCCATTGTATAGACCTATGAGTAAATTTATGATTGCAATATAGCAATTATATGCTTAAAATTAACCAAAATGCCAATTAAATATAGAGCTATTAATAAAACTAATTAATTTTTTTGTATAATCAACGTAAAATAGTATCGAGAACACACTGTTTGTTTACATTTTAGGCAGTGACCGCACGGCTTTCACTGCCGTCCGCATGGGTTGAAGGGTCATATACAAATATTTACTAGACTACCCCGATACTGCAGCTTACTAGGCCGATGCTGGGCCGATACTGGGCCGATACTGAAAGTATCGGCACCGTATCGGGCCAGCATCGGCCCAGTAAGCTGCGTTAGCTGGGTACCGTACAACTTAGAAATAACTTAAAACATACTTTTTTATATTTTGAACACAATTGGATTCCAACCCAATTATATTTAAAATATTCAACAGAACGTTTCTTACATCGTGTTCATATGGTACTAACCAGTTAACATGTTTCTGCTTTGCTTCGGAAACGTGTAAACTTATTTATGAGCTGCACTGTACGTAAAGATGATTCGCTCGCGATTTCTAAACATCTGGTTCACTTACATATTTAAAATTTGTTTAATTAAAGTTTTGCTTTTTCACAACATTGACATATTTATTTAAGCTACTTCCATCACACGGAAGAAGCTAGTTGTTTTAGAAACGATCGATGTTGCCGTAGTGGTGGTGGTTATCACAGACGACCCCCCCCCCCCCCACCCCACCAACACCACACCCTACCCACCCACGCACCACTTTATTGACTCTAACGTGTTAATCCGTATCTCTGTCTCATGCAAACACCTTGTAAAAATAAATAGATATAGGTAAATAATTACGGTCAAATCACGGAAAGACTCACTCCTGGAGCTCACTTACGACGCACAATTTTACATTCATCATTTTCAGAAACGATTGTAAGTGTATTCTGTATCCCACATCTTCTTTCAGATATGAATAATGGCACTATTTTCGCAAAATTATAGATTATATTTACGCATGGAAACAATGACCAAGGAATACTCTTTCAATACTTACATTATTCACGCCAATACGGGCATATTTAAATCGGAGAGCAGAAAAACGGCATGTGTGCAAATTTATGTAGGCCTACCACATACAGCCATCTTCAACCTCTCCCCACCCCCACCGCATCACACTCACACCCATTAAATCTCCGATATATACCAATCCGGATGTTTTCAAGGATGGCAGGCATTATTGGATCCGCAATTAGGCCTACTACTGTTAGTACCTAAACAGTATTTGTCCCATACATTGAAATATTGCCGATTTTGTTCATTATGTATTGCCCAATGTTTACTGGTTGTAGCCTAGGCCTATTGATATGCGATGTAGCTACCCATAAAGCCATGTATTATCCTAATGGATTTTCAAACATCATAATTTTTTTGATTTTTTGAAGCGTTAGCGTCAACCTGAGATAAATTATGTTATGTTATGTGAAGCATATCCTGTTAAATGCACGGTTTAAAATACGTTGCCTTTGTACTAAAGACAAAGAAATATTGACACAGCTCGCAGCCCCGTTCCCGGTGTGATATCATAGCGAGCGGTGACATGTTTGCGACTGAGGCGTCATTTAATCTCGTTATTGGGCTGTCTAACATATTTTCTCTCACGCCAAAGTGAGGTTATTGTATTTAAATAGTGCAATAGATCATAAAATTAATTGAAATTCGTTATCAATCTCAAGTCCTCACAAGACCTTTAATCCCTTCAGCGTCAGCTGAAATGGCGCAATCAGTTAAAAACTACCTTTGCATTGGTCTCGAGAAATACTCCTTGGACTGCAAAGTTAATATTGTTTTTGAAAATTCACAACCCTAATGATTGGCTCGGTAAGCGAAACACTCTTTCTAGTGGTAAACTTTCCAAAACAGTAATCCCACTTTCTATTGTTTTGGCTTTTGGTAAATAGCATGTTGAGCACGTGGACATCCGGTTGCCCCCAAAAGGGTTAATAATTAAATAAAAGTGCTTACACTTCCCCTTTTGAATATATGAGGCTTGATCTAGGTAGCGGTCCCAGCATGAACAGAAGGTAACATTAACAAAGTGGTAATCATCGTAAGCTATATTAGCTATAACAATGTAATTGTACACATTAATGCAATTTTGGCACTGAAAATTGTGGCCACCAAAACCATCAGCCATATATTAGTCACCTAACATATTTTTGAAATTAATTTGACTGGAAGCTGTTGCCACACCCGGCAACCACACCCTCCATTAAACTAACATGAACTAACTAAGATATCTATTTACTAAAAGCTGTAGAGTCAATCATCTCTCCTTCATTACTTCAGCTATCAAAAATCACAATTTTGGAAAATTGAATCCATCTGTATATGAACAGATAAAATCGGCATCTTTAATACAAGGCAACAGAATACCTAAAAACCTGCACATTATACATCCCTATACTGAAAACAAATTTGTGTATAAACGTGACTATATACACGAAAACACGAGACCCAATGGCAGGTATCGCCCATCTGTCATCACTGGCACAAATGAACAAGGTGAAATGACCACTGGAAAATCTATGAATTAACTTCCTGAGAAAACTGTTCAGCGCAGCTTTACTAAAACTGGTCCAGATGTCAATAAGTAGTCTCTTATAATTTTCTTAAAAATTTACCAAAAAGACCAGAATGACAACCGAACCATTTGCCCAATCAAATTCCCCTGGGCAAACCTGGTTCAGCGCTTGCCTTAGGGATACTTTGTGCCATATATAAATGAAATCCGTTCTAGAGGACTTATTTACCAATAAATTTGAGTGACAGAGAGACAGATGGATGGTGAGTGACAGTTGGACGATGTTCGCCACAGCAGTAACGCACTTGGCCATTCTGACGAGGTGAGGTAATAATAGGGGATAAAAAAAAAACCACATGTTATAAGGAACACAGCTATGCACGACGCATACACATCCTTAACCATGTATATTACATAGATTACCACTTTAAAAAAATCTTCCTGGGAGTTTCAGTTATCGGACAACGCTTCACCAACCTTTCATAGAATGGTGAAGCAAAAATGGCAAATGAAAATACCAGTGATATGTTTCTTGGTCACTTTTAATTTCTTACATCGACCAAAATAGCCAACTGTTTTCTTAATTGTACTTAGCAAGTTACAACACCCATCTCTTTTCCAACATTAACCACTACACATGCACACCACGAGGTCATGTGGTTACATGAAATCTCATGAAGTTTCCACATTTTAATACCTAAACTAATTTATAATTTTTGAGAGATTGATTTTTAGAAAGAATTTAGCTTGAAAAATTATAAATAGTTAGTGGCAGCACTTTTAAGCTGAAACCATATTTGCTAAGCAGTGAACAAGTAAAACCCTTCTCTTTGCGATAAATCAGCTCGATGCTGACATGACATAGAGCATGATTGCATTTCCACATACACCATGTTTCATGATAAATGCATAAAACACAAAGATAATATATAAAAATTTCAAAGGAAAACAAAAACCTCATTCTGTTAAAAAAAACATGTGTTTATCTTGCTAAAAATGTTAGTATATAATACCTACTGAATGAAAAAATACAATTCTGAATTGCAGAACCCATGTTCTAACTGTTAGAACTTGACAAAGATGAAAACACTGAAACATTATTTCCTTAATATCATTACATGTTCAGATATTATTATTATTTTTATTATTATTATTATTATTATTATTATTATTATTAATTACCTTTAATCATTTTTGATAAATATTTTAATTTATCTAACAGTACAACTTTGCTACTCCTTTCGGTTTGGCATATTTAGTATAAATGACATGGTTGTCATTTGCTCGCTCATGTTTACTCAGCAACAACTTTAATATTATGATAATATATATATATACAATGTCATTTCCCCGATCTCGTCCGTTAGCTATTTCAACTGAATTACTCAGAAATGAACATCATTTTGGTAATTGGGAAGGAGTTGAATTAAATATGGGGCCACCAATATCCAATTCATATAGTTTCAAAATGGTAAGTGGTTGACTTGTTCTATTAAGATTGGATTTAGATGTGAACAGCTGGTGCTATGAGAACACTGAAATACAGTTAACATATTTTCCAAACCAGTACATATTGATGACTAAAGTTCAGAAAGAAATAAACAAAGTACAATATGTTCATAACAAAATTTTACTTGTTTCAAATTTCTGACTTCAATTTCAAATTTAGCATTACTATTAGAAGCCAGCCCATATCACATTGGTTACGCAGTAACATTAACCTATTAGTCATATATAATATTATTTGATGTCTATTTTCTGCCGTTCTTCTAGTCATTTATTTTCAAAATTATATCTCATTTCGCAGTCCTTATCATTAAACGCATATTTAAATAAAATGAAGTAAATCCTCTAGTACCTTATTAACAAGTCAGCATACATTCGTATACAACTTTTCTGATAAAATAATCAGTGAATTGGTTTTCCATTTTAAATTATATTTATTTGTTGAATAATTTAGAAATTCATCACAGTTTCATAATTTCATAGGAATCGCAAATGCATCTCAGTTATTGAAATCGAGTGCAATACCAGTTTTCTTATATACTTCTGAGTTCTAAGAAATATGTAGTACACTAATATCAGTCCAAATTTCAAAACACTTGTTGCTATAATAATTACCTGGATAGATTACAAGCAAGAAATTTAGGCAAGGCTCTAATTATATTTAACATTTGCTATTTGTATTATTTTATCTGATCACCAATCGTTGCATTAATCTATTCCTAGCCAGTGTGCATCATAATATGTTGTGAAGTGGCATCTGCCCATATATTGTGGTGTCACTCAGTCTGGAAAAGATAAAGATAAAGTAAAATACTAAACAAAATTGAGTAAATGTAGATTAAAAAATTAAAATAATAATAATAATAATAATAATAATAATATCTGAGATTAAGGAAATAATGTGTCAGTCTTTTCATCTTTGTCAGTTTATAACAGTTTGAATATGGGTTCTGCAATCCAGAATGTTGTTGTTTTACATCAGTAAGTATGATCTACTAATAGTATTAGCTAGATAAATACATATTTAAAAAAAAAATGATTTTTTTGTTTTCCTTTTGAGTATGAAATATTCTTTGTGTTTATGAGTTTATAATGAAGCGTATGGTACATGGACACGTAGCCAAGAACTAGGTTGTGTCGGCATGAGGAAGATGTATGCCCTCTTTCACTGCTTAGTAAATATGCATTCAGCAAAATTGTGCTGCAGTTAGATAATTATAATTCGACATCCGAAAGCTTTCTGAAAGTCGACCTCTCAAAAATTATAAATTACCTTGGGTATTAAAATGTGGAAACGACATGAGTGTTCATGTAACCATACGACCCTGTGGTGCACAGGGGTAGTGGTTAACATTGGATTCGAAATAGTTGGTGCAATTTGGTAAACGAAATTAAGAAAATAGTTGCTATTTTAGTGGACGTAATATATTAAAAGTGACAACGAAACATTTCACTGGTCTTTACATTTGTCAGTTTTGGCTCAATATTCTATTCATCATTGCTGAAGTGGGGGTCTGATAAATGATACTCACAGGATGCCTTTCTTGAAATATGTTAATCCATATAATCTACATGATTAAGGATGTTTTGCACCATTTACAGTCGTGTTCCGTGATAGCATATTTATATATTTATAATTTCGTTTTGTATCCGCTATTATTACCTCCTCTCGTCGGAATGGCTAAGTGAGATTATGCCATGGCAACCATCATCCATCTATCACCCAGCATCTATTTGCCTGTATGTCTGTCAAATCAGATCATAAATAACTTCTCGAGAAAGGATTTCAATTATATTTGGAAAGAAGTATCCCTAGGGTAGGAGCTGAACCAAGTTTGCTCAGGGGGAACTTTAGGAAATTTCTAAGAAAATCATGAAAGACTACTTGTTCTTGGCCAGTTCTACCAAACTGGTACTAAACATTCTTCTCACGAAAGTAGATTGGTAGATTTTCCTGTCGTTAATTCTCCTTGGTCAGCGATGCCAATGATAACAGGTGAGTGATGCAGGCCATTTGGGCCTCGTGTTTTTATGTATATAGGCATGTTCATGCACATATTTGTTTTTTAGTATAGGAATTTATGATGTGCAGGCTGCAGGTATCCTGCTTAATTTGTTTACATATGCACATTGTATCTGATCATGTACAGATGGATTCTATTTGCTGAAATTGTGATTTGTGTTTCCTTAAGTGATGACAAAGAGATGAGTATCTCTACATCTTTAAGTAAATATACATTCTAATTATTTTTTGTCAGGTGTTGGAACAGCTTCCTGTTAAATTAATTAAAAATATATTAGGTGAATAATAGATGACCGACGCGTTTGGTAGCCACATGTTGCAGTGCCTCAATGAAGGCTGTTTACAATTACAATTACATGTTTAAAGCTGATGTAGCTGACCATGATTACCACGTTGTTAATGGTACCTACAGCTAACGTTGTGATCGCAGCCTAGCGTAAGCTTCATATATTCAAAAGGGGAATGACATGCAATTTTATTTGATTATTAATCCAAACAATAGAAAGTGAGAAGACTGTTTTGGCAGCTTTACCACTAGAAAGACTGGTTTGATTACCGAGCCAGGCTTCGGGTTGCGAATTTTCATAAGCAATCTTATCTTTGTATTTCAAACAATTTTTCTCGGGACCACCGCAGCGGTGTTTTCCAACTGGTTGCGTCATTTAAGTTGATGGTGAAGGAATTAATTATATAGCCACCTCTAAGTCAATGTGTTGCAAGCCATTCAAGCACCCACTTGTTGGTGATACCGTTCATATAGGGCTGTATTCTGCCAGCTATGAAAGCAATTAATTTGGATTTCAGTCATATTAGGTAAAAATTATTCAACAGTTTCATAATTGACTGGTTGAGATATTCGGACAACCACAGTTGTAGTTCAGGTATTATGGGTTTTTTAATTGTGTCCACATAACTGGTTCACCCATGGTACTGAATGCTGTTGCAACAACAACTTCCATTCCATTGTGGCTTAAAATGTGCAGCCATTTGTTGTGGTGATTGATACAGTTCCCTGACATTGGAAAGATAGGTGAGCGTCTCTTATACCTTTCATGTGAAACTGGACCAAATGGGCCTCTACAGTCCTGAGGAATTCCCATCTGCAATTTGAAAATGTGCAACTGGAATGACTGGCACGATAATTGAGCCAGTAAATCTAGTGGTGAATTAAAAAAAATTGTATTCTCTTGGCCTGCAAATAGACATTCAATAAGTATATATTTCGGGTTTCTTGTTAAGATTTAGTCTTTAAAGGGATAAGTAGATATGGGCGTTGATGAATTGTGATGGTTGCCCATTATATTCCCTTTTTTAACCTATACTTATATATACATATATATATATATATATATATATATATATATATATATATATATATATATATATATATATATATATATATATATATATATATATATATATATATATATATATATATATATATATATATATATATAATATCTTCAGTACTATTTACGTAGGGGGATTGTTGGGTAATTTTCTTCACCCTGTCTCGGTAGCAGTAAGTGTAGCAGTTACTTTTGACTGAATGGCAAGAAATGGTGACATACTGAGATGTAGCTGCTTCAGGCGTGGTTCATGAATTTTGAATTTAGGAACTGGATGCAGTTTAGAATGTATAAAAACTAAATTGGGAGTTTTCTTTGGGCATTGCTTTGAAACTATGAATATTCAAATAGGAGTTTGAAAATGCTGTTAATGGCTGTGAATGGCTGTGAATGGCTGCGTTATGGGCTTGGATTAAATGAGTTATTAGGGAATGTATAGTGTTTATTTTTTATTTATTTAGCACTTGATGTTAGGTAATTAAAGATTATTGGACATTTTAGTAACTTGTAGGAAACTGTCCACTCTGCCTCCACTTCGCCTGTAACAGGATTGATATAGATGGTAGTGGGATGATGACAGAATATTGTGGCCATCGATTGTTTTTCTAATATTTAATAGATAGTCTATATTTGTGTCTAGTCTGTATTCTTAGTATATGAGAGTTTTAAATCAATATAACATAAAATATCGACCTGCAATCACGTTCTTGTTGTGATTTGGCTTACTCGGATGTGGTACCATGATTTGATAACTCACATTCAACATATTAATGCTCGATAATCAAATCTATTTCCGGGATTGTCTTGCCTCATCTAAATCCCTTTAACAAAAAATCATTTGGACCTTGTTCCATTCGTTCATTTAAAATGTCAAGCTTTATTTAGTCTATAGTTCAAAGGTCAAATAGCATGATTACATTCGCAATCTCCCATTTATAGAATCTGAATTAAAGTTAAATTGATGGCCACGCAGACGGATTAATGTATGTTTCTAATATATAATTTGCATTTTAAATGGACTTCTTACTATGCTTGTCAGTGCATATGCACATAACTTGCCTTGTTGTGATTAGACAGACCTGTACATCATTGTAATTGTATTATATTGTATACTCATTATATTTAGTATATACTACGAAAATTGCAGTATTTATGTTTATGTGATAAATAAAATACCGAATATTAATTGAAGAGAGTTATCCATTTATAATAATAATAATAATAATAATAATAATAATAATAATCTTTATTTCACGAGGGTAAATCATCAGTTGCCTGATGTTAAAGAGGCACTCAAACATGTATACACTATGTACAATACTATAAAATAATATACACTACATGTTTGTACAAATAAAGAAAAAATACTATAATCGCTGCATGAATCACACTAAGAATAGCATTATTATAATTTATTGGCTTTTCACCTACATTCCTAGTTAAACTAATCCGTTCGTCACAACACTCACATAGACACGAACAAACAAAAACATTTACGTAATTTCGCGCACATACCCACGCACACAGACAGACAGACAGACAGCCAGACAGATAGACAATTTTCTCGCAAGCGCATTCTCTCTTCAAATTAATTATACTGGTAAATTGTTGAATATTTTGAAATTAGTTTGACCAGGCTGCTGTTGTTGCTAACTAAGTCCGTGTTCTCACTGGAGACTTTTAACCTGCTTAACTCAATACTAAGGTATAGCGTTATTCCCGATTACCTCTTCAATGAGAACACGGCCTACACATTACTCGTACATGTTGCAGGGGACTTCAAATGGTCATGACGGAGCTATGTACGTCATTTTTTACTGCATTTTTGATTGTGACATCAGCCTGCAAGTGACTTATTCACCCCTGCGTGCCCGTGTACACGCAGGTGGGTACGCATTTAAATATAATTTAATAGCGAGAAATCTAACGCATAGCACTCAAGTTTGACATATCAACACCACCATTTCAACATAAGGGGCTCAGCACAATTGTTTATGTAAATTATTTTATATATTGAGACTAATTTGATGGGAAGATATTGCTGCCCTATGCAGCAACCACTTCCGGTCAAATCTGACTAACATATTCTGCCTAATATTCGGTACAATAGATTAATTCAGTCTTAGCTAAGCCACACCGATCTTTGCCTGCGTTGGGATCGATCAAACAGGGACGTCCCTAAATCTGATTCTTAATAGTCTAAGAATTTTGTTACTGTTTACCGGTTTCGAAATGGCTCAGAGATGTATATATACAGGAAATAAACATTTGAATATTTCAACAATTAATTATGAACTAAAATTCTATATCATTGTAGTTTTATATATATATATATATATATATATATATATATATATATATATATATATATATATATATATATATATATATATGATCACATCTCGACGTTTGGTTTGGGAGGCAGGCGTGTGCGTAGCTTACAAGAAAGGGCACTGACGGCACACACGTTGTCTCCAAAGTGGGTGTGGCAATGAAAAGAAGAATAAATTATTATTATTATTACTATTATTATTATTATTATTATTATTATTATTATTACTATTACTATTTTTCAATAATTTTTTATTCTGTATGCTTAATGTGAATGACTTAAGTCTTGGCGAAGGCTTAATATTAATCGGTAAAGAATTCCACATTTGCGTCGTGGTGTATGCAAAGCTGTTTTTCCGTAATCTGTTCGTATTTTTGGAGGCCTTAATAGACCGTTGGTCTTTGATCGCACATTCCGAGAATGCGTGTCTTCTACCAACGTGAATAGGTTTTCCATGTACATAGGTGCAAGTCCGTTTAAGGATTTATATATCATGATGTTGGCTTAATTTCCATTCTCGTTATTAACGTTGCCCAGTTCAATTTGTTGTAAATTTCTTTTGATGAGGTCCTGTAGAGTACTTCTAATATTATTCTAGCTGCGCGCTTTTGTAATTTTTCAAGCTTTTTTAACAATGACGGTGTACCAGCATAATACACAAGACAACAGTAATCTATATGGGAAAGGATATATGTCTTATAAAACAGGTTTCACTCTTCCACATTCATGTATTTCTTATTTTTCTTTAGCATATAAATAAGTGAAGTGATCTTGTTAGAAATTTGCTAAAATGCTGCTGCCATGAAAGGTTGTCATTAATATATAAGCCTCAAAGCTTTGCTTCATTTACTATTTCTAGCTCACCACCATATATCTGGATCTTCATTTCTTCGTGGTGTATCTGCTTTAGTTTGTTTTTATTGCTTATCACTAATAGTTTCGTTTTCGCCATATTCAGAACCATTTAATCATTTTGACACCAATTTTGTACTAAAGCCATATATATCTATTGTTAGTTTTTCTTTTCCGTTGACAAACTATTGAAAGTACCATGAATAGTCGTGTCATCACAATGCATGTTAACGTTACTATCTATACCCATATGAAAATCATTCACATATAATATAGATAACAGAGGTCCCAGCACCGAACCTTGCGGTACTCCTATACATACTGGTAAATGGCCAGAGACCTTATCAGAAATGGACACGTATTGGCATCTGTTTTATAAATAGGAAGAAACCCACTTTAAGGTTAGCGAATCAAATTTATAAATGTCATGCTTTTCTAATAATATACTATGATTAGCTAGGTCAAATCCTTTTTTGAAATCCATTAATATAGCACCTACAAACTCGCCATTATCTATTGCAAATCGCCATTTTTCTACTAACTTAAGTAATGACGTCTCGCATGAATGTTTTGGCCTTAATCCTGACTGCGATTCATTCAATAAATCATAATTACTAAGAAATTTGTATGAATGATTATGAACATGTCTTTCAATAATTTTTGACAAAATCGGTAAAATAGATATGGGTCTGTAGTTACTAATATCTCATTTGTTGTCTGATTTGTATAATGGTTTTACCTTTGCGCATTTCCACACTGTCAGAAACACGCCCGTATCGATGGCGCTATGACTGGGGCTGCTAATTTTAGAAAATGTGCGTTCAGCCCCTTATTTGTTTTTAGGTGGCTAAGTTCCTCGTAGACGTAATTAACAGTTATTCTCGCTATTTTAAATTTAATTTCTATTGGGACATTATTTCTAACATACATTTTTAGGTCATTTGATATTGCGTGCGAGTGTGTATTTATCGAATTTGCGAGATTAACAGCAACAGTAACAAAATATTGATTACACATTTTCACAATGTTTTTCCATGTCTCTAATTTCACTTCCCTCATTGTCATGCAACACCAATGACATTTTGTTAGCTTTTGAATTTAAGCTTTTCATAAGTTTCCATAGATTAGAAGGATTCTTTTTCTTGTCAATCAACGCAGTGCTGATGTAGTTTCGCTTGGAATGTTCAATTAACGACATTACTTTATGTTTCAACTCTTTATATCTAACCATATTTTAAACCTTTTTATAGTAATCTCTGTCTTATATGTCCCTTGAAATATCATCATTTATCCATCCTGGCTGACAGCTGCGCTGAAGAAATTTCTGATTGTCAGTTTTTCTTGCATCTATATTTTATAGAATGGTGACTGTGTGATTTTTGTCTAACTTTCTGATGCATACCAAAAACATGAGAGTGGGCGCTTGATGCAAAACCGCCTACGCTTACTGATGCAAATTTCGTTTGCTCTGTAACATATATCTATTAGCGTAGCTGTTTTCTCGGTTATTCTAGTCGCGGTTTATACTAATTGTTCAAGATGAAATATTTCCATCACTGATTGCCATTTCGGCGTGACGGGTTTTAGAAGATCGATATTGAAGTCACCTATTAGTATTATATCCGTATTATCTGAATAAGCCGGCTCAAGTAAATCTTCAAACTCGTCTATCCAGCTCGCGGGGAAATGTGGGGGTCGATAAACTCGACATAATAAAAATGGTTTCGCTTTATAGGGCATAACTTCAATTCATAATGCATTTATATTCGTTAATTCTAAGTCAAGCGTCCTATGATGCGACTGATTATAGGATATGTAGATTACTATTCCACCTCCTTCATTATTTGTCCTATCTTTTCTCTCCGCACTATAACCCAGGATATCAATTAAATTATCCGTAGCGACACTACTTATACATGTTTCTGTTATTCCAAATATTTTCTGTGCACTTTTTTCCATTATTATTTTTAACTGGCTTATTTTAGGCATTAAGTGTTGTATGTTTAAGTGTCCGATGCGCAAACCTTGTCCCTGTAAATTAACTGATGTTATATCATACTGCTTCACTTGGTTAATAAAGGCTTTACCACAAACCCACTGCTCCTCGTCGGAAGTGATGTTAGTACTGTCATGTGTGTGCAGAAAATTATCATTTTTTTATTTTACAATACTGCATAATATTGATACAATTTATTAAATTAACTCTGATAGTATAACAGAAAATACTTAAATAATCCATATATCTATTCAAGCTATTAATCATGTAAGTCATGTTATAATTTATTGATATTAATTTTCCGGATGTAATAACCGTCTGTGTATTATTATTATTATTATTATTATTATTATTATTATTATTATTATTATTATTATTATTATTATTATTATTATCATCATCATCATCACCCTGGCCGCAGCCAGCATTATTGTTATTTTTATTATTATTATTATTATTATTATTATTATTATTATTATTATTATTATTATTATTATAATTATAATTATTATTATTATTATTACGATCGTCATTATTATAATTATTACGATCGTCATTATTATTATTATTATTATTATTATTATTATTATTATTATTATTATGATTACTATTATTATTATTTGCTCTTTTGTCACAGCCTATTACATCAATAGATTTATCAACATAAAGATGTGTAGCTTCATCTAATACATCGGCTATGCTAGCACTAACAGTACACCAGCCAGTATATCTGTATTTTATAATGCTTTTTTCGTTACTTCAAACGTGAACACCACTAATAGTAGCAGCAACTTCATTATCATTAAAGCTTAACAGATCAAATCTGTTTTGTACTGACACATCATAGATAATGACAGCGCCACCCTTATTCTCATTATAACCATCATATATAACATACTTAATTAAAGAGCGTCTTTTGTGTTGATGTTCTCATCTCTGCAGGGTTTTGTAGGCACTCCTTCTTGGCCAGACATCTAGCGTCCCGGGCATCGATTAGACTTATGACTGGTGCCATTGCATGAATGACGCCGAACCGGTCGACCGTGACGACAAGACGTATGGCTGTGATTGGGCTCGCCGCAGAAATTACACGCTGGGTTGACGAGAATCGGAACATACTCGTTTATATGATTTATTCCACTTCCGCCTACGTTCCACTTTTGCCTACGTGTACTGTCGCCTACGAGGGGAGATTAGTGAGATCTACCGTGTGGAGTTAATCCGGCCATTGTGCGCGGAGGCTATTGTCCCATTAGAATAATTATAGAATACTATATAAATTGTATACTATATACACAAGAACATATTACCCAAGCCGAAATTATTGCTAAGTATTTGTATTATTTTCCTTTTTTCCACAACACAATGAGCGACCAATTTCACACCTCCTATGCTCCCTTAATCCAACTGCACACTATTCCACTTTCCCCTACTCTAGTTTCCCAAAATTTACCGTAGGCGAAAGTGGAACGTAGGCGAAAGTGGAACGTAGGCGAAAGTGGAATACACCGTTTATACACCGAACAAGAACTGTCGATTCACTTCTATTTATGCGCAACTTGTCCGCGAAAAATAATACGTTACTTATGCCTCCTGCGTTGCTGTATGAATAGAACAGACCGGCTGATTCTATCACTGTGAAGTCCAAGAATTTACCTTTCCAGAGTATCCATTCATCATCAGACCTCGTGTGACGTCATAATCAGCTCAGCGCGTGCATGATTACGTCATAATCATTGCGTCACAAAGGGTTCCATATAGACCGTCACCAAATCTGAAATGGTCCAACACGTTGCATGAATTGTATATCTTTGTAATTCTTTGCTATTTATTAAACATGCTGTTGAATATTTTGAAACTAATTTGACTGGGCGCTGTTGCTGCCTAAGGCAGCAACAGCGCCAAGTCAAATTAGCTTCAAAATATTCAACAGCTTACCTATGTAGTTTTTTTTAAATCAATAGTCAACGTGTTCAGAGATCGATCGATCCCAAACGAGCGAGGTATGGGTGGATCTTAGCTAGAGATGGGAGGGGCATAGCTAAAACCGGAAAGGTCCATTGCGCGTGTACTTAAATCGCCTTACAAATTCCTGTCTCCGTAGATTGTCTGCACGTGGACAGAGTTCGCATACAAATAACTGGCACTGAGGCGCTAGCTGATGTACTGCATTCACTAATGTGTCCAGAAGATTTAGAGCATCACATAGCGGTCCATCAGAATTGTTTGTCCCGGCAATGACCACTATTTTACGAAAATTGTGTAAATCTATGGAATATAGCACTTCCAGATTGTCCTGTAGTGTGGCCCCTCTGCAACAAATTACCTGTACACTTGAATCAAGGCCGCCTTCGTTGACCCCTTTAATAATAGACGACTCAATAATGAGCGTTTCTTTTGAGGAGTCTGCCGAACAGCTTTGAACTGTGTGTGTACATGTAATCTCTCGTATTTTATGTTGCTTAAGTAAACGGTCACTTTGAGTCCTTTCGGCAGAATGTACATGTGGACGCGTGCCCATTACCACTTGCTGTTGGCGGAATGTGCCTCCTTGTGTCTCGCTATCTTCACTAGCTTGCTGTTTGACTTCATTTTCTCTCCGAACAGGCTCTTCACTTTCCCGTTCTTTCTGTTCAACGCGTTGTGTTTGACTAGTTTTGTCACTACGCCTATCTCTGTTGTTTCGCTTCAATCTGTCACAACGCCTCTCTCTGTTGTTTCGTTTCTATGTGTCGCTACGCCTATCTCTGTTGTTTCGCTTCTATCTGTCGATACGCATATCTCTGTTGTTATGCTTCTATCTGTCGCTATTCCTATCTCTGTTGTTTCGCTTCTACCTATCGCTACGCGTATCTCTGTTGTTTCGCTTCCATCTGTCGCTACGCCTATCTCTGTTGTTTCGCTTTTATCTGTCGCTACGCCTATGTCTGTTGTTTCGCTTCTATCGGTCGCTACCCCTCTCTCTGTTGTTTCGCTTCTATCTGTCGCTACGCCTATCTCTGTTGTTTCGCTTCTATACGTCGCTATACATATCTCTATATTTTTCCTTCTACAGCTTAATTCGGCGGCATTTAACTTTCTTCGTAATTCACTATTTGTATCTCTAAGGATGGTGAGTTCATTATCCTTTTCTAACAAAAGTGTATTTAATTTGAAAATGTGTATCTATTCCCCGCCCACGTCTATTTGTCATCTGCCCACAATTTGTGCTGATGTGATCTATTTGAGATTTTTGGAACCTGAATTCCAAAAGTCAAAATTTCAATGTAATATATGCAAGTTGTTGGATATCTTGAAAGCAATTTGACTGGGGTCTGATTCTGCCTATGATTGTGTATTAAATAACTATATCATATTAAAATATATATTGCATAATAATTGTCTTGGTCTATATAAAACTAGCAATAGATCACCAGCGGCCACTCAATAGCAAGTACTCTGGTTTCTCCGATAAATGGAGATACATTCCACCGTCAGATTTGTGTTTGTATTATTACTATTCGTGGATTTTATAATTTATAATGTGCATCTTCTTGGCTATTGAGTCATCGTACTACTACAACTACTACTACTACAACTACTACTACTACTACTACTACTACTACTACTACTACTACTACTACTACTACAAATGCTACCGCTACTACTACTACTACTACTACTACTACTACTACTACTACTACTACTACTACTACTACTACTACTACTACTACCGACACCTCTACAACCACCATGACCACCACCACCACCACCATCACCGCAACCCAGTACCGTGTGCCAAAGTATTTATTGCAAGCATGTTTTGCTTTACGTAATTGTCTCTCCAATCACGAATCGTATACTATATATCCGTGGCAAGTAGATAATACAAATAATCGTGTCCAACAGCATAGAAACCAAATTCAAAGAAGGATACTTGAGAACCCAATTAATTACCATTTCAAATACCCGTGCCTTGCTACCTGTCCGTCACCAGGAATGCATTTAATCCAACGTTCTCAAGTTCCCAGCTTCAAGGAAACTGAATATAATACCCGAATTAGTACATAATATGTAGATAAATTTAGTTAAAATTGTGCTGTTATAGACAGCAACAACTCGCATTATGTTTATGGTATAATGATGGCCGTGTATTTATCTATACTCTGTTATTAATTGCATGAATAGAGATCTAGAACGAAATCGGTTACTTCTTACGCATAGCTCAATCTATGCTCACCTACTAGCATTTGGATAAACACCATTTAAAAGGTGGAAATACCTGAACAGGTGTAATAATCAATACAGCTATTTGATGGTTGCATACGGGCATGGTGCATCTCCTCTTGCAACTCTATGACTAGCTATTGTATATAGATTCAGGATATTTCTGTACGCAAAAGTGTGATTTGTTTACAAGAATAGCGTATACGGTGAATAGACTTGAAGATTGTCGATATTTTATAGGGGAATTCCAAAACTTATTAAAGTACAATATATTTGTTTTGAAATAATGATATAATGAGTGTATATTGAAATGAATATAAATATGTAATTATAGATTTACGTTTATTTATTGTCATACATAATGATTAAACGCATTTATACCACAAATTCAAAGTAAAATCCAATTATAACAGACCTTTCCACTTTATCGGTTTATTATATGACGTCATGATTAACTACGGGGCGTGTATAATGACATCATAATCAATGACGTCATTGTGGCGTCATGCATGACGTAGATATGTACGTCACGAACGCATAATTGAAGACGGACTATGCGGTGTTGTACGAAGTGTATGTTTTTACAACTTAATAAATAGGCAACAACAGCGCCCAGTCAAACTAGTTACAAAATATTCACCAACGTACCTATATGTTTTTCAGGAAATTGATAGTTACGTCATTCGGGGATCGATCAATTGCAACACGGCGAAGTGTGGGTGGAGCTTAGCTAGAGGTGGGCGGGGCGTATCTATAACTGGAACGGACCATTACTATGGACAGAACGTTTGGTGATATATTATATAATGTATTCACTTAATTCTCGCAAACACTGGATTGCCATAAATTTTAAATTCAATATGGACATAGTCGGCAACAGCTTCCATTCTAATTAATTTCAAAATATTCAACATAATAGCAATTGCATTGCAAATGTGCTTTCGAGCTCGGTATTACGAGTTAAAGATATGTATAGTGTACTTACCAAGTACATGAACGCCTGTTTATAATGGCCGCCTCACTGGACCTTTCCGGAGTAATGAAGTTATATGACGTCATAATCTGCTAAGCCGCGTCTAGGATGACGTCAGAATCATTACGCCATAACTGATACTATTAAGTTTGACGGGACGAGTGTTACATAATAAAGAATGTAACGCATGTGCACTTTCATCACAAACTCGCTTGAGGAGACAACATTGTGGCGTCACCGTTGATCATTTACTCGATATTACAGAGCAGATAATTGTGATAAAGATAAAGGAATGTGACAGGATATGAATGATAGGGAATCTATAAACCATAATCTATCGGTACAATGCAACATTCGACATAAAATTAGCACCCCTTTACACCAGATATGCAAAACACCAAATACAAATACAACGCCCAATGTAAAAATTATTCTATTGCGTCCTTTGAAACAAGTTTCACTGGGAGCTGTGGCTGCTAATGGCCGCAACAGGTTCCTGTCAAATAAGTTTCAAAATATTCAATAGCTTTCCTGCAGGGTTACAATGAAATCGGGATTCTGGGAACTAAAGGTTCAAAGGTAAATTAGTGTTCGTGTTAACTATGTCACCAACTGACTTGAAATACATGAGGTTCTAAAAAAAAGTTGACACGTATATCATATAAAATGTATCATACGAGTGTAGACAGATCGGTGTTTGGAACATGGTGCAGCGAGTACCAAATGAGAACTCAGTAAACGAGTGTATTGAATTATATACGATGTAGCAATGAGTTAAAGGTTCTGTTTATAATGTTATGTATTATATCTAAACATCGCGTAAATGAACTTTCCAGTTTTAGCTAAGCCCCGCCCATCTGTATCTAATCTACGCCCACACCTCGCTCGTATTCGGATCTATCGACCTCTAAACTCCCTGACTATCAATTTCAAGAAAACTATACAGGTAAGCTGCTGAATATTTTGAAACTAATTTGACTGGGCGATGTTGCTGCCTATGGGAGCACCAGCGTCTCGTCAAATTAGTTTTAAAATATTCAACAGCGTATTTATTAAATAGCAAAGACATATAATTCGTACATCGTGTCAGACGATTAAGCGTTAAAGACGGGCTTAAGTGAATCATTTATGAAGTCGTGAATATGACGTCAGCATACACGTCACTTAGTTAATTATGACGTTATATTTACGTCTGATGTTAGATGGATTCACTTGGAAAGGTCCATTCCTGTCACTTTCTCGCAATTTCACATCAATGGAGGATTCCATTTTATCCACCAATTTCATAACGTCATAATCAACTACGTGACATATATGATGAAGTCATAGTCAATTACGCCATGAATAGCGTAGTTAACTTCGTCACTAAGCGTTGCTGTAAGAATTGCGTGTCTTTACTAGTTAATAAACATGCTGCTGTATATTTTTACACCAATTTGACTCTGCATAGGCAACAACGCCACGCAGTCAAATTAGTTTCAAAGTATTTAACAGCTTACCCGTATAGTCTTCTAGAAAGTGAGATTCATAGAGTACATGGATCGATAAATTTCAGCACCCGCAACGCGTGGGTGGAGCTTAGCTAGAGACGGGCGGGTAGAGCTAAAACTGGATTAGTCCATTCTGCTAATTTTCTTGCGATTTTATATAAATTCGTGTATATAGCTGTACCACTTCACTCCCGTGAATTCTGATCAATGGGCAGCACAATATAGTGACAACTGCTTATTTAGGATGGTAATGCTCTTTAACAGCTCGTGTGTTAACATCGCCTCAACGCGCTCAATATAACACTTATATATAGGCCTATAAATTAACCATTTAACAAAGGATGTGTACAAAAAGACGAAAGTGTTCCTTATTGAATCCAATCCATTTGCAGGCCAATCGAAGACAATTTTTAAAAGTTTTCCTTCGGGATTTACCAATAAATGTATTTCAGTTGTCCTGTAAATGAAGGCTGTTTGAACATTATATGGGCAAGTAAATTCAAAGTTGTGCATAACCAGTAGCCTTTTGGAGACCAAGAGGAAACTATTTTTGGACAAATTATCACTGGATTGACTGGTTCGGTAACCGAGCCAGACATTCCAGTGGTAAATTAAAAAAAATTAGTCTTCTCTTGGCCTGCAAATGGACATTCCTAAACACCACTGGAGAGACTGCTTGGTCAGTTTTACAATTAAATGGTTAACCTGACGCAAGATGGGTTGATAGAATCATGTCTTAGAACTTCCTAGCTTCTTATTTGACTCATGTCATCATATTTCATTTTACAACTTTTTTGCAGGAATAAATACGGCCATGGTGATCATTCTTAGGTCGTCGTTGCTAGCCAACAACTGGGTTATTAATATGTTGCTTATGAGGTGGGTTTCTAGGGCATGAAACTACCACGTGATTCTTATTCTGTTGACTCACATACGTAAGAAATATGGATAGTAGCGTCGACAGACAGAATACTCATCTTGCGTCAACTTAACTGTTTAATGGTCAACCTGACCAAAACAACTCTACATTGGTGCTTAGGCATGTCTATTGGCAGGTCGAGGGATGAGTATTTTTTAGAATTAACCACTGGAATGACTGGCTCAGTAACCGAGCCAGTCATTCCAGTGGTACATTTTTAAAAATACACTTCTCTTGACCTGCAAATGGATACTGGGTAAGCCAAAGCTTGAATTGTCTTTACTTTTATAGGTAATTTTACTACAAAATAGTCTCCTAATACTAAAAGGTGTTAACCATTAACACGCTTATTGATATAAGTAGTATTTTACTGCTTTGAGGCGCTGTTGACACCAAAGTGGTTAATTTTACATTTACTTCTAAATGACGACTCTTCTTAATAAATTCACATTTCTAAATATCCCTGGAGTGTAGGCTGTATCGTATATGTGTCATTGTTCCAGGTAACACAAATATATGCAACATAATAAGTAAATACAATATTATTCAGTATTTTATTGCACAATCTTTAACTTGCATCATCCCGAATTCTCATTACATTTATTTTTGTTTCCTGAGTCTGTTTCTTGCTATGCCCGGTCCATTTCTACCTAAGCATCGGCCACGATTTATGAATCCTGGACTCGATTTGAATCTTTAAAATATTAATTTCCAGAATAAAAATTTCAAGGTAACTAAAAATGTCAAGCTTTTGGATAATTTGAAACTAATTTGACGGGAGCGTGTTACATGCAGCCGATGGCAGCAAAATTACTCAGTCAAAGATAGCTTCAAAATATTCAACCGAATATTTATTAAATTATTAAGATTAATCAAGGGTATGGCATGCACTTACTTTAGTGGCGGAGTAATACTACCTTTCGTGATGCCATTTTGATCACGACGTTGGCTAACATTTTACTTAATGGAGTATCCCAGTTTATCCATAAATAATATGACGTGATATTCAACTATGCGACGTGTATGATGATGTCATATTCAATTATGTCATGAATGAACTAGTTGAGTTCATCACGAACGGTAAGTGATGATGGACTTAAAGCTTTGTTGTACGAATTGTATGTCTTAAATATTTAATAAACAATATGTTGAATATTTTTATCATCCGCCCCACCCACCCCCAGCCCCCACTGGAAGACGGGGGGGGGGGTGTTATATAGCGATCGACATGTCCGTCCATCCGTCTGTCCGTCTGTCCGTCCATCTGCCCCCGTCTTGTCAACGCAACTCCTCCTAGAGGTCTCAATGGATTAGCTTAAAATTTTGTCGACATTATCAGTATCGTGTGTAGATGTACATCTGCTTTTTTCGCTACCAAAAAATTGTTCATTACGAAGTTATCTCCCTTTATATAGCGTAAAGCAGATAAATAAACTGCATTGCCAATCATTTATTGTCAACGCAACTCCTCCTAGAGGTCTCAATGGATTAACTTAAAATGGTGTCGACATTATCAGTATCGTGTGTAGATGTACATGTGCTTTTTTTGCGACCATAAAATTGTTCATTACAGAGTTATCCCCCTTTGATTAAAGCCGATACTTAAACTGCATTGCCAATCATCTCTTGTCAACGCAACTCCTCCTAGAGGTCTCAATGGATTAAGTTAAAATTTCGTCGACATTATCAGTATCATGTATAGATGTGCATGTGCATTTTTCCCGACCAAAAACTTGTTAATTACAGAGTTATCCACCTTTAAATATCTTAAAGCCGATACATAAACTGCATTGCCAATCTTTTGACAACGCAACTCCTCCTACAGTTTAGCTGCGATTCTTTTGAAACTTGGTAAGTGTTATCATTACGGCATGTGCTATCCGGATACTTGTACATCCATCCATCTGTCCAAAGTATATGTTAGTCTGTCGACCCATCCTTGTCAATGCAACTCCTACAGTTTAGCTCCGATTCTTTTGAAAATTGGGATGTCTTATCATTCCCACGTGCAGGTTGGCATGTGCTATCCATATACCTGTACGTCCATCCGTCTGTCCATAATGTAGGTATGTCCGTCTGTCAGTCCATACATCTCTGACAATCATTTCTTGTCAACGCAACTCCTCCTAGATGTCTCAATGGATTGACTTTAAATTTTGTCCACATTATCGTATCATGTGCAGATGTGCATGTGCTTTATTCGTGGCCAAAAAATTATTCATTACAGAGTTATCACCCTTTAAATATCTTAAAGCTGATACATAAACTGCATTGCCAATCATTTGTCAACGCGACTCCTCCTACAGTTTAGCTGCGATTCCTTTGAAACTTGGTAAGTGTTATCAATATGGCCTGAAGATGTGCATGTGCTATCTGTATACTTGTACGTCCATCCATCTGTCCAAAATGTATGTTAGTCTGTCGGTCCATCCTTGTCAATGCAACTCCTACAGTTAGTTACAATTTTTTTTTTAACATGCTAAATCTAGTCATTACCATTCGAAGATGTGCATGTGCTTTTTTCGCGGCCAGAAAATTATTCATTACAGCGTTATCTCCCTTTAAATACCTTTACGCCGATACATAAACTGCAGTACCAGTCATTTCTTGTCAACACAACTCCTACACTTTAGCTGTGATTCTATTGAAACTTAGTAAGGATTCTCATTACCACTTGAAGATGTGCATGGGCTATCCGTATGCCTGTACATCCATGCCTCTGTATCGAATCTATGTGTGTCAGTCTGTCGGTCCGTCCATCTCTGGAAATCATTTCAGGATGTCAACACAACTACAATATAGCTACGATGTATTTTTATCTGAAATGTTTGGATCCGGGTTGATATGCCGTCTTCTGGTGGCTCTTGTTCGACTAATTTTACTGGGCGCTCGCTGTTGCTGCCGTACACATCACCAGCACCCAGTCAAATTAGTTTCAAAATATTCAACAAATTACCTGTATAGTTTTCTGGAAATTCAAATTCAGAGAGTGCGGTGATCGATCGATTCCAACGCGGACATAGTGTGGGTGGGGCTTAGCTAGAGGTGGGCGGGGCATAGCATTACACGCATTGATTGGTGGCTTTCGGCCACACCACCCTAATTTCCTCAAAGGACCCGCTCCCAAAATAGAGGCATTCATGCGTAGCTATGTCCTTCCCATTTATATCTTAGCTCATGCCAATGCATACGCATGCTGTGATCGATTACAAACGTTGAAACAGACATTCATAGAATAAAAACGTCAAGGTAAACCAGTGAATATTTTAAAAGGTATTTTGTCTGAATTCCTGTTCCTGCTAATGTTATCAACACGTCCCAAGCCAATTAGTTCCCAAAATATTCAATGGAATTCGTATTAAATTGTAAATTCACCAAAGACATACAATTGGTAGACTAGTATCGGAGATTTCGATCTTCGTGACGGAGCTGTATCCAATTTTGTTATGCATTTGCTTATTACATCAGGTGGTTGTGTGACAGATCGGGTGCCTCCATTGTCTCCGCATTCTCTCGGATTGCTTATATAAATCCACTCACTCATACAAAGATCAATAACATCTCTCTACCAACTCATACACTGGATGACATGTTTACGAATAAGTCAAACACATGGAATAAAATGGTCCAAATACATCAAACTTATTATACTACTACTGAAGGTTATTGGTCCCTTAGCTACGGTACGGTCTAAACATAACTTAACGTGTTCACAAGACAAAATATAAAGTAATGTTGAATATTTTTTACTTAATTTGATCGGAAATTAGCGATGCCTAAGGCAGCAACATCTTCTAATCTAATTATGTTCAGATTATTCAACGGTGCATTTCTTACATTGTAAAAAAATGTACCAATTAAAATATTTCTGCTTTTATTTTTGGAAACATTTTAACTTATTTATAAGCAGTACTGCATAATAGCTTCAAAACGGCCATTTTGATTTTACCTATTTTAGTCTGTTTCGTATAATACGTGTACTGTGCGCCTACTGGTTCGTATTGGTGCGTATGCCATAAACCACATGTTTAGCCGATAAACGAACAAGACATTCCAAGGATAAATTTTCAAAAATACTCTTCTCTTGGCCTGAACATGGATATTCAAGATGCAAATTTCATTGACCAAATACGGCCATTAAGGTGTCTCCTTTCACCGATGAAATCCAGAGACACAACCACCTAAACAAACATGTGAACAATCTTTCGATTATTATGAAAGTATTTTGACTGGAAGACATTGCTGCCTTAGGCAGTAAAGACTTCCCAGCAAATTAATTTCTAAATATACAGCACATTTCTTCCCTGGTTGTTTTGAAATTGACATAAAGTGGGCTGCATCGGTGTAAGGGCTAATCTAATCTTACCTTTTGCACGGGTTAATATTCAGGTCGAAGATATTCTTCAAACGGTAGAAACCAGATTCTTCTAACCGTCTCGCGATGGCACCTTTTGAACGGACAGAACCACTCGCGCCGTTGTTATTCAAGCTCGATCTAGTCCCGTGGTTCTCTTCCGCGTCTAACGAAGCGTATGCGCTTTGAGAACCACTTCCGTCTTTTGTGCACTGACCTACGTACTCTCGCAAATGATCAATTTCATTCCTTAGCGTTCTAATTAGTTCCAAAACTTCTGCTTCACTTTCAAAGTTCACAGTGGCTCCTGTATTTGTGGTACTGCATTTATCCTGGTACGTTCCATGCCCGCTGCTTTGGGCGTAGTCAGATTTGGAGCCGTCTTGGAATGTGGCGCAGTACGGCGAAGCAGTTTCCATATATGAAGGCGTCACAGCAAAGGAATCTGATTTGGTGTTATTATTTCCAAGTTTATTTTCCTTTTCTTTGGTGGCCACAATGTGGCCTATGGACGTCTTAGGTCGACGTCCAGATTTCCCTAACGTGTCGGCGCTGTGGTATGTGTGGCCATCGAAATCGGAATCTGGATCCGCAGAAGGATGTAGTGGTCGTTTTGACAGCGTGCCGGTATCGCCGCCACCGCCCGTACGGACAAACTTTTCCATTAGGTAATTAGCGTAATTAACATGGAACTGCGTTTAGCTAGCGCGCGTCGAGCGAAATTAACTGACATGGATTAATCTTATTACAAATATCACACATAACTTTTTTTTATTTATATCGTTAATTAATTTGTTTTACATTTTGTTATACGACATAACAGTGCACGTGCCTCTAACTCATGCTGGCCGGATTTGACAACACGCGAGCTTCAAATCTAGCTTTGGGGATACTTTTACATTCTAGAAAATGATTTCCGCGCGAAACAACCCGAGTGTCTTGAATTGAGCGAACACCATTGAACAGCACTAGCGTGGCAGATATTCCTACATCATACACACTGTCTCTAGCCTATTGCTCCTCGGCTCATCTCCAGAGCTTCACCGATTCCTCTGCAACTCTGCGAGAAGAACTCTCAGTTCGCCGGCGCATCGTGAACACGATCGATGATCGACAGTCTTCAAAGGCAAACAACGATAAGCGGTCAATTACTCGGCAAACTTCCTAGCGCGGGCCGCGTTCGGCTCTTGACCATTGAGAAGGGAAAATTACCAAACAGTATTCTAACCAGCGTACGCAAGGTTGAAAGCGAATTGTGATTGAGTGACACAGACGACAATGCACTTGCAGATGAACCTTCTCTAGAAAAACGATCTGCAATTGTATTCGGATAATTGCGCTGTCAACCGATGACTTGCTTGCTGCATTTTATCTCTGATGACTGATGCCTTCATGGCGGATATTGGCACACAACACACCCACCCAAACCAACCAACTTGCACCGTATATTTGGACTATTTAAATATTTGCACCATCGTGTTTTTCTCGTGAAAATTATTTGCACGACTCGTACAAAATCACCAAATTTCCATAGATTGCCAGTTTGCACAAGGCATCTGTACCCACATCTCATACGTGGTGTATTCATGTTCCCGTCTTAAACTTCACAGTTCTATGACGCAGGGGAACCCATACACATGTAGCTATTCCAATTCCATTACATGTTGTGTTTGCACAGCCCAACATCCGCGCCATGTCAACCTAACATCTGTGAAAAACTACGAACTCAAGGCTGAATAACAAATTAAGCTATTAAATGTTTCTTCTTCGACCAACTGACCAATCAACCAACCGACCGACCGACCGATCGGCCCACCGACCGATGGATGTACCGACAGCCCGACCAACTGACCGACCCACCACCCACCAACCCGCCCACTGACACACAGACCGACCAACCGACCGACCAACAGACCGACAGTTTGACTGTCTGACCGACCGAACTGACTGTCTGACGAACAGACGATCCGACTGACTCTTCGACTGACCAACGGACCAACCGACCGATAGACCTACCGACTGAACGACTGACTGATTGATCAACCGACCGACCGACCGACCGACCGACCGACCAACTGATGGAATGACCAACCAACTGACAGACCGATCATCTGGCCTTTATTAATTTGTGTTTGGATTCACACATGCGGGCGCCACATGTGTACAGCTGTGGGCGAAGTAAGTTGGGTTTGTAGCATGTTGAAGATTTTGGATCTTCGGTGGAAATAACTTCTTACTAACATGGTTGGTGGTCCCGCTTCGGCACCGGTAGCAAAGACGGAGTGTTGCTGCGACAACACGCTAGCCGATGTCGGAGAAGGTGAAAGGCAGTCTGGCTCGCCTCGTCTGACAGATGGTAGGTGCCGATATTTAATGTTGACTGCTGGGCCTATCTGACATGATGTTCCTCAGGTAAGGACTGGAGGTTTCCTCCAGCTCAAGACTAGGTTCTAATCTAACAAATTTACTCAAGACTGAACTTACATATACGTAAGCTTAAACTTGTATTTACAATATACAAGGTTTTCAAGCAAGGAGCAAAACTAGCTCATAAATCCACACTTGGTACAATCGGTGTACAATACTAATCAGTGACTAATCTAATTCTAAGTAAAACCAGAGCTTCGTTATGCTATGCAATAGCTCATAGTGCTGAACGTCGGCGTGACGTGCAGGATTCACTGTGGTGAATTGAATAATTTATAAGTCTGAAATTCTGACTTATATACAATTTATCTTGGCACTCTAGCCAAGTTCTATATCCATCATAATAATTAGATTCCTCCTGAATCCTTTAAATGACTCTTCTAGGTATGCTATAAGCACAGCTTGATCGGCCCGGACCACCAGTCCACCAATCAACTTCTGCTTATTTCTTCCTAGAAGTTCCTACCTAATACACTTTGGTAGTTCTGACCAATCAACGATCCTTTCATTTCGTTGTTGGATGTAAAACCTATTCTATTTAATTCTCTGCTACAGAGTTTGATCGACGCTCATTGATCGTGACGTCATTCTAACCAATCAAACTATGTGCAATTCTCTTATGGAGATGATGCCTCACATAGACAAAGCGGTGGTAGCTGGTTCTGATGTGATGCGATCTGTCAGCTAACTAACAACATTACGGAATGTGTTGTTGTTGCATGTCATTGTATGAGTGACATATAGTTGATATACAAATTTCGATTATGTTATTAATTCCTACAGGACGCTACAATGTCCATGTCCTGTCCATTGCCTATTGATGGATAAGCCTGTAGGATGCTAGAGTTAATAGGCGCATGAGCTGTATGATCTCATTGCCAGCTGATGTTGTTCCATTCTCATGTGAGAATCTAGAATGCCTACGTCATCAACTAAGTCCCTATGTCACGTCCGATTCCAGTGATTCTTATCCCTTAATTATTTTCCAAACTATCGATCAAACCAACTGCTGAATATCATGAACAGCAACAACTTCCATCTACACTATTTCCAGATACACATCAATTCAGAACCGTGGGACTCATTCCAATCAATTCGCCTATTTCAATTTGATGCTAAATTGTTTATCCAACAATCATGAGTGTGCTACATTCACACACCATCAGAATATCATCAGCACCAGCTGATGTCGACTAACTGATGTAATAACAGTAACTAAATCCTGAAAGTGTAAAGTCAACCGGTCCATTAGCTCACCTGGTATTTTCAAATCATAAATTTCTCTTAGGACTTACTCGCAAATATAAGACATCTAGCGGGGTCATGACTTCCCACAAGACAATCCCATATCTACAATGTGTTTATGTCAGGGCAGTGTCACATGTGCAAGCACATTTGACAAAATTCTGGAATCATTTAGATGCCTGAGTAGCCCTAGTCCATTATTCCCTGTTTATCCACGTTCAAATTTTACACAAATATCACACTCCTGAAGAATACTTTCCGGACTGTTAACTTGATCGTAGCATGGGTAATAATTCGGCAATGGCCTTGCTGCTAAGGATGGAATATATAGAGTAACAGTCTACATGATGAGTATATGGTGTGATTTGTGAGACATCAATCTCTGTTCTCATACCAACGTGCTCTCATGATGTTGGGTTGAGTATCCTTCCTTCTGAAGTGTTCTTAATGTATTGCGAGGAAGATGAAGAGCGTCGTTTTGCCTGCATTAATAAAGAACAAAGTCTTCCGGTTTGAAGTTTTTGGTATTCTATCGAAACATCGCACATCTAGCTTTTCTGACGTTGCTCACAAGCTTCCGTTATTGTCGACGCCCCATCTAACCTTCAATCTTGCCACTGCTTCTTTATGTCTGGCAGCATTCGAGAGAAAGATGTGCTGCGCGAAGTCCACGCATTTGTTTAAAACCACGTTCCATCCCTTGGAATACAGAGTATGTATTATAACCACTCCATCAATAATCTTCACGTCAGTTACTTGAGTATCGCCTGGTTGATGCACCAACGCTTCCAGACATCCCATTAGAACTGACTTGCCGCCTTGGCACATTGCTTTGTTCCCGCCAGATTGTTGGTGGCAGGGATGGTTCTCATGGTCGGGAAAGGAACTGAGATACAATGGAAGGAAATATACAGCCTAGCGAATAACGGCACATCTCTCTAAATGGTGAAGATTTTCTTGTTCCTTCTGTTCCTCTTCTTCTGATGTAATTTGAACAAAAGACAAACTGTTCATGTGGATTGGGTGATCATATTGGTGATCTGGATAGGTGAACCTCGACGAAAGCTCAGCAGTATGTGTTGAGTGGCTCTTCAGCTATTCGGATAAAATTGAACAACGTCTGGATATAATGACTTTGGTGTCAAAGCGTCGCCAGGTCCTTGTTTCTTTGTTTTAAACATGTTTTATTGTCAATTAATACAAATGCGATTGCGTCACAAGTCAAACTAACTTAGATTCGACTCTTTCCCTAACTCGGACCTAACTTTTCCTTTTTGGCCAAGACGCTTAGTGTTTAAAGCAAACAATTCTTGATTACTCGTAATCTGAGCTTTGTGACGGTAATAATCAGTATTGCAGTGTGTATGCATTGCTTCATGCTCATTGAGAACTGCTCCTATTTCTGGACCGAGCACCATCCAGCAATTTAAGACAATTCCGTTTTCTGTGATTCCAATAATTTCTCCATGAACATTCAGAATAGGATTTGCTCCAGATTTCTGGGTAAAAAGATTTGCTGGAAAGCTGAACAACGGTACTTAAGTTGCAAGACAAGGGCCACATGGACGTTGAACCATTGTGCATAGTGCATGTGGTTCAAGACACACATCTTATATGATATAGGAAGTTGACCTCTACTTGAAACTTCATTAATTGAGAAACACCAGTTCCTGCTGGCCAGTATTTCCGTGCTGGGTGCCTTGCTGTGGGGTCAAATCCATACACCTTTCACCATGGTCAAAGTATGTGCGGTGTCACAGAAAATGGGCAAAAGTCCAGCGATTGCTGGTAGATGATGCGTATATTGCGAACAAGGAAAGTGGATTTGCCCACACGATTATCAGATATCACCTATCTAATGCGTGTCGTTCTCTGCTGAGTAGTCACGCAGAACCATGACGCTTACGTACCCACAAAATTTGAATTTAATCTAATTATAACAAATACAAATGTGTGAGGCTTTTTTTGTGGTGGAAGGCAGCTGGATTCACAACTGTGTATTCCTCGGCCAATATGTGGATAACGTTGGATTATGGTGTATCGTTTTGAGTCAAAGGTTTATGGGTGACCCCTGGGAGGAAGAGCCTACACAAACTGGTGTGATAGTTGATAGGGCGTGATTAGCCACCCTGACTTCCCTATACTAATGGCATGTTAACACTGGAGTGTTATGAAAACCTATGATTGGAAAGTATGTTCAGTTTATAATGATAACTAGAATCTCAAACTTGGTCGCATTTAGTACCAGTATTATCAACCCAGTAAAAAATCAGCACTTCTCACTCGCCAAAGATCAAACAAATTTAAAAATCGATTTATAACAGTAATACTAAATAAGACCTCGTCAGAGATTTTCTGGGTTTCAGAACAGTACAATGTATAATATTAAATTAACTTTTGACCCCTCTTGAGTCAATAGCGACTCAAAGCGCTCAAAATTGCTACATATATTAGATTTGTATTTTCGCAAATAAAATGAATGCAATCCATTAGAAGGCCAGGAGTAGTTTTTAAAGTAGTTTATCAATAGAATTGATAAAAATAACAATAAAAAGCGCTCTGTTGTCCAGCAAGTAGAGGCTATATTTTGGACAGCTGAAACATTAAAAGGCCCAAGAAATTCATATTTTCGCATAGTCAATGTCCATTTGCAGGCCAAAAAAGAATATCTTTGAAAAATTATCACTGGAATTACTGGCTCGGTAAACGAGCCAGTCATCTCAGTAATAAAATGTTAAAGATATCCTTCTCTTGTTCTGCCAATGGGCATTCCTCAACATCACTGAAGAGGCTGATTTGGACGGTTTCGCCATTAAGTTCTTAAGTTTACACGAGGTGGGTTACATGATTGTCATACCATTCTATGACTCAAGAATAACACCATTGTAATAGACAGTGTGACTGTGTGGACCATATCACCAACAAAGCATCGACACCCTTTATGATATCGATGGCATCGTGTAACTGTGCAAGCAGCAGCATCGGGTCACCAGCAAGCCGCCAATCATTACAGCCCTCGCTTGCCCCTTCCGATACATATCAAAGATGTGCTGATATGATCACGCGGCCTTGTTCTCAAACGAGATGGATCACCCCTGGATCACGCAGTGAAATTAGTTTTCTTTTGGCAAGATCGTTTAAACAGACTTGACCTGGTGTGGACATTTATTGTCCGTCAGCTCCGTGGCTCGTTTCAGCATCTCAACACGAATTCCAAGGAACTAGTGGCTAAAATCATAGCTTCTGGAACGGCTTTCATTTCCGCGGACAGCATGACATTCGATGTTTATGCTAGTTTGGTCAAATATAGTGAGCGAGCGAGGACGTGCTCGCTCCAACTTCTGCTTATTTCTTCCTAGAAGTTCCTACCTAATACACTTTGGTAGTTCTGACCAATCAACGATCCTTTCATTTCGTTGTTGGATGTAAAACCTATTCTATTTAATTCTCTGCTACAGAGTTTGATCGACGCTCATTGATCGTGACGTCATTCTAACCAATCAAACTATGTGCAATTCTCTTATGGAGATGATGCCTCACATAGACAAAGCGGTGGTAGCTGGTTCTGATGTGATGCGATCTGTCAGCTAACTAACAACATTACGGAATGTGTTGTTGTTGCATGTCATTGTATGAGTGACATATAGTTGATATACAAATTTCGATTATGTTATTAATTCCTACAGGACGCTACAATGTCCATGTCCTGTCCATTGCCTATTGATGGATAAGCCTGTAGGATGCTAGAGTTAATAGGCGCATGAGCTGTATGATCTCATTGCCAGCTGATGTTGTTCCATTCTCATGTGAGAATCTAGAATGCCTACGTCATCAACTAAGTCCCTATGTCACGTCCGATTCCAGTGATTCTTATCCCTTAATTATTTTCCAAACTATCGATCAAACCAACTGCTGAATATCATGAACAGCAACAACTTCCATCTACACTATTTCCAGATACACATCAATTCAGAACCGTGGGACTCATTCCAATCAATTCGCCTATTTCAATTTGATGCTAAATTGTTTATCCAACAATCATGAGTGTGCTACATTCACACACCATCAGAATATCATCAGCACCAGCTGATGTCGACTAACTGATGTAATAACAGTAACTAAATCCTGAAAGTGTAAAGTCAACCGGTCCATTAGCTCACCTGGTATTTTCAAATCATAAATTTCTCTTAGGACTTACTCGCAAATATAAGACATCTAGCGGGGTCATGACTTCCCACAAGACAATCCCATATCTACAATGTGTTTATGTCAGGGCAGTGTCACATGTGCAAGCACATTTGACAAAATTCTGGAATCATTTAGATGCCTGAGTAGCCCTAGTCCATTATTCCCTGTTTATCCACGTTCAAATTTTACACAAATATCACACTCCTGAAGAATACTTTCCGGACTGTTAACTTGATCGTAGCATGGGTAATAATTCGGCAATGGCCTTGCTGCTAAGGATGGAATATATAGAGTAACAGTCTACATGATGAGTATATGGTGTGATTTGTGAGACATCAATCTCTGTTCTCATACCAACGTGCTCTCATGATGTTGGGTTGAGTATCCTTCCTTCTGAAGTGTTCTTAATGTATTGCGAGGAAGATGAAGAGCGTCGTTTTGCCTGCATTAATAAAGAACAAAGTCTTCCGGTTTGAAGTTTTGGTATTCTATCGAAACATCGCACATCTAGCTTTTCTGACGTTGCTCACAAGCTTCCGTTATTGTCGACGCCCCATCTAACCTTCAATCTTGCCACTGCTTCTTTATGTCTGGCAGCATTCGAGAGAAAGATGTGCTGCGCGAAGTCCACGCATTTGTTTAAAACCACGTTCCATCCCTTGGAATACAGAGTATGTATTATAACCACTCCATCAATAATCTTCACGTCAGTTACTTGAGTATCGCCTGGTTGATGCACCAACGCTTCCAGACATCCCATTAGAACTGACTTGCCGCCTTGGCACATTGCTTTGTTCCCGCCAGATTGTTGGTGGCAGGGATGGTTCTCATGGTCGGGAAAGGAACTGAGATACAATGGAAGGAAATATACAGCCTAGCGAATAACGGC
Source organism: Chaetoderma sp. LZ-2023a (assembly GCA_034401795.1). Taxonomy (NCBI): domain Eukaryota; kingdom Metazoa; phylum Mollusca; class Caudofoveata; order Chaetodermatida; family Chaetodermatidae; genus Chaetoderma; species Chaetoderma sp. LZ-2023a. Next base: position 131,492,534 of record CM067360.1, read on the forward strand.
ACATCTCTCTAAATGGTGAAGATTTTCTTGTTCCTTCTGTTCCTCTTCTTCTGATGTAATTTGAACAAAAGACAAACTGTTCATGTGGATTGGGTGATCATATTGGTGATCTGGATAGGTGAACCTCGACGAAAGCTCAGCAGTATGTGTTGAGTGGCTCTTCAGCTATTCGGATAAAATTGAACAACGTCTGGATATAATGACTTTGGTGTCAAAGCGTCGCCAGGTCCTTGTTTCTTTGTTTTAAACATGTTTTATTGTCAATTAATACAAATGCGATTGCGTCACAAGTCAAACTAACTTAGATTCGACTCTTTCCCTAACTCGGACCTAACTTTTCCTTTTTGGCCAAGACGCTTAGTGTTTAAAGCAAACAATTCTTGATTACTCGTAATCTGAGCTTTGTGACGGTAATAATCAGTATTGCAGTGTGTATGCATTGCTTCATGCTCATTGAGAACTGCTCCTATTTCTGGACCGAGCACCATCCAGCAATTTAAGACAATTCCGTTTTCTGTGATTCCAATAATTTCTCCATGAACATTCAGAATAGGATTTGCTCCAGATTTCTGGGTAAAAAGATTTGCTGGAAAGCTGAACAACGGTACTTAAGTTGCAAGACAAGGGCCACATGGACGTTGAACCATTGTGCATAGTGCATGTGGTTCAAGACACACATCTTATATGATATAGGAAGTTGACCTCTACTTGAAACTTCATTAATTGAGAAACACCAGTTCCTGCTGGCCAGTATTTCCGTGCTGGGTGCCTTGCTGTGGGGTCAAATCCATACACCTTTCACCATGGTCAAAGTATGTGCGGTGTCACAGAAAATGGGCAAAAGTCCAGCGATTGCTGGTAGATGACGCGTATATTGCGAACAAGGAAAGTGGATTTGCCCACACGATTATCAGATATCACCTATCTAATGCGTGTCGTTCTCTGCTGAGTAGTCACGCAGAACCATGACGCTTACGTACCCACAAAATTTGAATTTAATCTAATTATAACAAATACAAATGTGTGAGGCTTTTTTTGTGGTGGAAGGCAGCTGGATTCACAACTGTGTATTCCTCGGCCAATATGTGGATAACGTTGGATTATGGTGTATCGTTTTGAGTCAAAGGTTTATGGGTGACCCCTGGGAGGAAGAGCCTACACAAACTGGTGTGATAGTTGATAGGGCGTGATTAGCCACCCTGACTTCCCTATACTAATGGCATGTTAACACTGGAGTGTTATGAAAACCTATGATTGGAAAGTATGTTCAGTTTATAATGATAACTAGAATCTCAAACTTGGTCGCATTTAGTACCAGTATTATCAACCCAGTAAAAAATCAGCACTTCTCACTCGCCAAAGATCAAACAAATTTAAAAATCGATTTATAACAGTAATACTAAATAAGACCTCGTCAGAGATTTTCTGGGTTTCAGAACAGTACAATGTATAATATTAAATTAACTTTTGACCCCTCTTGAGTCAATAGCGACTCAAAGCGCTCAAAATTGCTACATATATTAGATTTGTATTTTCGCAAATAAAATGAATGCAATCCATTAGAAGGCCAGGAGTAGTTTTTAAAGTAGTTTATCAATAGAATTGATAAAAATAACAATAAAAAGCGCTCTGTTGTCCAGCAAGTAGAGGCTATATTTTGGACAGCTGAAACATTAAAAGGCCCAAGAAATTCATATTTTCGCATAGTCAATGTCCATTTGCAGGCCAAAAAAGAATATCTTTGAAAAATTATCACTGGAATTACTGGCTCGGTAAACGAGCCAGTCATCTCAGTAATAAAATGTTAAAGATATCCTTCTCTTGTTCTGCCAATGGGCATTCCTCAACATCACTGAAGAGGCTGATTTGGACGGTTTCGCCATTAAGTTCTTAAGTTTACACGAGGTGGGTTACATGATTGTCATACCATTCTATGACTCAAGAATAACACCATTGTAATAGACAGTGTGACTGTGTGGACCATATCACCAACAAAGCATCGACACCCTTTATGATATCGATGGCATCGTGTAACTGTGCAAGCAGCAGCATCGGGTCACCAGCAAGCCGCCAATCATTACAGCCCTCGCTTGCCCCTTCCGATACATATCAAAGATGTGCTGATATGATCACGCGGCCTTGTTCTCAAACGAGATGGATCACCCCTGGATCACGCAGTGAAATTAGTTTTCTTTTGGCAAGATCGTTTAAACAGACTTGACCTGGTGTGGACATTTATTGTCCGTCAGCTCCGTGGCTCGTTTCAGCATCTCAACACGAATTCCAAGGAACTAGTGGCTAAAATCATAGCTTCTGGAACGGCTTTCATTTCCGCGGACAGCATGACATTCGATGTTTATGCTAGTTTGGTCAAATATAGTGAGCGAGCGAGGACGTGCTCGCTCCAGCGTGAGAGATAAGCCGCGGCTGTCCAAGAGGATGTCTTTCTAGAAGTGATGAGAGATAGTTTATGGCGTATGATAATTTGGAGCGGCTATTGGGTATATTTGATTGACAATGGCAGATTGGCCATCACATTGGCGGCGGGGCAGGTGGCAACTGAATACTGTTAGCTGTATAATGTACGTGTCTATGGAAAGAAATCCCAATGTTACACATAGACAAGTTGATATTCAATTGATGAATCTAGTTTTCAACTGAATTATGTGACGACATAATGAACTACGTAATGTGTAAGATGGCGTGATAATCAATTATTTTATGAATGACTCGATTTAGTCCGGCTTAAAGTAAATGCTTAACAGTCCGCTATATTGTACGAATTGTATGTCTTTACTATTTAATAATCAAGCTTTAAACTATTTTGGAACTAATTGGATTTGGTGATGCTGTTGCCATATATAGCAACAACACCCAGTCAACTTAGTTTCAAAATAATAAACAGGTTACCTGTATAGTTTTCTGGAATTTGAGGTTCAGAGAGTAGAATACAGGGATCGACATACAATTTTTACAACCTGACGGAATATTTTGTTTTTAACCCTAAATCGAGTCATTCATAGCGTATTAGATTATGCCGTCAGCCGTCCTATTATTAATCGAAAACTGGATTCCCGCATTCGTTGTGAATCGAGACGTATTGTTTTGTTATCTTGCGGGAAGATGGGTGATCAGTGATTCTACAATCCAATACATGTCAAGACGCACATATACGGTAATGATTCTAAGCAGACACTCAGATTCTCCGCTATTATGACTTTTTTACTTATTACCGTCTAAGTAAACGATCTGGACATATTCAAAGAAAACAGTTTTACTATCCTTATTTTCTATGCATAAATCAAAATCGCATCATAGTTGTCATACTCGGTCATTTTAGGGGACAGGGAAACAAAACCTGCCAAAATTGTCATATATTATTATTTATTATTAATAAATGACCGCTCAAAATATTGTTTGATGGTTTCGCTTCCACTTTCTGTTTGTTTTATGCAAATCAGTTACATTATTACGTTACCAGAGGTCAGAAGGTCACCAATTCTGGAGGTTGATTAATTTCTGACAAGTGTGCATTGCTGTAACTGGAAACGCTCATAAAAAGAACTATGTTGGTCTTATCAGCTTAAGAAGTTGATAATAGACACCTCGCGACAAATCTAAAGAGGCAATGTTGATTTATTTCATGGAATTCTGTTAATATAACAACTGACGGAATGTCATTGTCGAGAATATCAGAAGAATTTAATTATGGGGAAGTGGAAAATGAAATGATCATAATATTCACATCTAACTCATGTTGATTACCAAATGACCACTCACAATGTTTCCTCTAGTGCCATCCGCAATGTCATATATGCTATATGCAAATCAGTTGGATAATTATATCATCACAGGTCAAAGGTCACTCAATTTAGCTCCTGCCTAACAGCTGACAATTATGCCAGGCAAGGCACTTAGAAAGAAATATTTTGGCGTTCGTAGCTTGAAATTTGGCAGATATGAAAGGTCAATGTTAATTTATTTCATGAAATTGTGTTTCCATAGCCGATAACAGAATGTCAATTATTGAAAGTACTTGCAAAATGCAATCATGTGGGAACTGAAAGATGAAATGACATAATATCGCACCTAAATACTAGAGACTAATAAACGACCACTCACGATGTGTGTGTTGTCTCCCAAGGCATAGCGGAGAGTACATCTCCCAGCCGCATTTGACCATAGCATTACTCAAATAGGCATATTCACTATCAAATGCAGGTTCATCTCTTTCATTGCTGCTGTCATCATCATCATACTCGTCGTCGTCGTCGTCGCCGTCTTCGTCATGGTCGTCGTCGTCGTCGTCGTCGTAATCATCATCATCAGCAACATTGTCTGTTTTCCTGCACATTCTTACATTACCATGATCCTTTTCTAGATAACTTGCCAGTGTGGAAGAGGTAGCTCACATTCATACCGCATGGGATCTAATATGTATACCCTTAGTACCAAGTACCATGTGTTTAATGGATGTCTGACGGCGATGATGACGACGACGAGGAGGCGGATATCAAAAATGGAGATAAAGATGACGATGAAGATGATGACGTGGTTGTTATATGCCTAACAGGTGCGAATCAATATAGATAGTGCAGAATATCCCATTCTGATCAACGCATGGTAACCGCTGCAAAGTTCAATCCCAAGTGATAGAGAGTAGATATAAAACTAGTAATAGCACAGCAATGCAACAGTATCATAGATCCCTGGAACATATCGATTTCTGCACATTACCTTTAACAATAAAGGCATGCAAAGCAGTGACAATTAGAAGTACTACAATAGCCATGGAAAGATCCAGATATCCTTAATATGTTCTCTAGCGATTCATTTGGTTTTCTTCGGCCTTTTACTGCTACAGGCATACATACATACGTTATAGTACAGACATCGTATACAGTTTAATTTTTTTTTTCTGTCACGCTATTGCGAGCCACCGAACAATAATTTCAATGAGCAACAACTCTTGACTTGCTGCATATTTTGAAAACACTTTGACTGAAAGTTGTTGGTGGCTTAGCCACCAACAACCTTCAGTCAAATTGCTTTCAACGTATTTAGCAGGTCCAGAGATATAGTCTATGGAAGATGTCGTCTGCAAAAACTCAGCAGGTAGGCGATTAAGACGTGGTGTTGATTGTGTTGGCATGGAGCGGTATAGCAATCATTTAAAACAAATTTATCATCAGTAAGGACGCACATTAGTACACTGATATATAATGTACATATTCGTGGGGAGGCAATTGTATAAAAACAAGTAATATGTATACAGTTAAACCTGTCTATCAGGGATGCTTGCTTGCTTGGCTTTTAGGGCCAAATAATAGTGGTTTGGGAATAAGACCACTAGTATTATCCAGCCACCATTATTTGGCCACGAAAAGCTACAGGTACAGCTAGGAAATAACGTAGAATGTTTTGAAAGCAAAATAAAATGCATACTGTTGAAATTTGTTTATCATAATTTGATTGGCAGACATTGCTGCGTTTTACGAGCACCCTTTGATGACGGATCCAGTACTCACTAGGTATTTTCAGAACACTTCAAATATTTTCCAATAACGCTCACGTCGGGAAGAACTAACGCGACACGCATATATACATCTTTGAAGATAGGAAAACTCAAAGAGGAAACGCGAAAAATATTTAATAGCCGAACAAAGAAATGACAATTGGGTGTTAAATACCGCTAAATACCAGATCTTTAACAATTGATTATATGGGTATAAATGAACGAACACGCGGCTCTCGCGAGCTTCGATTGATTAAGTTATGAAAGGAAATAAACCCAGATATATATTAAGAGAAAGAATATGCCATACCAGTCGAAAAGAGGAAGAACCGTTACTATGGATAAAAGACTACTAGCAGATCGTTTACGCTGTAGAAATCCCCTTTTTTATATATACATATTCGATGCAAGTGTATGCACTCAATTTAACCTTTGCAAATTATGTTTTAAAGAGCGTGAAACTCGCGTGCCATTTGCGACTCCGTTCTCGCGACGACTCGGTCGATGCAGATAGGGGCGTGTGATTGTTCATCTGACGGGCGCCATAGACGCGGTTGTCATGGAGAATAAATTGCGTCGATTACGGAGGCGATTATTGTTGCTAATAAAAAAAATGGTATGTTGCGAGGTATTTGGGTTATTAGATTGTCTGTTTATCCAGTGCATTAAAGAGCAGAGTTTGGTTTGTTTGATGTTATATAGCCTACACGGTATACCAGATTCTGTTTACGTATAAAGCATAGCCTACTCAAAAGGCGGTCGCTTAAGACAGGCGAGGAATCAAGTTTTAGCTAGGTCCCGCCCATTTTAAGCTAAGCTCCACCCCCGATTCACCAGCATTGAAATCAATCGATCCCTGCACTCCCTGACTATCAATTTCCTGAAAAGTATGCAAGTAGGCTGTTGAATATTTTGAAACTAATTTGACTGGGTGCGCGGCACCCAGGCAAATTTGTTTCAAAATAACCAACACCACGCATAATAAATAGTAAATGCATACACTCAGTACAACCTGACGGACTATTACTCGTTTAAGATGGACTAAATCGAGTCATTCGTTGCGTAATTGATTATGCTTGAGTACACGTCATATAATCAAATATATAGTAGCTAAACACTCAGAGCAGAAACTTCAGACAGGCCATAAGCTAGTACTCATGGAGAAAAAACAGGCCACTTACCGTGGATTAGGCTTCGTAATCGGACCAATGGTATTGGACGATGTCATTAGTTTTGGATACGTCAGTGACCGCGTTGCAGTTATCGACCTGACTATACCAACGCGAAAGTGCGCGACCACTAAGTGTCGCATAGTCAATGCATATGGGCCAACTACCGAAAGGACCAACTAGAATCCAGCTATATTAGCTTCCTTCTATCCAGACCTCAAGAAAGCAGAATTAGGTACACTCAAGTCACGAATGGAGCTGGGGAAGCTAAGGATTGTGGCTTAGGGCAAGACACAGTGGGCGGAGGCGAAGAAGGACTGATTGCGGCTGTAGGATGTTTCTACTACTACAGCCGCAGAATACAGTAATCATACATAATCAAATATTACGTCATATGATTGATGGATAAAGTGGAATCCTCAAGTAATCGCGTAATACATGGCAATGGATATAGTAAATGTATTTTGGGGGCCTATAATGACGATACAGCAGGGGTACACCCCAGAAACAACTAGAAACAACTTAACGTGATACCAAAACAACATAAAACGTACTGTTGAGTCATAAACTTAACTATTTTGTAGATACCGTTGCCAAGGCAATGCCATAGGTTCAACAGTACGTTAATCCCGTTCACGCCGATTCCTGCCAAAATCGGCCTCTGATGTGACCTTGAGAAGTGTCCATTTGCAGGCCAAGAGAAGACTATTTTTTTTTAATTTACCACTGTAATGACTGGTGGTAAATTGTCCAAAATGTCTTCTCTGATCCTGCAAATGGACATTTAATAAGCAGATGTTTTCATATTCTTGACCAAATCTAGCCATTAAAGCGTTAAATTGCAATCGCAAATGCATTGTCTCGTTTTCTTAACCTATCAACTTTGTTCAATACAATTTGAGATTGCTCATAGACAATGTCCATTTGCACGCCAAGAGAGCATTTTTTGAAAGGCTACCTCTGGAATGACTGATACGATTATCGAACCAATGGTATTTTCCAATGGTAAATTTTCAAAAAATCGTCTTTTGGTATACAAATAGATATTTCTCAAGACCATTGCAAAACCCGTTAATCTGACCTCTGCAACATCAGCCATTATAAAAAAAAAATCACAAAAAATGAAAAAAACCACATTCTTACATGAACGGCTGTGCAGAAATGCTAATAACACAGCCATCCAACAGAATGTTTTCTACACCAGGAATAGGTAAACATGGTTTAGTATTAATCAAAGCGTTTAAAAGCGTCGAAAGAGCAAAGATCACGCGGTCGATAAACTGGATGGAAATTCCCGGCGAGTTGTTTGCGGTTCCATAACACACATAATTAACCCTTTAAGCCCTGCAAAGACCGACTGCAAAACAGAATTTACAATTTAATGACAAATATCTAGAGTTTTCTGAATCTGGCGGAATCTGGTTATTCCAGAAAAATAACTTTCGAACTCCTCAAAAGGTTAGCTGTACCATTGTCTTGAAATGTGGTTTCCTGGAATCCAGGCTTGGAATTGTCACGCACAACACGCGCGGTAAGATCGATTCAGATTTTATAGCGTTAGTGTCAAAGACTAATATCAATATAATGTATAAATACATATATGTATTTATTGGACACAATTAAGTCTACAAATGAGTCGAGTTTATACAAGCAATATGCTACGGCGCTCATTAGATACAATGTAGGAAATGATTTTTATACCACACCACCCCCTGTCCATCTCTTTCTATGCCCCACCCACGCTTCGCCCGTGTTGGGATCGATCGATTCCTGAACTCCCTGACTATCACTTTCCAGAAGGCTATACAGGTTGTTGAGTATTTTGAAACTAATTTGTCATAGGCAGCAACAGCGCCCAGTCAAATTAGATTCAAAATATTCAACAGCGTGTTTATTAAATAATAATGGCATACACTTTCGTACAACAACGATTAGTCCGTCATCAATATAAGCGTTCTTGACGAACTTATCTACCTCATTCATGACGTAACTGATTATGACGCCAACCTACACGTCACGTAGTTGAGTTTGACGTCATATGATTGCTGTATAAATTATAAGCATTCGTTACTGTGCAAACTGTTCGACTACTAGCGGGTGTGATGTCTGTATTCAGTTTCTTCATATTGGTCTAGGGGAGTTTCATCAGAGAGAACGTTTCCTGAGTTAGTTTCGCATGCATGCCTGTGTACATACCTGTAGTTTTACCTATAGGTGGAGGCGTGCATGTTTGCACATGTACGACACGTTTCTCGAAGTGAATTTGTAAATATATCTGTCTTATATAGTTAGGGAGGAAAACTCTGTAGCGTGTAAACATAGGGTCGAACCTTGCAACCTCTGCTATAAATTTATGGCATGATGCCATCATAGAGGGCATACCCAAGTATAAGAAATTCGATGTTGGATGTCATAATCCTCTTACATTACTAAATCATTATGGTTTTATTAGGATGGTATAAACAACAGTGAGGCCGACTATATTAATCCTTTAACCCTTGAATCTATTTGAGAAAATTTCACTTTTCTCATAGAAAATGTCTATTTGCAGACCAAAAGAAGACTATTTTTTAAAATTTACCACTGGAATGACTGGCTCGGTTATCGAGCCAGTCATTCCCGTGGTAAATTTTCAAAAAATAGTCTTCTCTTGGTCTGCATGGAACATTTCTCAGGACCACTACAGAAGTCGTTTTTCGCTGATATGAGGGTCAAATGGTTACGGGGAATGGGTACCACAAATTGACATAACTGTCGGTACAATCATATAGGTTGTATGAACACCAGATAACGAATTAGGTCAACATAGGTCAAACGGGTATTAATTTTGGCCGATGCTTAAAATCGGGCAACTATAAAGTTCGGTGGCTGGCAGTGTTAATAAAAAGAATATTTCGATTTTAATTTCTTCAAAAGTGAGTATTAGACAGACTCTGACAATTCTAATTGGCCAATGTTCATTTATTGCCTGTTACTATGACAACGTACAGAATGTCAAATTTTGAAAATAATGGAGGAAAAATACATCCACCGGGTACTAAATAATCAAACGAGCATAACATCGCATCTACGTAGCCGAAAGTAATGACTAACCACTCCAATTATTCTTTATAGGGTTCTATATTATTTCATAAATGTTATCTTAAAATCAGTTGAATAATCAGGTCACGAGACGTCAAAAGGTCACACATTTTATCAGAGCTTCTTAATATTTTCTTAAAATCAGACAAATGTGCTTCTTGTGGCAGATAATATGAAACATATTTTGATATTAAGCTCTTGTAATGTGAATATTAGATACTATCTGACAAATCCATAGGGCCAATATTAATGCTGTTACTATGACAACTGATAGAATAGCCCTGTAGGTGGGGCTTAGAATACACCTTCTGTATCCTCTGCGCGTCGTAAGAGGCGACTAAAGGAGGTAAGGGTGAGGGAACCCTGACAGAAACCTCGAGTGCTGAAGACGGAGGTTCCAGGCCGCACGGCGCACTCTAATAAACCATGGATCCACGCACTTAACGCTTATGATCATGTCGATAGTCACTTTAGGACTGGCGGTATGCTCAGCGAACGACAAGAAGAAGAAGACAACTGATAGAATGGCTATTTCTAAATATAGCTAAAAATGTAATTATGAGCCATTGAAAATTATATATATATATGATGTGCAGTAATGACTGAAATGTGCCGCCTTGTACATTCTGCAGTTGTGTGCATGTTACACGTAAATCATTGAATACAAATATCCCCAGAGGTCAAAAGGTCACGAAGTGTGTCCACATCTTAAAATCCAGCAACTGCGCATTGTTGTGCTGGACAAATGTTAAGAAAGAAACTCTTGGAGTTTAAAGCTTGAAAGTTGAAAGATAACAACCATCTGCCAAATCGAAATGGCCAATATTCTTTTGTTTCTTAGGACTGTGTTACTATGTCAACTGTCAGAATGTCCATTTTTTTTAAAGTAGCAGAAAAATGCAATTATGGGGTGATGAAAAATGAAATGAACATAATCATGCATCTACATACATTAGAGAGAAAAACGACTTGATTATACATTGACCCTTTAAATACGAGACAATACAAAATCTGGCGATGTCCGCCGTAAACAACCTAAACCTAGTTATACTATAAACAAGCCTTCTAGCCCGTTCCATATTTTTCGATATGAGCACACGTGCCATATTCAACGGAGTATTTTCATTGGCTGTTGGGTGCGCAACCCATTTAAATCGACCAATTAAAACATCGATCGATGTGAGCGTGACGCGTAGGGATTACTACGCGGTACTGTTTTACTACGATTTGTTTACTACAATTTGTCAATCGTGAAACGTCATCGCAAAATGTCATCGTTTGACAGTTTATCAGTCGGCAGCGAAATACCGATTGATGGCCGTGTCCGCAGATTTTGTGTTTGTCACTATATTTTGCTGTGCATTCAGTATCTGTTATCAAGTAGTGGTGCGTCACAGCGGCGGTATCGATTTCCCGAAAATCACCAATGAGAAATGAGATAAAAGTCACATCAGCAACTATTGGCAAATATTTCAAAATTACAGTTTATATGATGAATAAAATCTCAAACTCGGTCACTTTTCATATCGCTATTATGAGTCTCATTGAAAATTATCCATTTTGCACTCGCTAAAGCTCGTGCAAATTGATAATTTTCAACTCGGTTCATAATAGCGATATGAAAAGTGACCTCGTTCCAGATTCTCTATTTATGGATTACGTTTGTAAATCAGAATGGTAGACGCAGCAATTTTAAAACTTGGATTAAAAGTAATTTCACGTCCGAAGTAACGATGTTTTGTTAGTCATTATTTTTGTGGCGCACTGGTCAGCTCTTAGCAAGTGACGAGTCTCAGTGACGAAAGCAAATGGGGCAAAATGGTGCGTTCAAGCGGGTTTCTGGGATCGATATTTTTGGAAAATTTGCCAAATTTATATCAGATTATCTGATAAATGGAATCTCAAACTCAGTCCCACTTCATATGACTATTATCAACCTCGTCGAAAAGTATTACATTGCACTCGCTAAAGCATATGTAATGGGATAATTTCGTCTCGGTTGATAGTAGTGATTTTAAATGGGACCGCGTTTCAGATCGTTTATATCCGCATCCATTCCTGTTTTCTGTGCGTGCGTGCGTGCGTGCGTGCGTGCGTGCGTGCGTGCGTGCGTGCGTGCGTGCGTGCGTGCGTGCGTGCGTGCGTGCGTGCGTGCGTGCGTGCGTGCGTGCGTGCGTGCGTGCGTGCGTGCGTGCGTGCGTGCGTGCGTGCGTGCGTGCGTGCGTGCGTGCGTGCGTGCGTGCGTGCGTGCGTGCGTGCGTGCGTGCGTGCGTGCGTGCGTGCGTGCGTGCGTGCGTGCGTGCGTGCGTGCCTGTGTTTTCATACTTATGCGCATTAGCTTGAATTTCAATTTTTCAATTTCAATTTCTTTATTTACACCCAAGCATCGTCACAAGGGGAAACAGAAGTACAATATTTTACTTGTCTAAATGGTGGTTTGGCCTACATAAGATTATTATTATTATTATTATTATTATTATTATTATTATTATTATTATTATTATTATTATTATTATTATCAAGAATTTGGAAATTTGTGCTGAGCCTGTGTACATTTACACACAACGAGGAGACCATTTCCGAAAGACCTCCACCGGAATGACTCTTAATGTAACCCCTTTTCCCTCATATCAGCCAAAAACGGCTTCTGCTTCCATGGCCAGTAGTCAAGTAACCCTTTAACCATCGAATGTATTCAAGAAAATTTAAATTTTCCCATAGAAAATGTCCTTTTGCAGACCGAATGAAGACCATTCTTTTTAAATTTACCACTGGAATGACTGGCTCGATAACCGAGCCAGTCATTCCAGTGGTAAATTAAAAAAAATAGTCTTCTCCTGGTCTGCAAATGAACATTTTCTATGGGAAAATTTAAATTTTCTTGAATACATTCGATGGTTAAAGGGTTACTTGACTACTGGCCATGGAAAGCGAATATGTGGGCAGTATTCCAATATGCGGGCGACGTTAAGTTTTTGTTCAAGGAATCTGTTTATGAGAACACACTTCTCGTGAAAAGCTCTCTTGCATTCTGTTGAGAGGGTTATTTCTAGCTATTCTCCATCCCATCCCACTGAACATTTCTGGCTAAGCTTCTGAATTGCATTTCAACATTTTGATCACCGGATTCCCAGAATCAAAATTGTAGTGAAGCTGTTGCAGCCATATGTTGAAACTAATTTGACTGGGACTGTTGCTGCCTAACTGAGGTAGCAAAGCGAAATTGTCAAATTGTATACTTTTAGAGGCTTAAATCGCGGGCTTAGATGGAATGCGCCGAAATAAATCTTAGCATATGATGGTTGTATTACGTATACATTAAGATAATTGTTTAAGTTGCTAAATAGACACGAGTCTCTACTTCAACCTGGCAATTAAAAAAAGTATAATAACTTGTATGGAATGAAATCATCATATGTTAAGATTTATTTGGTTTCATTGCATTGAGGAACACAAATAAAGTACTTAATTTAAACAAATTTATTTTCACGCATGCTGGTATGAATATGCACCTTTAAGTTGAACATTGTACAAAGGCACACAGTTCAAATAGATTCGCGACAGACGTTTTGTCACGTTCGTGTCGGACACACGTCATTTGATGTGACGTCAGTCACAAAGTGAAATATATGTCGTCAGATAATTAATTTAAATTTAAGAGAGAGAGAGAGAGAGAGAGAGAGAGAGAGAGAGAGGGAGGGAGGGAGGGAGGGAGGGAGGGAGAGATAGAGAAAGGTAGGGAGCGAGGGATAGAGAGAGGGAGAGGGAGAGAGCGAGAGGGAGAGAGAGAGTGGGAGAGGGGAAGAGGAAGAGAGAGAGAGAAAGAGAGGGAGAGGGAGGGAGAGAGAGAGAGGGAGAGGGAGTGAGAGAGAGAGAGAGAGCGAGAGAGAGGGAGGAATGGAGAGAAAGAGAGCGAGGGATGGAGAGAGAGGGAGGGAAGGGTGGAGAGAGAGGGGCGGAGGGATGGAGAGAGAGGGAGGGAGAGAGAGGGATGGAGAGGGAGAGGGAGAGAGAGAGAGCGAGAGGGGGAGAGAGATGCAGAGAGAGAGATAGGGAGGGAGGGAGGGAGGGAGAGAGAGAGAAAAGTAGGGAGGAAGGGAGAGAGGAATAGAGTGAGGGAGAGGGAGAGAGCGAGAGGGAGAGAGAGAGAGAGTGGGAGAGGGGAAGAGGAAGAGAGAGAGAGAGAGAGAGAGGGGGAGAGGGAGGGAGAGGGAGCGAGAGAGAGAGAGAGAGAGTGTGTGTGAGGAACGGAGAGAAAGAGAGAGCGAGGGATGGAGAGAGGGAGGGAAGGGTGGAGAGAGAGGGACGGAGGGATGGAGAGAGAGGGAGAGAGAGGGATGGAGAGTTGGGGCCGGGGGTGGGATGGAGATGGAGGGAGGGAGAGATGGAGAGAGAGGGAGGGAGGGAAAGAGAGAGAGGGAGGGAGGGAAGGAGGGAGGGAGAGAGAGAACAAGAGAGGGAGAGAGGGAGAGAGGGAGAGAGGGAGAGAGGGAGAGAGTGGGAGAGGGAGAGAGAGAGTGAGAGAGGTAAGGAGGGAGGGGCGGATGCATGCAGAGAGGGAGAGACGGAGGAGGGAGGGAAGGAGGGAGGATAAAGGTTCAGCAACTGTGATTATGTCCAGAGAAAACTACATCCGCGAGGCCGAAAGTCAGGTAACTAACACCAGGCATTACAGAAAACTTGATAATTTAATTTGGCCTCAAAACCGACAAAATTTCATTGAAATACTTAATTCATTGCATACAGATAAGTCCATTGATAAGAAACAGCTAAAGTATCTGCTAGGTGAGAATAATCCACAAAATCGGACATTTTATATCTTGCCTAAAATCCATAAACCCATCAGGACATGTTTAGATCCATTGACACCACCTGGACGACCTATCATTTCAGACTGTGGCAGTGAGTCTTATGGCATTTCAGAATACATTGATTACTATTTAAAGCCCATTGCTAATAGACACAAGAGCTTTCTCAAGAACACAGAACACTTTCTTTCAAAGTTATCCAAATTGTCAGTTCCGAAAGATGCATATTTATTCACATTAGACATAGATGCTATGTATACCAAAATATATACTGATGCTGGAGTCAATGCTATTAAGAATTATTTTGTCAAATTTCCTGATCCAGATCGATCAGACACGGAAATTCTAAAATTATTAGTGCTAAGTCTTAAAGGAAACGATTTCCAATTTAATGGTGAAAATTACCTTCAAATCTGTGGATGCGCAATGGGTAAACGATTCAGCCCAAATGTTGCCACGATTTATGTTGCGGAGTGAGAAGAGGAGGCACTGAACAAATCAACCAATAAGCCTCTTCTTTACCTCAGATATCTAGATGACATCTTCATAATTTGGCAACATTCAGAAGAAGACTTTTGGGAATTTGTTCGCATCTTAAATAACCAAGATTCAAACATCAAGCTAAAAGCTACTATTAGTGGAACATCAGTTGACTTTTTAGATGTCATGATCGATAAGGGTCCTCAATTTGATTCCTATGGAAAATTAGAATATAAAGTATTCTGTAAGCCAACGGACTCACATCAGCTGCTTCACAAAAAATCATTTCATCCTCCACACACATTTAAAGGTCTGATCAAATCGCAAATAATAAGATTTTTTCGAAACTCTAGCAATAGGCAACATCTGAATGATGCATGCTCTACTCTGTTTGATGCTGTGAAAGCACGAGGCTATTCAGCCCGTTTTCTTCGAAAAATTAAAGCAGGCACCATCAATGAGCTTGAAAATCTAAAACCTCATAGTGGACCCGAGTTTGAACCTGTCCAAATTAAACACAATAAACCAATCATGTGCGATGGATCAGTTTCTAAATGCGACAAAAACAGATGCAAAGTAAACAACTATATTGTAAACCAACAAGCATTCCTGAGTTTTCAAACTAAAAATGAATATCATATCCGAACTAATATGCATTGTGATTCTGAGAATGTAGTCTATTTGATCAATTGTGCCCTTTGCCAGAAACAGTATGTTGGTGAAACAAAAAATGCATTTAGAGTGCGTGCTAGACGCCACGTTTCTGATATTAACACCTCAGCAGATACGCCAATTGCTCAACATTTCCAACTTCCCTGATCATTCAGTTGAGCATCATTTTGAAATCATGCCAATAGAGCAGATTCCGACCTTCGATAGTGAAGAAGAAACTAGTTCAAGGCCATTGGATTAGAACACTCCAAACAAAGCACCATTTGGAATAAATGTAGATTCAGGAATATCACAAAAGAACAAAATTATCCCATTTCAACTCATATACAATAGACGTAATTAGCGAAAACCATGAAAGACGAATATTCACAGTTGCAACCTAAATTAAAAGAACCGATCAAAGCACGACCAGTAATAGCTTACAATAGAAATCCAAACCTGAAAGATTTGCTATAAGATCAAGTTAGACCTCATGGTTCCTGATAAAAATGACAAGGTTCATCCCTCCCTACCTATTCTTAAATAAATCTAATCCCAACCAAAATCAATAGTGGGGGCAACATGAAACCATATCCGTAGGACATCTTTTAGTTTTGTGTCTGCAAAAGTGTGCGTGGCGTGCGTGCGTGCGAGCGTGCGTGCGTGCGTGCGTGCGTGCGTGCGTGCGTGCGTGCGTGCGTGCGTGCGTGCGTGCGTGCGTGCGTGCGTGCGGGCGGGCGGGCGGGCGTGCGGGCGTTCGTGCGGTCGTGCGTCCGTGCATTTGTTCGTATGTGTGTATGTGTGTGGGTGTGTGCTCGTACATCCGTACGTGCAACATCGTCGTGTCGT
>CM067360.1:131509586-131615569 GCA_034401795.1 Chaetoderma sp. LZ-2023a
CACGACACGACGATGTTGTACTGAATACATCCAGATATGTGCATTGTTAGCTCAATGTTTTATATCATGGTTTATCTATTTCACCAGTTCTATAAACACGAGTTTGAATACACGGTCAATATCGACAAGATATCGGCAAATAATTTCTGATATCTTGATATTCCTTTCTATGTTGAAATGATTGTCGCCATACAAGATGTGTCTTAACGTGAGTGTATGAGGAATAGCATTAGTCACTAATGCATTACGGAAAGCAAGTCTTTGCTCCCTGTAAAGTAGGCCTGTAACGACACGGTTTCATGCAATACAATCCGTATTGCAATACACGAGTTGTAATATAATACGCAATACAATATAGTTATTACAATTTATTGTGCCACCTGTCTTTTGTTTCACGTGTATTTATTGCTTAAATATGTGTTTTTCTGTGTATTATATTTTATATATTGTATTCCAGACAACCTTTATAAGTAAGTAAAACAGTGGCTAAAATACACACATGTTAGCGGGTCTAGAAATGGTTACGTTATGAACCGTAATATATTACGGTACAGAGTTCACAATACAATACACGTATTGCCAGGGCTAATATTGCATATTGTTACAGCCCTACTAAAAAGAAGACAGTAGAAGATATAATGTTCAACGGTTTCATCAGGATGTCCACAATAATAACTTGCGGAGTCCGCCAGATGATTGTCAAACAGATGCCTATTAAGACTACTGCATCCATTGCGAATCCGGCTTAGATTTAATATTAGCTGCTCTGAGGGATGTTAAATGCGTTGGGAGTAGTTTGAATGGAAGCTGCTGTTGTCGTAGCTATGGATTCCAGTCTGCTTACTTTCCATATTTTGAGCAGAATATTATGTACGTATATTTCCTCGGATCTGGCTAATTCTCTCTCACTCACTATCCACCTTCCTCCCTCTCTATGTCCCGCCATCACTTCTCCCTTCCTCACTCCCCCCCCGCACCCCACTCCCTCCCCTATCTCACATCTTCTCTCGCCAATCTCTGACTACCTTCCGCTCTCCCTCTCCGTCCCTCTCCCTGCCTACCTGCTCCCCATACCTCACTCCCATTCCCATCCATATCTCCCTCCCCCTCTCTCCTATTTCCGTCTCTCCATCCACTCCCCTTCCCTCCCTTCCTCATCAGCCCCCCCCCTCCCCTCCCATGCTCCCCCTACCTCTCTCTCTTTCGCCGCCCCTCCCCCTCTCTCCCTCCTCAATTCTCCCTCTCACAGCCTTCCCTCCTCTCTCTCTCTCTCACATCTGTAGACCAAGAAAATTGTATTACATAAGGTTTACTTTTCATAGGCTAATATAAGCTAAGCTGCCGATTTCAAATATAGTTTAATAGGCAGCGAAAATTAGAATGGCAGCATATAATGTAAAATGTAACCTCAAGCAGTTCAGAACGAGTCCGTGATGACTATCAATAACAGTTGCCTTACCAAAGTACACTAGCGCACGCAATTTGTTAGAAACGTGTTAAAACTACACTAAAATTGAATATTTCGACTGTTATGAAAACAAGCCAATGGACTTTTCCAATTTATCTATCAAGCATACGACGTTATAGTCAACTACGTGACGTGTAGGCTGACCTCATAATCAACGAGTTCATGAATGGCCTAGATAAGGTCGCCACGAACGTTTAATTGATGACGAACGAATCTTTGTTGTATGAATTGTATGTCTTTACTATTTAATACACCTACTGTTGAATAGTTTGAAACTAATTTTACTGGCTGCTGTTATTCTGCCATAGGCAGCCAACAGCACTTAGTCAAATTAGTTTCAAAATATTCAACAGCGTACCCGTATAGTTGTCTGCAAACTGAGATTAAGGAAGTTTAAGGATCGATCCCAACACGGACGAAGCGTGGGTGGAGCTTAGCTTGAGATGGGCGTGGCATGGCTAAAACTCTATTCCTCCATTGATCAAAGCACACACCCCTTACAGTCGAAAATTCAATGACATGGACGATAACTCGTGTTAGACAGATCGAACCCGCATATAGAGCAACAAGAGTGGTCTCCCATATGATTCAATCAGGATATCACACATAGAGAAACGCAAGGTTGATACAATCTTGGTAGATGTCGGTGAAGCTTGAAAATGGTTCACACCGAGGTCATGTTGACCTATACCCAATTTGATTGCAGTACACTAAACACTCTGGAAATGACAAACCCCCCCCCCCCCCAAATGGTTTTGTGACTGACTGGCGAGCTAACGAACTAACTAACAAAGGGCCCATCGCGGCTTTGTCAATAAGCCCACATTTGTGCAATACTCGTGCTATTTGCCAGTGGAAAGATGTTTAATTATGTCACTTTAAACTTGATATTTTACCTGTTGACGCCAAATTTATCTCACTTTATTGGCGCAACCCGACGGCCAACGTTTAATCAACTACTGCTGCAGCTGCTACTACTACTACTACTACTACTACTACTACTACTACTACTAACAGCAAAACCGCTCCATAGCGATCGCATTCATCTTTGCAAGGGAGTAGCAGGTCCTCCAGAACTAGTGGCAGAAAGCCCACACGTCTTGGACGACCGCCCAAGCGACACTGTATAAACATTCTGACTTGGCATATCCGTGATTCTCGCACGAGAGTTGCGGACGGCTCTTGATTAGGACTGTTTCTGTTTGTCAAGAAGACAGCAATTCTAGGCATGAAATATCCGCAGTTCTCGGGCTGGTATTATGGGTGAACCACATGGATGATGGTTAGCGATGGAGATGAGTATGATGACATGAAATATCATCATATCAATGTTGATAACGATACTTATATTACATTATTAATTTTTTATTAGACATATTGTGCATAGCTTCTCTATAACACTGTACCCAGATAACGCAGCTTACTGGGCCGATGCTGGGCCGATACTGAAAGTATCGGCCCGGTATCGGCCCAGCATCGGCCCAGTAAGCTGCGTTATCAGGGTAGTGTTTTATGAGAATAAATTTGACTGATTGATTGATTGATTGATTGATTGATTAATTGATTGATTCTATAACTAATTAGCCCGTCTTGTGTCCACATCGCCTCAAAGCGCTCAAAATACTATCATTTAAACAGTTTAATGTTCAATATCTTTCAAAATATTTTAATTTTAGAAAACTGTTTTTCTGCGTCTGCCACTGAATTTTTTACGCCGGGTTAAATGTCCTGGCGGCGGTTTATTGAGCTACTACCAGCAGCTAAGAAGTGATATACCCTGTATAAAGAGTCATGAGATAATGAAGGCAACTCATTTTCCCGTAGTTAATGAGCACATCTTAACTGAGGAATTCAATTGTATGGCTGCCCCGG
Organism: Chaetoderma sp. LZ-2023a; assembly: GCA_034401795.1. Classification (NCBI taxonomy): domain Eukaryota; kingdom Metazoa; phylum Mollusca; class Caudofoveata; order Chaetodermatida; family Chaetodermatidae; genus Chaetoderma; species Chaetoderma sp. LZ-2023a. The sequence continues at coordinate 131,512,927 of CM067360.1, forward strand.
CCATCTCTAGCTAAGCTCCGCCCATGTGTTTCCCGTGTTGGGATCGATCGATCCCCGAACTCCTTGAGTATCATTTTCCAGAAAACTATCCTGATAAGCGGTTGAATATTTTGATGTTTATGGCAACAGCAGCGCCCATGTAAATCAGTTTCAAAATATTAAACAGCATGTTTATTAACTAGTAAAGAGGTACAATTGGTACAACCTGTCAGGCTATAAAGCATTTAATACGGATTAAATCGAGGCATTCATGACGTAATTGATTGTGATGTCAGCCTATACGTCATACGATTGATGGATAAACTAGAGTCCTCCTTTAATATAGGATTAGGCACGGGTAAATAACATAACACACAGGACAAATTGCAACATAATTTATTTTAGTTCTAAGCATTTCCTTAAGGTCTCCTGAGCAACATACTACAAGCCTACCAATATCTGTTTAAGGGATGTACCTGGAAATGAATTATATATATATATATATATATATATATATATATATATATATATATATATATATATATATTAGGGGGTCAAAACCAATTCAGACCACCTAACAGTGCCTGATATCATACATTTCTGATTTTGAGAAAGAGACTATAATGGGATTAATTCAAATGTTATATTACTAATTAAGTGTATTTCGCTGTGTACTTGCGAATTAACATTGAGTAAATGCAATATTAGTATTATTGACAATTAGAAAATAACCCGCAGTAGGAGCACTTCTGGAAATGTGAATAAATTTGCACCAGTGAGAGTACCCTGTTCAGTCATACGTTGTAATCGTTATTAGGGTTAGTATGAGTCCAAGTGCTTGAATATATGTATAATCAACATGGAGATTTCTATGTGCATAGTAAATGTAATACAATGACACACCAGTCATACCATTCGACCAACCATTTTGGAGTGAGCCATAATGTAGCGAGCTGGTGTCCTACGGGGAGATGGTCTTCGCATGCAAATGAGCCTCTTGAGATGCATTGGACATCTAAAGGGGGTTTCTGGCGTCCATGACCTCCTTGAGGTTGTGTATCCCAAGAATATTGTTGGCCATCTGCTAAGTGGCGAGGCTGTCGCAAGAGCTATCTGAGAACAGTTTCCTGTCGATGCAGCCTTCAATTAACCTATAGCGGTTTATGGGTAATTTGTCAAGGACTATGGAATATTAATTTCAGAACTGTTTTCGTTCAGCAGACCGCGGTAGACTTTTAGCATGATATAATGGTACGTCTCCCTAATGCATAGCATAAAAATACATTTTCTTGCAATTTGTCATGGTTTACCATTTGTCCAAGATAATTATAAAGATAAACTCTTGAATATGTTGATACTAATTCGAATACGAGCTGTTGGCAGGAACGGCTATCAGTCAAATAGTTTCCAGAATATTCAACAGAATGTTTATTAAACAGTAAATCCATAACAAAGAATACAATTCATGCACTGGATAGATAGACATTTCGAGTTTCATGTGGGAGAGCTCCACGTCATTATGCTTGTGATGTCAGCTAATATGTAACGTGTTTGATTATGACGTCATATACGTGAGTGGCAGATCGAATTCCTCGTATTACGTATACAACAGCAAACGGCAAATTTCATCAAAATGAAATTATATATCCCGAAAACTTAATAACTACGAAGGGATTATGGATGGATCCGATCTGACACTCAAGTCATAATCAAAATAAGTCACGTGTTAGCTCAAATGAAGTAATTTCGACAAGAAGGCGGTAAGAACCCGGCAGTAACCATCTGAATCGTATGTCTTTGGTGAATTTGGAGTTTAATAAACATTATGTTGAATATTTTGAAAATAATTTGATCGAGAGCTGTTGCTGTTTACAATTCCTTGTCAGATTTGTTTCAAAATATCCAACAACTTCTGTGTATAAGTGTGGCACGTCCAATAGTTCAGAACGAGGCGGGTAATACCTATCATTCAATAGCCAGGGACAGATCTGACGTTTACGATGTGCTAGCCAATACATTAGCCAAACACAATTTGTGTTAGGTAAGTAGTACATATTTTAGTCACATCTTTACTTCAATATCACTTATGAACATGTTTGCAATCAGTCATCATCAGTTAATAGTATCAATTTTACTGTCCAGATACAGTGTTGAATATGTGTTGAATATTTTGAAACTAATATGACTGAAAGCTATTGCTGCCTAAGGCAAATTATTCAACAATGTAAACATGAATTTTTGCTTTGCAATTGTATGTTCGCTGGAATTAGCCAATGATTTAGCCAATTCTGCTTTTTATTAGCCAGATTTCAGTTTTACTAGCATTTGGCTAATTGGCTAGTGGGTAGATCGGTCCCTGATAACCTTTACCTCGGACAAGTAAACTGGTGCACTCAGTGTCTTAGAAACACGCGCCACGAAAAGGGAATATCTCGGCAGATGGCTCGTGTGGTTATGAAGGCAAGCCAAATGGACCAAATTATTGAAAACCCATAGGCAAGCCTACGATTTTCGTCGATAATACAATGAAATGGGTGATAACTCTCGCTAGACAGATCGAAACTGCATCTAGAGGGGAAAGAGTTATCCCCCATCTGATTAACGCAGTTGTTGGCATTAGAGAGAGGGCTATAGGAAAACATCGTGTACTTATATGTTTGAGTACCGGACAAGCTGTTTGAAATTTGACCCATCTAAATATGTCGCGGCTATAATTGCACTCGTTCGCTTGTAAAGTTAGTTCTATATATGCCCGTAGATAAATGTTTCTAAACAATTTCAGGATTCGGGAACAGATAAAGAAAGATAACTCACAAGTGGCAAATTGTCCAAATGAACTCTATCGGAAGGATTTATCTACCTCACCCGCCAACACTCACTACCTCCACCACCGCCTCCGCCGCCGCCTCCGCCCCCTGCGGAGGTGATGGTGGTCGTGGTAGTTTCGATTAATACATGATGCGTAATTCACTGGAATTGCACGGTGGTTCTATACCTCCGTCTAGCGATGGTGGCGATGGCGGTGGTGACAGTTGTAATGGTGATGGTGGTGCTGTGTGTGTGTGTGTTTGGTGTGGGGGGGGGGGGTGGTAGGCTTGCGCGATTATTACTTTGAGTGATCGCGATCGTTATTTAAGAATAATCGTGATTACTCGAATAATCGTCCTGCTTACAAATTACACCGATATAACAACAAAGGTATACCAATGACGAAAGCTGCAATGCTGTTTAGAACTGTCCATTTGCAGGCCAAGAGAAGACTACTTCGAGCCAGTTATTCCAATGATATATTTTCAAAAATAGTCTTCTCTTGGCCTGCAAATGGGCATGCATTCCCTGAGCAAACTGTACATGGAAATGTAGATTTTGAAATGTGTTATGCAGTGGAATTATTCACGATTATTCGATTATTTCGTTTTTAATCATATAAATTCAGGATTTAAAAAATAATCGCGATTTTCGATTTAATTACATAATCCCGCAAGCCTAGGAGATGGGTGGGCATAGTGTTGCCTATGGTGATTATGGTAGTGGCGTTAGCGTCTATGGTGGCGGTGGCGGTGGCGGTAGCGGCGGTGATGGTGGTGGAGCAGGTGGTGGTATTGGGAATGGCTATATCGATGGCGCTGAACGTGTCGGTGGCGGTGAGAGAGACACACAGTCAAATCAGTTTCAAAATATTTAACAACTTATCGGTATAGTTTTCTGGAAATAGATAGGCATCATCATCATCATCATCATCGCTAGCAGCAGCTGTGCACAGTAACCTAATTGTGATAACAACAATAGCAACATCAATAGCGATAGAGAACAATCCATGAACCGTACAGATTTCATCCGTTAACCTTATAATGTGGTAAGCATGAACGGGGAGAGATCGATTCAAATCTGCTACACGCCTCCGATCAGTCTACGAGTATCGACCTGGAGGGATTTTATCCAGCGCCACCAGGAATCCCCGAGAGAAATCACTCATAGGAAGGCTTCTTTACTAAACGCAGTAAGAGGAGTTCGTCTAGGAAAATATTCACCAAATCTCCTAAGCGTTCTTTGTCAATTTGATAAGCGGCGATATCAATTTGAATCCGCCGTGCTTGTCTCTATGAACAACAAGTTGGAGTTAGTTATTGGAGAGGGCGAGAGCGGTCGATATTGATCCCGCGCGAATAATGATTTATCGTTGATTGATTTCGCCCTTTTAATCCTAAATGCAAGCCCGCATACGATTTTAGGAGGCTGAAATGGATGAAATGTATATTTGGAAGATGTTGTCGACAAAAGCTGTTTCTGTCATAGACATCAACAAAAAATACTTCTTAAACCAGAAGGTCGATTATACATCAACATCACTTAGATAATGAGTGTTGGCATACGAAAGATTGAAACAATCTCTTCTTGTTAACACGCAATGATAGATCCAATTTGGTAGAGCAACCGAAAACAAGGTATTATTTTTACTACATTAAGAAATACTAGTGAACAAAACAAAAACCTACTCGTCTAATTTGATGAATTAAATGTGAAAGTAGAAAACTTGATACAGAGAAATTCGGGAAACCCCCATGCTGAAATTTATCTAATTATTTTTCTTCGGAACATAGCATGTATTTATAAAAAGGATTCTAATATGTAATAAATAAGCAACAGATTTGTTAGATAGATGACACCGTATTTATGAGCAGACTTATTTACACGTTAGCAAATGGCAACTACAAGAATACCTCATGGAAACGAAACGCATACCAAATGTGCGAGCATCAAATCTCTAATAAACTCAATGGATCTTTCCAGTTGAGTCATCCATCATATGGCGTCATAATCAACTACGTGGCATGTAAGATGACGTCATAATCAATAACGTCATGAATGGCGTAGATAAGTACATCACGAATGCACATTTGGTGACGGACTAAACGTTATTGTACGACGAATTGATTGTCTTTACTATTTAATAAAGGTGTCGTTGAATAATTTGAAACTAATTTGACTGGGCGCTGTTGCTGCCATAGGCAGCACCATCGTCCAGCCAAATTAGCGGCATGCTATTCAATAGCTTATCTGTAGCTTTCTGGAAATTGATAGTCACGGAGTTCAGAGATCGATTGGTCCCAACACGAGCGAGGTGGGTGGAGCTTAGCTAGAGATGGGCGGGGCTTAGGTAAAATTGCAAATGGCCATTAAATCATTAAATATCATTGCCTATGCAATAAGTGTAATAAAGATATATTTTGTAAATACTGCATCGGAATGCGCGCCACTGGTGTATAAGAGTTAAATGTTTAAAGATCAGTGTAGCGTATCAGAACCTGGATTGCAGAATCGAAACTGTTCCTACCAATCACGTAACTCTCATGGGTATTCACCGATCTGACAAGAACGAGAGTAATATATGGAATTATGAACTTCCGACGTGATCGGGCTAGTAGGATCCCGGCGTCTGGGCGACCTGTAGGGCACGTTCCACTTCCAGCTATCTAACCTTAATCGGAACTAATTTGCAGATCCGATTTTCTTTTCGCTTTACAGCCGTATATTTGCACACGGATTGGAATAATTTGATTCGCACCGTCGACCGAATGTGATCATAACGACACTAGCTGGTTAAAATACAGGTTTGATATTGGAAAAAAGTATTGTGCAAGGTTACTACGAGTTGGTCTCCTTCTTGCAAAGATAATAATGTAACGCGATAGTAATTTCTACTTAATTTGAGAGGATGGTGAATAATGTTTTCAATAAATCAATTCCCTAAGCTGTTCTTCATTATAGGGATCAGATATGTCACTTACATATCTGACGTCACAATCAATACGTCACATGATAGCTAATGCTACGTTAAAAATGAGGTTGCTCAGTCATGACAATTAAAAGAACAGTGAATAACGTGATGTAGAATAGGCTCCATCCGGCCAACCTTGATTAATATTGGCCAGGCTGTTAAAGAAATGGGTTTTTCAAACTTTTATGATGGATGCACAATGGATGGATACGAGTTATAAGCTTACTTGCAGTAGGGGCTGCATAAGAGACTTACGACTTTGCAGCGACAAGACTTATGTGAACCTGAAGATGAACAGGATATAACATTGAACAGCTGTGGAGACGTTATCAAAGTTATGCCTATTGTATTTTACCAGTTTCCATTGAAAATGTGCCAGTCATACGCTTGAAGTTATACTTTAGTAGGCGGCATTCGCCATTTCCCGTACGGATTGCCATAGGAACGCATGCACATGTGCTCAGGGAATGGGTTTGTAGAATGCATGATTTGCTGCCTGGGTTTTACGATGGTGCTATCTGAATTTCATGCATATACCAAGGAAGATAGTGGCTGCCAGCATTGATTACCTTGTCTACGGCGCACGTCTGGCTACCAAAAAGAATGAATATTGACATTTAGAAACAGCATTAGGCTTGAGGGCATCTCTTTCCCAAAAGGGTATCTTCTTGCATCACTTGCAGACATCGCACCTCTCCATGTTAAGTGTGATATATCCAGTATCAATGCAGGTATCTCAGCAGCAATAGACCAGAATCACGCCAATGCCGCTCTTTTCATGTCCACGGTGCTTTTCTTCCTGTGGGTACAGGTTTAGAATAGTTAAACCCTTAGCATAATAGAGCAGTTTACTCATAAGTTGTATATTCTGGGCATTCTGTCTTACAAGATCACGAGATGACAGGTCCGTGCCCAAATGACTGGTGGTATATCTTTTTGTATGTTAACCCATCTTGTGTCAACGTAACCATTTAATGGTCAAATTGACAAATACATAATTCTGCAGTGGTCTACAGACATGGCTACTTGAAAGGCCTAGAGTAGAGTATGATTAAATATTTATCAAGTCATTCTAGCTGTAATCTTCAAAAATACTCTTCTCTCGGCCGGCAGATAGACACTGGTTAAGTAAAAACTGTAATTTTCTTTACCATTACCCCTATAATGGTCAAGCCGACGAAAAGAAATTCAGTGGCAAATTTACAAAAATAGTCTTCTAAAATTAAAATATCTTGAAAAATATTGACCATCAAAATGTTTAATTGATATAGCAAGTAGTATTTTGAGCGCTTTGAGGCGCTGTTGATACACAAGGGTTTAATGGCAGCAGCAAATCGATGTCAAATATGTTTCAAAATATGCAACATCTTACCTGCTTAGTTGTTTCGTAATTAAGACTTTGATCTTTGAGGAATTAACTATTTAACAGTCAAGGCGACCATGCACGGCTTTTGCAATGGTTTTGAGAAACGTATAGTTCTATACCAAGAGATAAGTTTTTGAAATGTTTTCCACTCTAGAGCCAGTCATTCCAGTGCTAAATTTTCAAAAAGTTTCTTCTCTAGTTCTACACTTGGACATAATCCATGAGATAAGTGAAATTTTCTTGAACAAATTTAAGGGAATGCTAGCTTTCCATGAAGAGAACAAATACCCCTATTATATACTTATGCCAATGCATTTATAGTTGTGTTTTTGATAATAAAAAAAAGGATTGCGCAGGGCAGACGTGTTACTTAATTAACGATCAAGCAACTCGTTTTATTGAAAGTTAAATAATTAAATACTACCCTTAATTTGGAAAGCGAATATCGACCACCTTGAGATAATTCACGTGAAATGAATAAATCTGTCAATGGTGATTCCTTGATTACATAATCCTCATATGAAATACTTTCATTTGATTTCACTTGTTGAATGGTCCTCGATGTGAACGTGTGAATATCGCCGCGATATATGAATAATTATCATGAATTCACCACGAATGCACACTACCTTTTCAATACAACAAGCACATATTAATGATGGATATCAAATATATATAATGATGGATATCTATGTGATGGTGTATGGTACACAATTTGCAATCCAGACGCATATTTTGAAACGCGCTTGTGTGGTCGTTATTACTACCAGGTAAAACGTAATGGGAAGGGAGCGCGTTCAATCGCATTTGTCGCAATATCTTAGAGGGATACAAAGTATGGTTAACGTCGTTTTGCAACATGTTCATGGTATGATGTGGGTGAATTGTATTAATGCCTCTGGGAGAGTTGACGTAGGCAACGGGATTAATCGTGTGTTTTGTGACGGTGGGGTCAGCGAAGAGCTAGTGTAGCTATTTACACCCACCGTACCCATACTCTGATTCCATCACGCTCCCAAACGTCATGATTAATGATGAGTTCTCGTTCGAAGTGTCAAGATGAACAACCCACCTGGGACACATCCAGAGGCATTCTCTTTCTGGATGCATAAAACCGCATCCAAATCACTTCCATTACAACACCTCGAGCCAGGAAAGCAATGGTTACGAGATTTGACAAGCACGAAGAGAGGAGATCATCCGTGAATTGTCTGAGTTTTATCGTTTCTATCTCTCAGGCAACATTAATAATAAATAATATGTAGTTCTATTTGAGTTGATAGTTGAACGGTTTAGATGAAGATAGTGCGCGTACGCACGCGATGGACTGTTGCTATAGCCAGAGGGAAGACGTCTTAGACTAGGCGCACGTTAAATGATATTCAGTTTATAGCCCATCATGGCATAGACAATACAGCACAGAAATAACTTGTTTCTATAAAACAATATAAAATGTTATGCTCAATATTTTGAAAATAATTCGATTGGAAAACCTTGCTGCCTTCCAATCCAATTATGTTCAAAACACGTAACAGAACGTTTCTTACTAGCCAATAAGTTGCTGTTCCTATTTAGCAAAAGATTGTACTTATCTCTGAGCTGTACTAGACCACCTAGCCTAACAGTTGTTTGCCGTGGCGGTAACATTATTTCGAAAAAGACTCAGCTTTATTGTATTTTAATAATGTAAGGCGCACCATTTTAACTACACAATATTGTATTAAAATCGGGTAAATCTAACGAATTTAGACTATGCTGTTACAACCGCATGTATCAAGATTTCTTTTTATATGCAAATCATAATCAATCATTGATACAAATCTCAAAGCATTTGACAGACAGACAGACAGATAGACAGAGGGATCGACAGACAGACAGACAGACATACGGACGGACTGACGGACATACAGACAGACAGACAGACAGACAGACAGACAGACAGACGGACGGACGGACGGACGGACGGACGGACGGACGGACGGACGGACGGACGGACGGACGGACGGACGGACGGACGGACAGACAGACAGACAGACAGATTAGTTTCAAAATAGTCAACACAATATAATACAAATTCTACTCAAGTGGTGGGCATTTTAATGTTTATCACGGAAATACATCATCCATTACGCATTTGGAATTGGCGTCAATATGCATGTAACATACTTGAGCATGACGTCATCTACTTGGTGGACAGATCGTATCACTCCATTAGGCTGACATAATCTGTAGAGGAGTGTATAAAGATAATTAGAGAGGTCAGCATGATTCATCTGACATTGCACACTGAAATTTGGCTAACGATATATATTTGCTTAGGTGGACAGAATATCAACAACACCAACACCAACACCGACATCAAGACAGCACCAACACCATTATCATCATACTCATGACAGACAACAGCAGCAGCTGCAGCATTCTGGTTGTGATGACAACAATGGCAAGAACAATAGCCGTAGTAATAATCCATGAATCTTACCTACCTCGTGTGGTAATCCAGCTTATGGTGTAAGCAGGGAGGTGGAGGCCTGCCTGTTCAATGCAAATCTGCTAGTATCCCCCAGATCAATCGACGTGTATCGCCCAGATGGGATTTACCGGCGCCATCAGGCATCCCCGAGAGAAATCACTCATATAAAGTGTTTTTTAATAAACGCTGTAAGAGGATTCGTTTTGGGAAATATTCACCAATCACCCAAGTGATCTTTGTCAATGTGATAAGCGGCGGTTTAAATTTGATTCCGCCGTGCACGTACGTCTCTATGAAGGACAACGCAGTGCTACTTATTCAAGAAGACAGTAGGTGTCGGTATAGATCTAACAAAAATATGGGTGATGTGTTGATTTGATTTCATGTTTTCACTCCTCGAAGCATGGGCTTATGATTTTATTAGGCTCAAGAAAATGAGCAATGCCTATTTCGAACAAGCAGCTGCCAAGAGCTGATGTTGCCATCATTCGGTGACACATTTGAAACAAAATATATATTATAAAGTCAACAGATGTAGATAACGAATGTGAGCAAATGAAATAGTGGAATAGGTAAGCGCCAATCATTGTATGCTCCCTAGAATGCAATGATATACCAACATATGTAAATCAACCAGAAAACTATATAGCCAATTATTTTGCTATAATAACAAATAACAGCGGACACCTCACATCAACAATCCTCTAATATGAGGAAGCAAATGTGGACATTTGAGAGAGAGCAACTTAGAAAACTCCACCATGAAATGTATCTAATTATTATTTTTAGGGGCAAAGTCTGTATTGCGAATGCGGATTGTAAATGTAATAAATAAATTAAGAATTTGGTAATTAGATGAAACGTTATTCATTTACAGATTTATATACATTTTAGCAAGTGACAACTAAAAAGCTACTCTTAGAAATAAAAAAAGTATGCCAAATTTGTGAGCCTCTAATCAAAGTGATTGAGAACAAACATTACCCTCGATCTGTTAGGGGAAGAGGGGCTTGCGATTAGATCTATCTGTGTCTCTGGCTGTGCGCGCGCGTGTGCGTGCATGCGTGTGTGTGCATGTGGTTCCTTATGTGTGCATGTCTTGGTGTGCCTACACGAGTGCGTAATGCGCACGTGCGTGTGCGTGTGCGTGTGCGTGTGTGGCGTGCGTCTGTGTGCGTGCGTGCGTGCATGTGTATGTGTGTTCCTGTGTGCGTGTACGCGTGTGGGCGAGCATATATGCGTGCGTGCGTGCGTGTATGTATGTATTCGGAGACGGGTTGGTGGGAATATGGGGGAGCGGGCAGGCAGAGGGCAGGTGGATGGGTGGGCATGTAGGCGGGCAGGTGGTCGGGCAGGCATGCAGTTTGGTTTGTGGGGCGGGGTGGGTGGGCGGTGGAATAGGAGGGGAAGGTGTGGTGGGTCGGTCGTGCGTTCGGGTGGGTGGGCGTATCTGTCTACACAGAGCTATTCATCCGATTTAGTTCAAATGATTATCACGTTCATGACATCGGTGAGGGTGTTTATAAACCTGAGACCAATGTATCTTTAATTTAACTGTGTCACATGGTACGATACCATATAATGTGGCAGAAATACATCAAGAAAGACCAATCAGAGATTTCCGACGTCGCGTTCGGACGAGTTGTTATTTAGATATCCATAGACCCAGAAATTGATCCGATCAAGATTTTTGTTTTGTCTTCCAGATTGGTAGATCATACCAAAGGTTGTGAAATCCTAGTGTATGGTTACACTATTTCTTATGCAAAAAATGTAACCAAACCAAATCCATAATTTTCAAGATATCTAGAGATCCATAATTTGTTCCGATCCACATCTGACGTCTTCTATTCGTATCACGTCCACTGTCTGGCAGGCAATCGGGCGGGCAGGCGGGCGGGCAAACAGACAGGCAGGCAAACAGGCAGACAGTCAGGCAGTCAGGAAAACAGGCAGACAGTCAGGCAAGGTTTGCAAAACCCTCTTTCTCTCACTGGGAGGGGATAGGATAAACGAAACAATATATTTAGTAGGCCTACTTAATATATTTTCATAGAACAGATCCAGGTTTAACAATATGTTCCCCTGAACAATGAACCCAAAGGAAATAAAATAATACCTGTATTCCTTCGACAGTGCGGTGTGTCAAAATTCAGCTCAAATCAGGCCAATAGTTTCCAAGACATACAGACAAACGAATAGACAATTAATTTAACTAGTTGAATATATCCAAATATACTCAAACTGGATTACGATCTTCCGCCTATGTGATGATAGTACATATGGATTGAAACACACACCATGTAAGTTACTATGCAGATGCACATTTAACCATTGAAGCGAACTCCTTCATATTGTAGATATCCGGATTCGGATCTGAGGATTTTGAGGAAGTAGCTAGCCTCAAGATTGTCGGTTCCTGTCGTAAGCATTATTTGCATATGACCTCGCGATAGCGTCATCGTGATTTATACATAGCGTTTATGAGAAACCGTTTAGGTAATATCTGTGCATGTGTGCGTATGTACATGTATGTGTGCGTTTGAATTTGTACGCACTTGTTTTTATTTATGTAACAAATATTTTGTATATAGAGAGATGAGCAGGGTGACCTAGTCAGGAGAGCGTGATGCGGTAACCTATTTTACGCTGTGTGCTGGAATACGATATACGTTTAAGTTATGCTAAAGGACGGACGAACAGACAAGAAGGAAGGATAGAATAGTTGACGGTATAACGAGCATTTACTTTAGTAATGGCACGGGTCTATAGTGAAGAAAGCAAGTGTTATTGTTAATAAATGTAGCGTGAATGGAATGAAATGGATGAAAGAATTACTCACATTTGGACAACAACAAATGCAAACTTTCGTAACGACAAGCGCAATCTATTTGTTAGTTCGTAACAACGACTGCAAACTATTGTATTTCTAAAGGTTAAACGCAGTTTATGATGGTGTTATAGAATGTATCCGAAATCCAAGCATGGTTAGTTAGGCCTGTATTTTTTGCTATTACTGAATGAATTTTGATGTTACGTATATTGGCGGGTATATATAAAACGCTGCTGAGGATTGGCTATTTCAATACAGGATTGTTTTAAGAACAATCGTAGCTATTTATGTAGAAAATGCTCGGCAGTATACAGCAAAAAAGGATAATTTTGAGAACTTTATGACTGGAAATATCTTGAGAGGAGGCAGTGGTTAAATGACCGGTTTTCTAGAATGATAGAACTTTATCAGGTACTGCTGACTCATGTGCTGCGTGGGCTACGGCTTTTCCCGTGAATAGATCCGCAGTACGCGCTACGTCAGAGATCACTGAATGCTGGGGTTCTGTGCTACTGAGACTGTCATGTTTCCAAAGCTTGAATAGACACACCGTGTATGAGTGAATCCTAGGGATTCAGGTAGACGTCCGTGGCCGAACTGTCAAGCTAAACAATAACATGAAACTATGCATGGAATCACAACATCATGACGTCCGTGTGGTGCAATATCAACACGATGTTGTTATATATCCTTCAGAACGGTTCCCGCGAGAACTAGTTAGAACTAGTCGAACGCACGCATCTTCAAGAGAGTTTGTGGGGATTCTATTGGGTAAGCAATGAGGCTTGACCAATCAGACTCCGGGCTACCTCTTTTGCTCCTGTTGTGTGACGATAGTCATGAACACCCTCTACACTATATAAAGCACGGTCGACAATGTTCGAGATCACTCCGTCATCCGATGACTCTGAAGTCAGTGTACGTCTTTGTAAACGTCTGTTTCAATATTTTAATTAGTTAACCTCTTTCTTGTGTTTATCGATTGATAATTGGGAACCAAGTTTGCATAGATAAAGTTTAGTTTGATTTACAGTCTTCTATATGACTTATTTGCTTTATTCAGTTATATCAGTTAATAAAATGTATTCGTTAAATCTATGATTAAGTGCTAAGTTAAATCTGTGATTAGAGAAAGACACTTCGTCTTTTCCGAACTCAGAGAATCTTCTGCAGTCAGATACAAGCCAGACACGACTACATAATCAAACCAGTATCAGTTAGCATAACCTTTAGTTCCGATTTCGAGTTCCCGACTTCTCAATATGATACAAATTTAGATTTTTACAAATTTTAATATTACTCCTTTCATAGCAAATCCGGCCTTGACCCTAGTCTCAAGGAATATTAATTTGAAGGCCAAGACAAAATAAATTTTTGAAATTTAAAGAAATGTATCTTCTCTTGCAAATGGGCATTCAAATAAGCAAATGTTTTAAGATTCCTGATACAATTGAAACATTAACCGGTTAAATGAGTAATTTACGAAGTTAATGAAATGTCGATTTCTCAAAAAGAGTTTTATCCCATAAGCAAGATTATAATCCATTGCATAGCATACATTGCGTCATAATATATCATCTTATATCGCATTAGTGAAATACACCCGCTTGTTATCAGCATGCTGGTATGTCTAAAATAACGTATATTGAAATGCGCGCACCATTGGTCAAAATTGTCCAGATCATTATAGCACATTCTCTATCATCCTTTGCGTCAGAACCTCAATAATAATAATAATAATAATAATAATAATAATAATAATAATAATAATAATAATAATAATAATACACGTATATGGCGCAAAACTCCACGCGAAATGTGTGCTCTATGCGCTTACAAAACGACGAAAAACCTAAATTTTAAGTTAACAGTTTTGATGACATTGGCTAAAAAGGATAGTTTTCAGTCTGCGCTTAAACGAGGCCAATGTAGGACATGATTTAACATCGAGTGGAAGCAAGTTCCATTCGATTGCAGTTGCGTATGAAAATGTTTTAGCCCCATAACCTCAATTGCAGAATCGAGAGGGTTCCTGACAATCACATAACTATTATGTGAATTCAGCGGCTGAACGACAACAACGACAGGATGCGATTAAAAGTGCTGAATTTAATTGTGGCGCTAGTAATTTGCTTCACAACAGTATATTTGCACACAGATTGGAATAATTTGCATCGTGCTATAATTTGTATCGCTCCATCAACCAGATGCCATCATAATGATGCTAGCTGATTTAGCGACAGGTCTGATATATGCATTTTATGCAAGGTTACTACGAGTCAATAATTTAATGCGATAGCAATTTTGTATTCTTCTGAGTGGGTGGTCAGGAATATTCTCAAACAATAATTTCATAAAGATGTACTCCATCAAAGGGATCCGACATGTTACTCAAGAATCTGATGTTTTAATAAAATAAGTCACATGTTAGCTGACGTCGCAATCAAAATGAGGTTGTTCCGTCACGAAAATCGAAAGAATCATCACTAAAGTGATGCTTACTAGGTTCCATCCAGTCACACTTTGTTAATATTTGGCAAGCAGTTAATGAAATGTACTCCTTAGTGTATAAAAGGCTTGCGACTTTGCAACAACACGAATTATGTGAACGGGTTATATTCGCAGAACATGAACATGATATAACATTGAACAGCTCTGTAGAGGCCATAAAAGTTATGCCTAGGATATGTTATCAGCTTATATTGAAAATGTTCGAATCATAGTCTTCTATTTTTACTTTGGTATGAGCCGATCTCGGTGTGGACTGTCATAGGAACGACTGCAAATGAGATCAGAGAATGGGTTTGTAGAATGCATGATTTGTTGCCGAGTTCCACCAGGCTGAGAACCGTATTAGATGGATCAATGAAGAGAGTGTCTGTCAGCATTGGTTACCTCCTCAATGGCCGAAGTCTGGTTACCAAATACAATGAGGGTTGAGATTTAGAAACAGCATTAGGCTTGAGGGCATCTCTATCCAAAATGGGTAGCTTCGTGTATCACTTACAGACATTTGAAAAACCAAAGGTTTATTCGCAATATGTAATAGACCGATACTAAGCAGGATGTGTAAATACTTACGATTTTCAGAACAAAAAGCAACAGAACAACATCAACAACAACAACAACAACAACAACATCAACATCATCAACAAGAACAACAACAACAACAATAAATTTGTTATCAACGACAACAACAAAAACAACAACAACAACACCAACAACAACAACAACAACAACTGCCACTGCCACAGCTACTGCTGCTGCTATTGCTATATTGCTACTGCTATTGCTTCTGCTACTGCTCCTCCTTAAGCGGCGGCATCAACATCATCATCATCATCATCATCATCGTAACTACAAAAATAATAATATTAATATTAATTATAATATTAATATTAATAATAATAATAATAATAATAATAATAATAATAATAATAATAATAATAATAATAATAATAATAATAATAATAATAATAATAATAATAGCAATAATAATAATAATAATAATAATAATAATAATAATAATAATAATAATAATAATAATAGTAATAATAATAATAATAATAATAATAATAATAATAATAATAATAATAATAATAATGATAACAATAATAATAATAATAATAATAATAATAATAATAATAATAATAATAATAATAATAATTGCTGTACTCTCATGCATACAGATCTCTACCGCCACATGTTTAACGATTTATGTACCCTCATATTCCGTTTAATAACGACCTGAGTGAAATAAAGAAAACTGAAAACTGAAACTGACTGACATCTCACCTCTCCGCGCTAATGGTGATCTATCTAATAGCGCGGTTATTATATCCTCAAAAATACGCCACAAGTACGGCAATGCCAGTTTGGTCATGCCTTTCTTCTTGCCGGCACAGGTTCAGAATAGTTTAAAGGATTTCTGTCAACGATGAACTCCGGTGAAAATAGTGCTATATACTAGTAGTATTCACTTCTCTGCATTTATATTTGACTAAATTTAACTAACTGGTTAAACATTAACAAATTGATAACGCAATAGTTGGCAATCCATTTACTCCTCGCGAATAAATCCGAACTTTAAATAGCAACGCGGTGGTCGACGTGACGTCATCTTAGAGGAAGCGAAATTTGCCATTACCAGCTGATTACAGCTGACAAGTTGGAATTTGCTAATTTTCGTACCTTTTCCGTGCATGTCTGCCTTGTCGTTGTACTGAAAGGCAATGTCTGACGAGGAGCTTGCTACTTATATCACACTATAGGATCAGTTAGAACCCATAATAGACCCGATATTGGCGTGCAAAGCGACCAGGAGGCGGATTCAAAGGAGGATCTGACGGCTACGCTATCGCATAGTCGTTCATTCCTTATAGAATAAAGCGGACACGTCGAATGGTAAGGAATCCAAACTTTACTTTTCTTTTTTTAAACGTTCCCGAGATTTAGATATTAGTATTGAAATGCACTACACGAAGCGCAAAACGCTCCAAGTGTAAATTGTGAGAAAGCATCTGTTTTCGTGATTGTAAATAAACTATATAATAAAGAAATGCCCATTTGCCCTGTTACCCTGGGCAACCTGCTTTTCAAAAGAGCAACTAAACTGTGGCTGTTAATGGTACACAGGACAACCGTGATAGCTACTGAGACTATATAGTACTATACTGTGTTGTTGATACAATGCACCCACTGACTAACTCTTTTTCTTTTAAATCATGTATTTATTTAATTATTAGAAAGAGTAACCAGTATGCTTGATGCCATTTCTCAATAATTCCGATCATTCTTTACAATTTACTTGACAAAGCAATAGTGATTCTTTTTTGCTTTGACATTTAGCTTAACAGATAAGAGCAACCATAACCTGCGGTGGAAGGAAATGAAATGGCATCATAGAGGTTACCCTGCGGGCAACTACATCTTTTCATTTATTTCTAACCCTGGCTCGAAGTATAAGAACGGTGTCGTTAATCCTAACAGTGTTTATATGCAGTAATTCTGATCTATGAACTCGTTCAAATGTTGACAATTGAAGCTAAACTCCAAAAAGAGAGCCCTATCCTTACCTAAAATGCATTCGAAATAGTTTTTTGTTGTCAATTCCAAGAATGACAAATGTGCATGAAAGTATTTCATATAGGCCTATGGTTATTTTTATTTAGAAAGCATAAGAAAACAGCTTAGAGTATCTGATTATAATTTTCCGGGTGTAGGGGAGGGGTGGGGGCATTCACCCACCCCACTATTTTTGAGGTTGCCACACCCTCCAAAAGAACGTCTCCCTGGAACAAGCATGCCTCTCTGTCCACCCCACCCTAAATACACATTTTCCTGATGACGCCACTGTGTACTGAGCCTAGGTAATGGGTATAGTAATAATGCTGCTGGACAACCCACCCCATCCACCACCCCGCCCATTCTGCATTCCATCCAATTAAGAACAACAAAGTAACAACCACAACACAGTGGCAGAATTACCATTATCTGCAGTTGCTCTTATAGTTCATCCTTTGACCCTCGAATTTGTTGAGGAAAATTAAAATGTTCTCATAGGAAATGTCCATTTGCTAACCAAGAGAAGATTCGAGCTAGTTATTCCAGTGATAAATTTTCAGAAATAGCCTTCTCTTGGTCTGCAAATGGACATTTCTCAGAACCACTGCAGAAGCCGTGTTTGGCTGATATGACTGAAAGGGTTAATTGTTAACCCTTTTTGGGAAAAAACAGCCCCTGCAATGATCTTGATGAATGTCTATTTGGAGGCTAATAGACGACTATATTTGAGAACTTAGCACTGGAACGAGCGGCTCGGTAACCGTGACAGTTATTCTAGTGGTAAATTTTCAAAAATAGTCTTCTCTTAACCTGAGAATAGACATTAATGAAATATTTGGATTATTGTACTAAATTTGGTCATTAGAGAAGCAACATGTGTTGTTCAATGTGTGTACAGTGTAATTTATGTGTATTGTTCTAGGAAATGTAATGTAATTTGTTAAATCATGTAATGTATTGCATGTGTGTAAAAGAGTCCATGAGAATAGATACATGTGTAGGCTCCCTGTTTATGTTCATTTAAATAGCAACATTATTGTACTCGCAATCAAATGATAAACTCTGTCCATATAGTAAATGTACCATGGGAAGGGTATGACATGGGTTGATGATAAGTGACTAGAATTTGAAATGCTCTTAACCGTATTGTATTTATTTAGACTCCTGCATTTTCTGGCTGTCCCAATGTGAAATAGAGCGGCTAGCCTCTGCCCCGGAAAGAGAATGCTCTTAGCTAGTGAATGCCTCCAAGGGAGGATAGTTCACATCAATGTACATTTGCCATTTAAACTACAAATGGGGAAATTAATTTTCAAAATTGTCCCTATATATCTGAGAGCCTGCAATATTAATGGCTATATTTACTTATCATCTGCAACTTATTTTTATGTGTGCATGTGGAAATTGTCGGGCATTGACTACAGGACATGGGTCTGTGTGTTGTTAGGAGATATGCTTGGTGCGAGAAAAGACTTTAAAAGATGGGCATCAGTGCATCACAGGGCATGAGGGATTTATAGGCAACTGTCGAAACCGTCATCACCTAGAGGTCTCCATATTTGAGTTTGTCTACGATGAAGGGCAACTGGATGACAATCAAGCGCCACATAAGTATCTATATTTCTGTATTTTGTATAGATAACATCCTGACACCTGCCATTCTTTGACAATAATACTTTATTTCGATTCTCAGAAGATGCAAAATCTCCATTATGCGCTTATACAACCTGCAATAGAAGCCCATTAATCAGATATATACAATGTAGGCCTTCTGTCATGTCTGTAGTTGTCTTTATAATGTCCATTTGCTGACCAACTAGAGACTATTTTTGAAAATTTATCACTGGAATGACAGTTTAGATTACCAAACTAGTCGTTCCAGTGGTAAATTTTCAAAAATAAACCTTTGGAGTCTTTGTCAGCAAATGGACATACCGATACACTGTTAAAAAGCTCAGTTCGTTCAACCCATTGTTGTTCACAATGGTGTGAATAAATGTTTAAAAAGATGTTACCGTTCTATCATTAGGACTTCTGTCATGTCTGTAGTTGTCTTTATAATGCCTGAATAAATATACTAAAATATGTTGCAATATTTCCCTTAGTGTTTTCTTTAGTCCTTTTGATAAATGGTCATTTGCAAACCAAGAAGTCTATTTTTGAAAATTTACCACTGAAATGACTGTTTAGATTACCGATCCAGTCATTTCATTGATAAATTTTCAAAAATAGTCTTATTGGTTTGCAAATATACATATTATCTTTTTCATGGTGCGTTAAACATTGCCAAATCTGTGCTAATTCATGCTATCTAGTTCAGCATTACTTTATTATATGCCTAATATCATGGGCTTATATTTTATCTTTGATTAAACATTGCACCTTGCTGTTATCCATAATTTCAACAATTCATCACTCTGAAATATGAAGAAACATATGAAATGAATAAATATATGACAAATAATTACATGAATAAATGCTGCATATCTCCTTGATATAAGCTTCCTGTGTCTTAATTCCTTTCAATTTGAAACTGAAAACCAGGAAATAGAAAGTAAGAATTGCGTTCTATGTGCATATTCGACGTCATAGTTACATTGTTTCTTGATTCATTATGTTTCCGACATCATTATTTCACATCACACTGGATTTATAATGCCAATTTGTGATGAAGTCATTGAAATATACCACATCAACTTTTCTTAGCCACCTACATTATCCAAGAAAGTAGATCAGCCTGAGAAGGTAATTATATGGATGGTAGCTTTTGCCCAGAGGTACTCACTCACCAAGCGTGGAACCAATATCTCTAAATATGACAAAATGTGCCACAACAGTGCTATCTCCGCATACTTGAGAAAATAAAAGAAGTCGGAGGTACAATGTACAAATTCATTTTGCTTAAATCAATCATTCATCATAATAAGATAAAACTTCTTGACGCTGCAAGCACGCACGACTCATTGACATTGACCTCATTTCTGATACGCGGTGGTCTCTGCAAAAGGTGACCTAACCCAGGTGAAAGTAATGAGAGACTGAATGACTGACTGGTTTATGAGCAGCCAATCCCAGCTCATTTTGTAATCCCCCGAAGTCCAAAGCACCACCTAATCATCTGCTGTGTCCACACACACGTGTTGCAATAAATAGCCTAATTACGATGTGTCTTAGTATTGACAATAACAATACTGATGGTGACAATGAAGGCGATGATGATGATAGTAAAGTTGTTTCAAGTGGGTGGCAATGATGATGATAAGCGCGATGGCAGTGACAATGATTGGGATGCCCGTATCTTACTAGGATGATGACTGACAATGATGGCAATGGCAGTACCAATGATAACAGTGACATGATTTGGAGTAACAATTATGATGCTTACAATATTGATTAGAACTGATAATGATGACAGTAAAAATGATTGCAGTAAAAATTCTGATGGAGATAATGGTGGGAGGACTAATAATAGAGGGATACATTTCTAGCTATGACCTGTCCATTTTAGCCCATGCTTTGCCCTTGTTGTAATCGGTCGAACCCTGAATTCCCAGAATACCATTGCCATGGTAACCTGTTGAATATTTAGAAACTAATTGGACTGAGTGCTTTTGCTGCCATAGTCAAATTAATTTCAAAAGTGCCAATCGAATCGTCAGAATGATTATTAAGTAGTACATCTATCAAAGACACGATTTGTACACTTGGCAGACTATTACAGCATCATGGCAGAGAATATCTCTAAATTATGAATGTGATAGCAACCTACATGTGATGACTGATGTAATTGATTATTACGCCATATACTTGAACGACAGATCAGAGTCATTCACAATGATGGTGATAATGATGGCACTAACAATGGTGACGGTGACAATCATGGTGATCATGATGGCAGTGATACCTTTATGGTGACCATGATTGCAGTAACATTGATAATGCTGGCACTAGCAAAGATGGCAAACAATGATAGCAATAATGATGGTGATTACGATGGTTACAAATTTATGCTGACCATGATGACAGCAACAATGATGATGCAGACCCTAAAATTAGACAAATTTGTGTAGCCTATAAAATAGGGTACCTAATTTTCAGCCCATGTAATATATTCCTCCGGGTCACATTAGAGGCCCATCTTGGCCCGGACTGGAGTAGATTATCGTTTCAACGACATCGTTACATGTATCGCAATCTTAGGTCAATCATGCAGACAACCTGTTGAATATTTTGAAAATAGTTTGACTGGAGGTTATTGCTGTGCGAGGCAGCAATGGCTTCCAGTCAAATTTTTTTCAACTTTTTCAACTGAATATAATTTTAGTTATTATGCAATAGAAAAATTCTCATATCTGGTATGTAGGCCTACGTGGTAATGTAGATTATAGTTTTATTATCACAGTGACACAGCATGGTAACAAATATAGAGAAACAAAATGACACAATCTACCGAGGCAATAACAAGCCATTGTCTTATGCCTCGTCGATAATGATGATAACTTATTTTAGACGGCACGGTTTCTTTGTCCGTTTTAGCCGGGAAAATCGTTGGGATTGCATCTTGTCTTGAACCTGCGTATGGCTCCCGTATATCTATGTTTCAGTAATCGTAGTAAGACAAACGTGTAGCGATTTCTCAGGCCGTGTTCGGACTAAGTTTCGGGTTATCTGTTTGTAAACAACAGAAATTACCTCCCTTAATACTCTGTAATTCACAATTTACGTACCGATTCGTCCGTTAGAAAACAAAATAAGCTAAGGCTTGAACCTTTCAATCTGTTTAAACATCCACATGCGGCAGAGTATGCCACTAACCGTTCGTATTTCAACAAAACTGATTAAGGAAATAGTTATTTATTCAGAAACAACACGGACCAGTTTACGTACGAAATCTGCCTCTCTAAGATGACGTCACTGCCGGAAATTACCGAGAATTACCGACAAAATATGCATATTTAAAACGGTGCGGCATATCACAAAATAACCAAAACATATTTAATATTACGAACAGTTTTATCAATGATGATGTAATTTTTCTTCATAAATAGTTCTAATAAATATAAGGAGCTACTAAAACACGGGATGGCAGCTTGTTGGCAGAATTCTTCCTTACAACATAACGAGATTGCAGCTCTGTGTCCAATGTGATGGTGTAATGTGGCTGTATCGTATTGCCTATCAATGGCAGCAACAAGTCGCAAGTCAAATGTGTTTGAAAATAATCAACATCTTACCTGTTTAGTTGTCTCGTAATTGAGAATTTGGCATTCCAAGGGCTACACATTTTCATTAGCATATCAAGAGATAATTTGTCCACCGGAATTACTGGTCTGATAACCGTGTCAGTCATTATAGAGATAGTTTCAAAAAGACTATTCTAATGGTCTGCAAATCGACATATTCTATGAGAAAAATTGAAACAGATTTGAGGGAATGTGCGTTATTTATGAAGAGTACAAAACATTCCCCTGTTGTATAATTATGTCAATAGATTTATAGTTTTGTTATTGATAAAACGGCCTGCACAGAGTAGAGGTGGTACGGACATAACAATCAATAAATTATCCGCATATGAAATACTTTCAGTTGATTTCCCATGTTGAATGGTCCGCGTGAACGTGTGAATATTGCCCCGAGATATGAATAAGTATCATGAATTCATAATGAATTCACACTACCATTTCAACACAGCAAGCAACCCCTAATGATGGATATCAATGCTGCATGGTAATTAATATATAATCAAGATGAGTAATTTGAAGTGTGTAGATTTAACGGCTGTAGGCTATGCTGTTACAGCCACAGGTGAGAGAATGAGTGCTCTATGCAAATCAGAAGCAATCATTTATAGATGTGCCACACACTTGTTGACAAATATTTCAAAACATTTAGCAGACACACAGGCAGAGGCAGACAAACAGACAGCCGGAGTTGAGCGACTGACCGACCGACGTGCAGGAATGTAGGCAAGCATGCAGGCTGGCAGGTAGCCAGGCGGACAGGCAGGCATACAGACACACAGCTAGACAGTCACACAGTCAGACAGAGAGCGCCTAGTCAAATTAGTTTCAAAATAATTAACAAAATGTGCATTAATTTGTAAAGACATACAATTCGTAAACAAGACAGAATTTGTAATGTTCAAAATGAAGAGACATCATCCATTACACACTTTAATTGTGACATTTTCAATTATGCCGTTATGATTATTATCACTCCATTAGGATGTATGAGGAAATAATTTGTAGAGAATTGTATAAAGATAATACAATTAGAAAGCTGTTAAACATCATTTAACTAAAACTGCACACTGACATTTGGCTAACGATATATCTTTACTTAGGTGGTCGAAAGATCATCGTCATCCCGTGAAGGATTGTCTCATACTCAGCTATTACACCCACCATGACCAGGAACACCACCACAACCACCACCCCCACGACCACCACAATCATCATCATCATCATCATCATCATCATCATCACTGTCAACAACAGCAGCTGCAGCAATCTGGATGTGATGACAACACTGGCAATACCAATGGCCCTAACAACAATCCATGAACCTTACATACCTCATGGGGTTACCAGGGAGGTGGCGGGGCCATGTCTGCCTGTTCGATGCAAATCTGCTAGAATTATGCGATCAGTCTACGAATATTGATCGAGGGGGATTTAAGGGCGGCGCCAGGAATCCCCGAGAGAAATCACTCATATCAAGTTTTCTTTAATAAACGCTTTAAGAGGATTTCATCTAGAAAAATAGTCACCAATCTCTTAAGCGTTCTTTGTCAATCTGATAAACGGCGATATCAACCTGATTCCCCTGTGCTTGGCTCTATGAAGAGCTACGCAGTATTAGGATTTCGAGAAGACGGAACGTGTTTGAATAGATCTAACAAGAAAATGGTTTAGCTGTTGATTGATTTCACCCTTTTTCACCTAAATGCACGTGCTTTTACGATTTAGGAGGCCCAAACGGATGAATAAATACTATATCTTTCGAAAAGGCATATCACCTAAAGCCGTTACTGTCATAGACAATACCATCTTTCGTCGACGACCTTTTAAAACAGAATGTTAAATATAAATCAACAGTGAACGATTGGTAATGAATGTTGTTATAAGAAGCACTGGAACCATCTCATCCCGTTGCAAGGCAATGGCACACCCACTGGACCTTTCCAAGGTTACCCATCCATCATATAACGTCATAATCAACTACGTGACGTCTAGGATGACGTCATAATCATGCCCTCATGAATGATTCAAATAGTCCGTCTGTAATGCGTAATAGTCCGACATGATATACGAATTGTACGTCTTTGCCATTAAAAAAACACTCTGTTGAATATTTTGAAACTAATTTGACTGGGGTGATGTTGCAGGCAGCAACAGCACCGATTCAAATTAGTCTCAAAATAGTCAACAGCTTACCTGTATAGTTTTCTGGAAATTGATAGTGATGGAGTCATGAACGAGGTGTGGGTGGAGCTTAGCCAGAGATGGGCGAGGAATATCTAACGCTGGAAAAGCCCATTATTACGAGTATTGACCTTTAACTCTCAACCTCGACACAAATGGCTTCTGCTCTGGTCTTAAGAAATGTTCATTTACAAACCAGCAGAAACAACACGACTATGTTTTTAAAATTCACCACTTGGTTATCGAACCAGTCACTCTAGTACTAAATTTTCAAAAATAAGAGACATTTTTGATGAGATAATTTTGATTTTCTGGAACATTTTTTAGCATTGCTGCGCTACTGACATTGACGAGTGTATTTTTATATTCCTAAACCAATGGGGCCATTGGTTAAACAGTGCCACGTGATACGTCGCCACACCATGGGACAGACATACCTTTCCTGAAACATTTTTAATACAAAAACGAAGGCCACTACAAATCTGATTTATTTTCGTAGAATGGACCCAGTTTAAAAATAATGAACCTTTCCGGTTTACGCTATTCCCCCACTCCACCCCATCTCTAGCTAAACTTCACCCACACATCGCTCGTGTTGGGATCGATCAATCCCGGAACTCCCTGATTATCAATTTCCAGAAAATTATACAGTTAAGCTTTAACATATTTTGAAACTACTTTGCCTGGGAGCTGTTGCTGCCTATGTCAGCAACAGCGCCAAGTTAAATGAGTTTCAAAATATTCAACAAAATGGGTATTTTGTTGTAAATACATACAATTCGTACACCGTGTCGGACTAGTAGATCCAGTCATTCTTATCATAATTAATTATTACCTTTTCCTACACGTCACTCGGTTGATCATGACGTCAGATGGTGGATGGGTAAATTGGAAAGGTCCATTGAATCAGACGAACATATACAAACATACCTAAATGGACTGCCCTTGTTTGCTTGTGTGACGATGGTACTGGGGTGGGGGTGGGGTGCGGTGGGGGCGGGGTGGGAGGGGGCGGGGGGGGGGCCGGGGTCCAATCTCTCACTGATGTATCTGAGGTCATAATTGAGTACGTCACATACAAGTTGACGTCACAAGTATATGACGTATTATAACTCCGGCATGCGGCTCAAAAGGAAAAACCGGCCGTGTGGCCATATTGTACATCTTTGAAGAATTGCCAATTGAATAAGCATTATGTTGAATATTTTGAAGCTAATTTGACTGGGAGCCGTTGCACCACTCTGTATCTTGAAATTGATATTCTGGAAATTCAGTTTCCACATATTTAAATCGATCCCAACACAAACAAAACGTAGGCGGAGCTTAGCAGAAAATAAGCGGGTCATAGCTGGCAATGCATCCCTCTTTGAATGTTTCCAACATATTACCTACAACTTAATATTCAGATGGGCATTTAGATATTGAAGCGACCTCCTTCGCATGATACAGAATTACATTTCTACAAATCTGTAAATTAAATAAGAAATTTACGAAACAAATCAAACGTCGATGGCTGAAAATAACTTTTGTTACATGCGCAAGTTTATAAGTCATAACATTAATTCCTATTTCCAGATCATCTGACGTCACATGACTTCATAATCAACTAAGCGGCCTGTAGGATAATGCCATAATCGTTATGTCATAAATGATTCTATTTGGCCCGTCTTTAACCCTTAATAGTCCGCCACGCTGTGCGATTTGTATGTCTCTACTATTGAATAAATATGTTGTTGAATATTTTGAAACTAATTTGACTGGATGCTGTTGCTGCCATAGGCAGGAACAACGCCACGTCGAATTAGTATCACAATAGTCAATAGCTGACCTGTATAGTTTTTTTGCAAATTGATAGTCAGGGAGTTCGGAGATCGGTCGATTCCATGGCGAGCGAGGTGTGGGTGGAGCTTAGCTAGGGATGAGCGGGTCATAGCTAAAATGGAAAGTGCCATTACACCATTAGATATCATTGTCTCTCCCACCAGTGTAATAAAGATGTATTTTGTAAATGATGTATTGTAATGTGCGCCACTGGTATATCAGAGTTAAATGTTTCCAGATAAGTATAGCGTGTCAGAATCTGGATTGCGCAATCGAAACTGTTCCTACCAATCGCGTAACTCTCATGGGTATTCAGCGATCTGACAAGAACGAGAGGAATATGTGGAAGCATGAACTTCAGACGGTGTCGTGATAGTAGGATCTCGGCATCTGGATGACCTGTAGGGTATGTTCCAACTCTAGCCATCTAAGCTTACTGTTAACCGATGTGCCTTTCGCTTCACAGCCGTATATTTGCACAAAGATTGGAATAATTTGATTCGTGCCGTCGACCGAATGTGATCATAACGGCGCTAGCTGGTTATGTTACAGGTTTGATATTGAAAAAACGCATTTTGTGCAAGGTTACTGCGAGTTTGTCTCCTTGCAAAACTCATAATGTAAAGCGATAGTAATTTCTATTTAATTCGAGAGGATTGTGATTACTGTTTTCAATAAATCATTTCCCAAAGCTGTTCTCCATTAGGGGGATCATATATGTCAGTCACATATGTGACATCACAATCAATACGTCACATGTTGGCTAAAGCTACATTCAAATTGAGGTTGCTCTCTCATGAGAACCACAAGACCTGTCACTAAAGTGATACAGACTAGGTTCCATAAATCCAACCTCGATTAATAGTGGTCAGGAGGTTAATGAGATGTTGTATTCTTTTAAAAAAGTGTATGATGGTTGCATAATGGATGGATGAACGACGGAGCGTTGACGAGTTATACGCTTACTTGCAGTAGGGGCTGGATAAGATAATTACGACTTTGTAGCAACTAGAATCATTTGAAACAGCTTTGTTTGAAGAACATGAACATGATATAACATTGAACAGCTGTGGACAGGTTATCAAAGTTATGCCTAGGATATGTTATCAGCTTCCATTGAAAATGTTCCAATCATAGTCTTGGATTGTTATATTAGTTGGTGTCATTTTCCATTCGGACTGCCATAGAAACGCCTGTAAATGTGCTCGGAGAATGCGTTTGTAGAATGCGTGATTCGCTGCCTGGGTTCTACCATGGTACGATCCATATTAGAGGCATACAGCACGGAAGAGAGCGGCTGCCATTAGTGATTACCTTGTCTACGGCGCACGTCTGGTTACCAAAGAGAATGGATATTGACATTTAGAAACAGCATTAGGCTTGAGGGCATCTCTTTCCCAAAAGGGTATCTTCCTGCATCACATGCAGACATCGCACCTCTCCATGTTAAGTGTGATATATTTAGTATCATTGCAGGTATCTCAGCAGCAATACACCAGAAGCACGCCAATGCCGCTTCATGTCCACAGTGCTTTTCTTCGTGTGGGTACAGGTTTAGAATAGTTAAATCCTTAGCATAATATAGCAGTTTACTCATGAGTTCTATATTCTGGGCATTCTGTCTTACAGGATCACGAGATGAAAGGTCCGTGTCCAACGTGGCTGTGGGTATATCTCATTGCCTGTTAATCCCTCTTGTGTCAACTTAACCCCGTAATGGACAAATTGACCAAAAAACAATTTTGCATTGGTCTACAGACATGGCTATTTGAAAGGCCTAGAGAAGAGTATGATTAAATATTTATCACAAGAATGACTGGCTCGCTAAGGGAGCAAGTCATTCTAGCTGTGAAATTCAGAAATACTCTTCTCTCGGCCGGCAGAGAGACACGGGTTAAGTAAAAACTGTAATTTTCTTTACCATTACCCCTTTAATGGTCAATCTGACGAAAAGAAATTCAGTGGTACATTTACAAAAATAGTTTTCTAAAATTAAACTATCTTGAAAAATTCTTGACCATCAAAATGTTTAATTGATATTGCAAGTGGTATTTTGAGTGCTTTGAGGCGATGTTGATATACGAACATTTAAAGGAAGCAGGGACTCGAGGTCAAAATGTTTCAAAATACGCACCATCTTACCCGTTTAGTTGTTTTGTAATTAAGACTTTGATATTTGAGGGGTTAACTAGTTGACACTCTAGACGACCATAAACGGCTTTTGCAATAGTTCTATAACAAGAGATATGACTAAAATGTGTTCCACTTGAATGACTGGCTCGCCAACAGGGCCAATCATTCCAGTGCTAAATTTTCAAACAGTATCTTCTCTAGATCTACACTTGAACATACTCTATGAGATAAGTGAACTTTTCTTGAATAAAATTAAGGGAATGTGAGGTTTCCACGACGAGGACAAATACCTCATATTACACAATTATGCAAATACAGTTATAGTTGTGTTTTTGATAATAAAAACATGATTGCGCAGGGCAGACGCGTTAGTCAATGAACGAGCAAACAACTAGTGTTATTGAAAGCTAACTAATTAATACCCCTAATTTGGAAAGCGAATATAGACCACCTTGAGATAATTCGCGTGAAATCAATAAATCTGACCATGTTGATTCCTTAATTACATTATCCGCATATGAAATATTTTCAGTTGATTTCCCATGCTGAATGATCCGCGATGTGAACGCGTGAATATCGCCACGAAATATGAATAATTATCATGAATTATCCATGAATTCACACTACCATTTCTATGCAACAAGCAAATCCTAATGATGGATATCAATGTGATGTTGTATGATACACAATATGCAATCCAGATGAATATTTTGAAACTCGCTTGAGTGTTCGTTATTACTACCAGGTAAAACGCAATAGGAAGGGCGTGCCCGCTATTGCGTTTGTCGTAATATATTACAGAGATGCCAAGTATGGTCGCAGCCGTTTTGGTTTCATAACATCAGTGCGCGTTCATGGTATGACGTGGGTGAATTGTATTAATGCATTTGCGAAGGTTGAGGTAGCCGAACGGATTACTCGTGTGTTTTCGGACGGTGGGGATCAGTGACTAGCTAGTGTAGGTATTTGCACCCACCTTATCCATACTCTGATTCTATCACCCTCCCAAACCTCACGATTATTGATGAGTTCTCGTTCGAAGTTTAAAGATGAACAACCCACCTGGGACACAACCAGAGGCATTCTCTTTCTGGATGATAAAACCGCATCCAAATCACTTCCATTACAACACCTCGAGCCAGGAAATCGAAGATTACGAGATTTGACAAGCACGAAGAGACATCATCCGTGAATTGTCTGAGTTTTATCGTTTCTACCTCTCAGGCACCATTAATAATAAATACTATGTAGTTCTATTTGAGTTGATAGTGAAACGGTTATCATGGCGACGGTGCGCGTAAGCATGTGATGGACTCTTGCTATAGGCAGAGGGAAGATGTCTTAGACTAGGTGCAAGTTAAATGATGTTCAGTTTTTACCACATCATGGCATATACAATACAGTGCATAAATAACTCGTTTCCAAAACAATATAAAATGTTCTGCTGAATCGTTTGAAAATAATTCAGCTGCTACCTTCCAACCCAATTATGTTCAAAACTCTTACCAGAACATTTCTTACTAGCTAATAAGTTTCTGTTCATGTTTAGGTAAACAATTAACGTATCTCTGAGCTGTACTATACAATCTAGCCTAACAGTTGTTTGCCGTGGCGGTAATATTATTTTGAAAAAGAATCAGCTTGTGTTTTAGTAATGTAAGGCGCACCATTTTAACTACAAATATTGTATTAAAATCGGGGTAAATCTAACGAATCTAGACTATGTTGTTACAACCGCATGTATCAGGATTTCTTTTATATCAAAATCAGAATCAATCATTGATACAAATCTCAAAGCATTTGACAGACAGACCAGCAGAGACAGACAGCCAGAGGGATCAATTGACTGACCGATTCTGGTTGTGATGACAACAATGCCAAGAACAATAGCCGTAGTATTAATCCATGAATTTTACATACCTCATGTGGTAACCCAGATTATGATGTAAGCAGGGAGGTGGATGGCTGCCTGTTCAATGCAAATATGCTAGTATCCTCAGATCAATCGACGTGTATCGACCAGATGGGATTTACCGGCGCCACCACGATTCCCTGAGAGAAATTACTCGTATCAAGTCTTTTTAATAAACGCTGTAAGAGGATTCGTCTTGGGAAATATTCACCAATATCATAAGTGATCTTTGTCAATGTGATAAGCGGCGGTTTAAATTTGATTACGCCGTGCATGTCTCTATGAAGGACAACGCAGTGCTACTTATTCGAGAAGACGGTACGTGTCGATATAGATCTAACAATGAATATGGGTGTTGTCTTGATGTGATTTCATGAGTTCACTCCTCACGCAAATGAGCAATGCCTATTTCGATCAAGTAGCTGCCAAGTGCTGATGCCACCACCTTTCAGTGACACATTTTAAACAAAACATCTATTATAAAGTCAACAGATGTAGATAATGAATGTGAGCAAATGAAATAGTGGAATAGGTAAGCGCCAATCAGTGTATGCTCCCTAGAATGCACTGATATACCAACATATGTAAATCAACCAGAAAACTATATAGCCAATTATTTTGCTACAATAACGAATAACAGCGGACACCTCACATCAGCAATCCTCTAATATGAGGAAGCAAATGTGGACATTTGAGAGAGCGAGAGAGCAACTTAGAAACCCTCACCATGAAATGTATCTAATTTTTATTTTGAAGGCCAAAGTATGTATTGCTAAAGCGGATTGTAAAATGTAATAAATAAATACAAAATTTGGTAATTAGATGAAATGGTATTCATTTACATATTTAATTACGTGTTAGCAAGTAGCAACTAAAAAGCTGCTCTTAGTAATAGAAAAGCATGTCAAATTTGTGAGCATCTACTCAAAGATTATAATTATATTAACTTAAGTGATTGAGAACAAGCATTGCCCTCGATCTGTTATGGGAAGAGGGGATTGCGATTAGTTCTATATGCGTGCCTGGCTGTGCGTGCACGCGTGTGTGCGTGCCTGTGTGCATGTGGTTCTATATGTGTGCATGTTTTGGTGTGCGTACACGCGTGCGTACTGCGCGTGTGTGCGCATGCGTGCTTGCGTGTGTGCGTGCGTGCGTGCGTGCGTGCGTGTATGTATGTGGAGACGGGTTGGCGGAAATATGACCAAAGCGGGTAGACGGAAGGCGGTGGCTGGACAGTTAGGCGGGCAGGTAGGCGGTTGGTTTGGTGGGGTTGGGAAGGACGGGTGGGGTGTGGAAAGGGCTGGGATCGTGCGTGCGAACATTCGGTATACAGAGCTATTGAGCAGATTTGGTGCAAAGCATTGTCACGTTCATGACATTGTGAGGGTGCTTATAAATCTGAAACCTATGCATCTTCAGTTTAACTGTGTCACGTGGTACGATACTGCTGCGGCAGTAAGACCAATCAGAGATTGCAGACCGTCACGTTTGGACCAGTTGTTTTTTTAGATATCCATAGATCTAGAAATTGATCAGATCCAGATTTTTGTCTTATTTTCCGGATTGGCAAACCACACCGAAAGTTGTGAAATCCTATTGTATGGTTACACCATTTCTTGTGTTAAAGATTGGACCAAATCAAATCAATATTTTCCAAGATAGCGATAGATTCATAATTTGTTCCGATCCACATCTGAAGTCTTTTATCCGTATCACGCCCACTGTCGGGCAGGCAGTCAGGCAGGGAGGTTGGCATGCAGGCAGGCAGGCAGACAGGCAGGCAGGCAGGCAGGCCGATAGATAGGCAGGCAGACAGGCAGACAGTCAGGCTGACAGTCAGGCAGGCTTGCAAAACCCTCTTTCTCTCCCTGGGAGAGGATAGGATAAAGGAAACCATATCCAGGTTTAACAATATTTTCCTCTGAACTATGGACCCAAAGGAAATAAAATAATGCCTGTATTCCCTCGACAGCGCGGTGTGTCAAAATTCAACTCAAATCAGTTCAATAGTTTCCAAGACATAGAGACAACCAAAAATGCACACAATTTAACCAGACGAACATATCAAAATATACACCAATTGGAGTACGATCTTCCGCCTATGTAGCGATAGTACATATGTTTTGAAGCATACACCATCTAAGTTTAGCCATTGAAGCGAACTCCTTTTATTATGATACAAATTGAGATTTCTACAAATATTACTATTAATCCTTTCATAGCTAAGCCGGTCAAAACTGGCCTTGGCCGTAGTCTCAAGGAACGTTAATTTGCAGGCCAAGAGAAGACAATTTGTTTTAAATCGATGATCGATCCAGTAATTCCGCTGATACATTTTCAAAAAATTGTCTTGCCAATCACGTAACTATTATGGGAATTCAGCGGCTGACAAGAACGACAGGGATGTAAGGGATGGTGAACGTCCGGATGCGATGAAATGTGCTGAATTTGTGTCCCTAGTAGGCACCCCCTTCCCACCTCCGCCCCCACCCCCACCACCCGACATCGGGATGACATGTAGGGTATGTTCCAGTTCTCGCTATCAAGCCCTAATGTTAACCAACTTACAGAACCAATTTCGTTTTCGTTTCACAGCCGTATATTTGCACAAGGATTGGAATACTTTGTATCGTGCCATAAGTTGTATCGCTCATCAACCAAATGCAATCATAATGATGCTAGCTGGTTTACCGACAGATGTGATATAGGAAAATGTATGTTATGCAAGGTTACTACTAATTTCCTTCTTGTAAAAATAATAATATAATGTGATAGCAATATTGAATTATTCTGAGTGGATGGTGAGGAATATTCTCAAAGAATAATTTCCCAAAGATTTTCTCCATTAGAGAGCGTCTACATGACACTCAAGGATCTGATGTTTCAATCAAATACGTCACATGTTAGCTGACGTCACAAACAAAATGAGGTTGATCAATCACGAAAATCGAAAGAGTCATCACTAGAGTGCCGCTTACTAGGTTCCATCCAGTCAACCTTCTTTAAGATTAACCAAGCAGTTAATGAAATGTAGTATTTTGAAAAACGTTGATGCTGGGTGCACAATCGGTAAATGGACGACGGGAACTCTACGAGGTATAAGCTCACTTGCAGTAGGGGATGCATACGAGACTTGCGAGTATGCAACAACACGAATTATGTGAACCGGTTTTATTCGAAGAACCTGAACAAGATATAACATCGATCAGCTTTGTAGAGGCTATACACGTTGTGCCTAGGATATGTTATCAGCTGTCATTGAAAATGTTCGAATCATAGTTTTTAATTCATAGATTAGTAGGAGCCAATCTTGGTGTGGACTGCCATAGGAACGACTGCAATTGAGCTCGGAGAAT
Organism: Chaetoderma sp. LZ-2023a; assembly: GCA_034401795.1. NCBI lineage: Eukaryota > Metazoa > Mollusca > Caudofoveata > Chaetodermatida > Chaetodermatidae > Chaetoderma > Chaetoderma sp. LZ-2023a. The sequence continues at coordinate 131,547,067 of CM067360.1, forward strand.
GTGCTAGTAGAATACATGATTTGCTGCCCGAGTTCTCCCATGGCGAGAGCCGTAGTAAATGGATGGAGGAATAGAGTGTCTGCCAACATTGATTACCTCGTCTATGGCCCAAACCTGGTTACCAAATAGAGTAAGGATTGACATTTAGAATGTTCAGCGTTAGGCTTGAGGGCATCTCTTTCCCAAATGGGTACCTTGTTGTATCACTTACAGACATCTAACGTCGCTATGCTAATGCTGATATATCTAGTAGCACAGATCCTATCGCAGCAGTAAAACACAACACACACGGCAATGAGGGTCTCGTCATGTTCACAAAGTCTTTCTTCTTACCGGCGCAGGTTCAGTATAGTTTAAGCATTATCATCAAAGAATTGTTTAATCACGCGATGTATATTATGAACTACAACATCACGCAGCAGAGGGTGTAATGTGGCTGTATTGAATTGTCTGTTAATGGCAGCAACAACTTGCAAGTAAAATTTGTTTGAAAGTAATCAACATCTTACCTGTTTAGGTGTCTCGTAATTGAGAATTTGTCATTTCAAGGGTTACAAATGTCCATTTGCATAGAAAAATATGCATCAAGAGGTGAATTTTTAAGAATTGCCATCTGGAATTACTGATTCGATAACCATGCCAGTCATTGCGGTGATAAATTGTCAAAAAGTATATTCTCATGGTCTGCAAATCGACATATTATATTGGAAAAATCGCAAGTAACAAAAATGCCCATGCTATATAAGTATATCAATACAGTTATAGTTGTTTTATTCATAGCTTGCAAAGAGTAGAGATGTCACGGACTTAACAATCAAACAACTAGTTTTATGGCAAGCTAACTAATTAAGTAATACGCCTAATTTGGAAAGCGAATAACGACCACCTTTAGATAATTCACGTACAACAAATATATATGATTCCTTGATTACATTTTCTGCATATGAAATACTTTCAGTTGATTTCCCATGCCGAATGGTCTGCAATATGGACGCATGAATATCGCCCCGAGATATGAATAATTTTCTTGAATTCACAATGAATTTACACTGCCCTTTCAATACACCAAGCAAATGTTAAAGATGGATAACAGTTCTATGTGATGTTGCGTGGTATTTAATATAGAATCCAGATGAATAATTTGAAACTCCCATTGCAACATGGTCATGGTATAACATGAATGAATCGGAGTAATGTATTTGGAAGGGTTGAGATCGGAGAAGCAATTACTCATACGTGTTAATAGGCTGGGGATCAGTAAATCATTTGGCCGGGTCTTTATACCCACCCGCCCCATACTCTGATTCCGTCACAATATCAGACATCACGATTAATGCTAGGTTCCTGGTGGTGTTCGAAATGGCAAGATGAACAACGCACCTGGGACACAACCAGAGGCATTTTAATACTGGGTGCATAAACAGCATCCCAGACCACTTCCATGCCAACATTTAGAAAAATAGTACGAGGTTTGGCAAGCAGGAAGAAAGAAGATCATCCGTCAATTGTCTGAGTTTTATCATGTCTAACTCTCAGGCAAAATTAATAATAATTTGAGTTGATTGTTGACTGGTGTAGATGACGAGAGAGACCTAAGTACATGTTTCACGGTTTCGATAGCCAGAAGGAAGAATTCTTAATGTAGACACAAGATACGTGATATTCAGTGTTTACCCAATCATGGCATATACAGTACAGCGAATAAATAAACTTAGTGTTTATAAAACAAAAGTGGACGTACTGATGACTATTTTGAACATAATTGTATTGCAAGCCATAGCTGCCTATGTCTTCCAATCGAATTATAGTCAACTTATCAAACAGAACATCTTTGCTAACAAACATGTTTCCGTAATTGTTTTGGAAACATTTAAACTTATTTCAGAGCTATACTGTACAATCTAGGCTAACAGCTGTTTTCTGTGGCGCTAGCACTGGTTTAAAAAAAGAATCAGCAACGAGTCTATGCTATGCTGTTACAGCCAGATGCGAGGTGAATTTGTTTTATAAGTAAATCAGAAGCAATCGCTGATAGATACGGCACACACTTGCTGACAAAAATCTCAAAACAATTGACAGACAGACCGGCAGAGAAAGACACACAGAAGGACTGATCAACCGACAGATCGACCAGCCAACCGACCGACCGACAGATATACAGACATACAGATAGCGATGCAGGCAGGCAGGCAGGCAGGCAGGCAGGCAGGCAGGCAGACAGGCAGGCAGGCAGGCAGGCAGGCAGGCAGACAGACAGACAGACAGACAGACAGACAGACAGGCAGGCAGGCAGGCATGCAGGCAGGCAGGCAGGCAGGCAGGCAGGCAGACAGACAGACAGACAGACCGACCGACCGACCGACAGACAGACAGACAGACAGACAGACAGACAGACAGACAGACAGACAGACAGCACCCACTCAAAGTAGTTTCAAAATAGTCAACAAAATGTGTATTAATTAGTAAAGACATACAATTCGTATATATGACAGCCTTTTTATTGCTCATAATAGAGAAACATCAGTCATTGCACATTTTGATTGTAACATAAGTATACGTGTAACATAGCTGATTATGACGTCATATACGTGCGGGACAGAACGGATCACTCCATTAGGATGTATGATGAGATAAGTTATAGAGAATTGTATAAAGAGTATATATTGAGAAAACTTACACTGCACAATGCAATTTGGCTAACGATGTCTCTTTACTTAGGTGGTCGAAAGATCACTGACATCTCGTGAAGGATTGGCTCATACCCAGCCACCACCACCACCACCACCACCATCACCAAGGCTACCGGCATCGTCATCATAATCATCAAACTTAACAACGCTAGCTGCAGCAATCTGGTTGTGATTACAACAATGACAATGGCAATAGCTGTAGCAACAATCCATGAACGTTACATACCTCATGTGGTAACTCAGATTATGGTGTGAGCAGGGAGGTGGGGGAGGATCATGGCTGACTGTTCGATGCAAATCTGCTAGAATTATCCGATCAGTCTACGAATATTGATCGAGGGGGATTTTAATGGCGCCCCAGGAATCCCCAAGATAAATCACTCATATCAAGTCTTCTTTAAAAAAGCTTTAAGAGGATTTCTTCTAGAAAAGTTATTCACCAATTTCCTAAGCGTTCTTTGTTTATTTGATAGGCGGCGATATCAACTTGATTCCGTTGCGCTGCGCTTGGCTTAGATGGATGAATAAATCCTATATATTTCGAGAAAGCATGTCGCCTAAAGCTGTTGCTGCCATAGACAACAACACCTTTCATCGACGACTTTTTAAAACGGAATTTTGAGTATAAATCAACCGTGAACTCTTGATAATGAATGTTTTTATAAGAAGCCCGGGAACAATCTCATCCCAGAACCATCTCACCCCGTTGTAATGCAATGGTATCTATACCGAATGGACCTTTCCAAGTTTATCCATCCATCGTATGCCGTCATAATCAACTAAGTGACGTGTATGTTGACGTCATAATCATTACGATATGAATGATTCCAAATAATCCGTCTTTAATGCGCAATAGTCTGACACATTGTACAAATTGTATGGCTTTACCATTCAAAAAACATTCTGTTTAATATGTTGCAACTAATTTGCGTGGACGCTGTAACAGCTGCTGACATAGGCAGCAATAACGCCGAGTCCACGGTTTCAAAATATTTAACAACTTACCTGTATAGTTTTCTGGAAATTGATAGTTAGGTAGTTCGGTGATTTAGCGATCTCAGCACGAGCGAGGAGTGGGTGGAGCTTAGCTAGTGATGGGTGGAGCTTAGCTAGTGATGGGTGGAGCTTAGCTAGTGATGGGTGGAGCTTAGCTAGTGATGGGTGGAGCTTAGCTAATGATGGGTGGAGCTTAGCTAGTGATGGGTGGAGCTTAGCTAGTGATGGGTGGAGCTTAGCTAGTGATGGGTGGAGCATAGCTAGTGATGGGTGGAGCTTAGCTAGTGATGGGTGGAGCTTAGCTAGTGATGGGTGGAGCTTAGCTAGCGATGGGTGGAGCTTAGCTAGTGATGGGTGGAGCTTAGCTAGTGATGGGTGGAGCTTAGCTAGTGATGGGTGGAGCTTAGCTAGCGATGGGTGGAGCATAGCTAGTGATGGGTGGAGCTTAGCTAGTGATGGGTGGAGCTTAGCTAGTGATGGGTGGAGCTTAGCTAGCGATGGGTGGAGCTTAGCTAGTGATGGACGGGGTATAGCTAAAACCGGAAAGCATCATCCTGAAGATCAGTCGAAAAACTGTATTGTAAATGTATTACGTTTGCTACAATAAGAAACAATAGCGTAAAAAACACATACATATTCTTCTAATTTGAGGAAGTAAATTTGAAAGTAGAAAATTTGATAAAGAGCAAACCAAAAAATCTTCCTTGAATATATCTAATAGGACCGGTATTGCTAAGAAGAATCTTCATATTTAATATATAAATTGCCAAGTTGTTAAGTAGATAAAATGTTATTCATTTAGTAGCAAACTTATTGGAATGCTGGTATGTGAGACATAGAAAGATACTTCTTGGAATATAAAAACATCTCAGGTTTGTCAGCAGCAATCAATAATTATATTAATTTCATTGAATGAGAACGACTATTAACTCTTTTGCACTCAAAACATTTTTCTCTTTCTCTGAAAATACACACTTTCCATGAGAAAATGTCGATTTTCTGGAACAATTCGAGGGATAAGGAATTAAGGACATCGATCAGTGTGTTTATAATCCAACACCTATGTATCATCGATTCCAGGGTGTTATGTAATACGTGACCATCCAATGCGGCAGAAATAAATTTCATGACATATTTTGTAAAAACCCATGAAACTCTCTATTCACGTGTGTTATATTTCGGTGGAATGGATCCAGTTTTTAAAAAAACTCCTTTGTAAGATGGTCTAAAAGAAAATTACTAATTCCTATATTTCCTCGATGCTGTAGGTGCAATAAGTTTCTAGTAAGTATACAGCTACACAAATAGGCAAACAATTTTGAAACATACCAAACTATCCAAACATAGACAATGAATTACAATCTTTCGGGACGTGTCTTTTTAAGGCCGCACTGAACAAAAGGTAACCTTGAACTTGGATGTGTGTCTATTGTAATACTGTTTGAAACGTTATATTTGGATGAACCTTAAGGCATTGTAGCGATGTCCGTCACATGATACAAAATTATATTTCTACAAATTTGTAAATTATATGAGTAATTCACGAATCATATGAAATGTTGATGGATGAAAATAGCAGTTGTCACATAGGCAAGCTTATAATTTATTGCATAACATAGGTGTGTGCGATTATTGCTTTGAGTGATTATGATCGATTATGTTAGAATGATCGTGATTAGTTGATTAATCAGCCTGGAAACAAATTACTCACACATAACAACAAAGGCTTATCAATTACGAAAGCTACAGTGGTGTTTAGAAATTTCTATATGCAGGCTAGAGAAGACATTGTTTTTAGATCTATCACTGGAATGCCTGGGTCGGTGCTCGAGCCAGTCATTCCATTGGTACATTGTCAAAAACAGTCCTCTCTTGGCCTACAAATGGACATATATTCCTTGAGCAAAATGCCGATGTTCGTGATTGCATAAAAGAATAATTAAAAATTAGGCTTTGAAATATGTAAAGCAATAGAAATTAGGCACAATAATTCGCTATTTAATTTTTAAGTATATACTATCACGATTTAAACGATTTAAACAATAATTGTGATTTTCGATTAAACGACGTAAACGCGCAAGCCTAGCATAACATTCATGAAACCACCAGATACCATTTTTCCTCCCTATAGTGTAATAACATCATGTGCTGACACGTGTGTTGACAAATAATTTATGTTAAACGTATGCTGAATATAATACGCCCACCACTGATTTGAAAGTGTTACAATTTCTAAAAATCATCATAATGCATTCTCTGTCATCCTCTGCATCAGATTCAGGATGGCAAAATCGAAATTGCTACTATAAATCACGTAGATCTCATGGGTATTCCTGGCTGACAAGAACGACATGAATATATCGAATGGTGAGTCTCAGGAAACGATAATGTGCTCTGGCGTTGTCGTGCGAGTAGGATCACCGCGTCTGGGCGACCTGTAGTTCTTGTTAAGACCTTAATGTTAACTAATTTACAAAACTAACTTAAGTATTCCTTCCCAGCCATAGATTTGCACAAGGATTAGAATAATTTGTATCGCGCCATCAACCTAATGGAGCGCATGACTATGCCAGTAGGTTTAGCAACACTATTCTTATATTGGAAAAGGCATTTACAAATTTATGCAAGCTTACTACTTGGTCGGTTGCCTTGCAAAAAACAATAATGTAATGCAATAGTAATTTCCACTTGTTTTGAGTGGATTCTGAATAACGTTTTAAAAAAACACCATTTCCCAAAACTATTCCAAATTAAAGGCATTCGATGTGTCACTCAAGTATCGGACATCATAATCAAATACGTCACATGTTAATTGATGTAATTATCAGAGTTGGGCAGCTCCGACACAAAAATCGGTAAGTCAATCACTAAAGTGACCAAGGCATCCAGCCATCGGCTAAGTAGTTCATGAAAAGTACTCTTTTAAAGATAAGATTGGTGGTCGACAGACAATGGAAGACGGTGGATAGTCGGCGAGGTATGAACTGACTCGCACGTATGGGTTGTGTGAGATGCTTACATCATTGCAACTACAAGTAGTACATGAAGGGGCTTTTCCTGAAGAACATGAAGAGGATATACTGTTTAGGAGTTTTGATGCAGGCCATCCGAGTTACACATAGGATGAAGACTATGGTTTGTTTGACAATGTATCATACTCTTAGAGATTTACTTAAGTAGGATAGGTTTTGATAGCACCATTTGTTGTCTACACCATGCTAGCAATGTGGCACCTGAATGGATGGATCCGATCTGTCACTTAAGTATATAACATCATAATTAATTACCTGGCATGTTGGCTGACGTCACAATTATAATGCATAAAGAATGCCGTATTTAGTTCCATCATGATCATTGAAGCGTCTCGCTAATGTACAAATTATACGGGTTTTTTTTTATGGATTTACTATTTAATTAATATTGCGTCGGATATTTTCAAACTATTTTTACTGGGCGCTGGTACTGCCTATGTCAGCAATATCCCAGAGTCAAATTAGATCCACACGTTTAGTTCAACAGTTTGCCTGTATAACCTGTATAATCTGTATAAAATGGGAATCTGAGAAGTCGGGGTTCAAATTATATAACTCGATCACAACTCACACAAACATGTAGTCAGAGCTTAGCTAACGATGGGCGGGGCATAGCTAGAAAAGGGTCCCTCTATTAGATACATCAGACATATAAAAGAGTCTCTGCCAGCATTGAATACCTCGTCCACGGCCCACGTATGGATAACCTGGTGTATCCCTTACAGACATCTCACCTCTCCATGCTAATGGACCTTTCAATGTTTAGCAATGCCCCCGCCAATCTTTAGCTAGGCTCCACCCACACCTCCCTTGTGTTGTGATCGATCGATCTCTGAACTCTTTGACTATCAGTTTCCAGAAAACTATACATAGATGTTGTTATATATTTTGAAGTTAATTTGACTCGGTACTGTTGCTGCTTAGCGCAGCAACAGCGCCCAGCCAAATTAGTTTTAAGATATTCAACATCATGTTTATAAAATAGCGAAGACATACAATTCGTACAGCGTGTCAGACTATTAAGCGTTAACGACGGACTCTTTGGAATCACTCATGACGTCATGATTATGACGTTAGCATATACACTACTTAGATAATTATGAAGTCATATGGGGTCAGATGATCAATGGATACACGTGGAAAGGTCCATTATAATGTATCTAGTATCTGTAGCATCTGTATCTCGGCAGTTATACACCACAAGAACGATACAGCCAGTGTCATCATCATCTTCATGTTACCAAATGCATTCTTCTTGTCCGAGCATATTCATAATAGTTGCAGTATTAGCAACATAGAGCAGGTTAATCACATGTTGCTTATATTGTGTATTCCTCTTCACAACATCACGAGCGTACAGCTCTGTGACTAATTTGAACGTGTAGTGTTGGAGTACGTCTTTCCTTCCTATGACAGCAGACACTTTTAATCGAATTAGTTTTAAAATAATCAACATCTTACCGGTTGTGTGTTTTGTAATTGAGACTTTGATATTTCATACGTTGATGCTTTTACACTTGAGGCGACCAAAACAGGGTTCACAGTAGTGTTGAAGAATACCAAATTACAGCCCACGAGGAAACTTCTTGATAACAGAGCCAGTTAATACAGTGGTGCATTTTCAAAGATTGTCTTCTTTTTGTTCTGCCAATGGACCTTTCATATGAGAACATTTTTTCTTGAACAAATTTAATTGGTATAGGCCTAAAAATTGTAATAGATGGGCAATGAATTGGAGTTTATGAAATAATTTCATGAGGGAAAGTTAGTTTTATATATGGAGGTCAAACACAATCCTGTAGAATAATTAGACAATGGAGCATTCCAAGTTTATCCATCCATCATATGACATCATAATCGACTACGGGACGTGTGTGATGACGTCTTTACCGCTTAATAGTCCGAGACGTTATACGAAGTGCATGTCTCTATTATTTAATACACATGCTGTTGAATATTTTGAAAGCTAATTTGACTGGACACTGTTGCTGCCATAGGCAGAAACATCCCCCAGTCGAATTAGTTCCAAAATATTCAATAGCTTACCTGTATAGGTTTCTGGAAATTGATAGTCAGGGACTTCAGAGATCGATCGATACCAACACAGACGTGGTGTGGGTGGAGCTTAGATTGAGATGTGCGTGGAATAGCTAAAAGGGGAAAGGTCCATTAGACAAGTATATCAATGGATTTATAGTTGCGTTATTGATACAAAGGATTGTTCTCAATTTGCAGCACACCGTAGAGGTAGTACGTGAATAACAATCACGCAAGTAGTACTATTGCGTGCTAAATAATTAATTAATTAATTAATTAATTAATTAATACACCTAATTTGAAATGCGAATATTGATCAACTTTAGATAATTCACGATGAAAGAATAAATCTGTCTATCTTAATTCCTTGTTACATGTTCTGCACATGAAATACTTTCAGTTGATTTCCCATGTTGAATGGTCCGTATTATGAACGTGTGAATATTGCCCCGAGATATGAATAATTACCACGAATTATCCATGAATTCACACTACACTTTCAATACAAAAAGCAAATATTAATGATGGATATCAATTCACTGTGGTGTTGTGTTGTACTAAATAAACAATCCAGATCAATATTTTGAAACTCCCTTGAGTGGTTCTTATTACTACAAGGTAAAATGCAATAGGAAGGGAGTACTTTTAATCGCATTTGTCGCAAACTATTACAGAGATAACAAATATGTTCACAATCGTTGTGTATGGATGAATTGAAGTAATGCATTTGGGAGAGTTGAGTTCGGAGAATAAATTGATGGTGGTATTTTGGAGGCTGACGTTCAGAGAATGGATAGAATGGGTCTTTGCTTCCAGCCTACCCATACCCTGATTCGCATATCATCCCACATGTCACGGTTAATGATGGTTTTGTGTCAAGATGAACAACCCACCGGGGACACAACTAGAGCAATTTTCTTTCTGGATGCATAAAAGTGCAAATCACTTGCAATCCAACACCTCTAGCCAGAAAACCAAAGCTTAGATAATTTGGCAAGCACCAAGAGAAGAGATCATATGTGAACTATCTGAATTTTATCATTTCAAATTAAAGGAAAAAAAAAAAAAATTATATGGACGCCAATTTGAGTTGATATTTGAACGGTATAGATGACGATAGCATGCTAAGCATGCACTGAACTGTCATGATAGCCAGGGCGAGATATAATATATAATTATATATATAATATACTTGAGATACGTGATATTCAGGTTTAACCCCAGTTTTCAAATTTTATCAAATCTTGTTATCAATAACTGAGGAGTAAGTATTTTAAAATTTAACTGTGGAATATCCAACTAAAACCCAGCAAGGCACACTGTGTATCGAGAATCGGAATCAGACATGATTTCGTGAGTTGATAATGTACATACCATTCTTATAACTTATTGTAGCTCGCAGGGGTACGCGCTGGCCCGCTATATTTCTCCACTCCGTTGCACCATATGTACAGGATGCGCGGAAGGGCTGGTTAGCTATGGTTCTCGGGATTACGGATCCCGTTTTGTGACTCTCCGGAAGGTACACAGACCGGCTTCTGGAGCCAGTGGAACGATCACGTTCCAGTGGGGCCGTGCGACCATTGCCGCCGAGATTGAACCTCACGGTCTCATCCGAACTGTTAGTGTCACCGCTATGACGGTCCATCAACTAGTTTAAAAGTCTGGCCATGATGATAATAATTTTAAATAATAGCAACTATGCAAACAATGGTAATCGGTTGCTAGTGAGTGAGCAACAATAATGCAATACATAGAATCAACTCGCCGAAGGTACCCCACAGATTTGTAGTTCCACTGTAATTCCGCAGAAGTATCCCCGCAAGGGAGCATCACAACGAGGCTACTTGAATAGTTTAATATAACCCAATTATACCCCTAACACATACATAATATTATTGTTGCGAGAGGAAAGTGTCTCGCACAGGCCTCCGTCAAAGGAAAATACGTTCAACGCTGTAGCGAAGGAAAAGAGTGGGCAAAAAGAACCACTCTTTTGTTCAAACAAATTGTCATGTGCAGTGGTCAATCCTAGTGAAACTATAATTAATGTGGTGCACGCTGATTTACGTGAAGCCGGGTCGGATGATTTCCGAAGAATTCATAGGTCACCGTCTTATGTAGGTCCAACGATACTGCATTAGTAGTTGCCGCTTTATTTATGCGGGCCTTTTGCTAAATTCTATCCTACCCTTTAGGTGTTAGATACGTTTCCAAGCTTTGGCCGCACGTTGCAAGGATTACTACCTATCTTTTGACACATACGTTTAACTGGCGAAGATGCCCAGCTTCCCGAGGGTTGCCCCTCCCCATAGCATCATCCTCAGAAAGACAGCGTGTGTGCATGGTATGAAGCGACAGCTCCCGAATCACATGACGATCAGTCACCATTGCACCATAGCCACTATAACATCACCATGACAATTTATCGTTCACATAAGCAATTTAGAAAGCGCAATAGTATTTATGGCAGGGAGTATGAGGCAGATAGCATCACTAGTGACCTTTCCGTAAGGGCGTGGCGGGTTCTAAGACCGCACCCAGTCACCATACAGAGTTGGATGGAGATCAGCGTCTCGTCAATCACCCGTGTGTCACGGAACTAATATTTTACCTGACATTGTGTTTATGTTCCAGTAATGCCCAGAGATGCACTCCAGGCCGGTGTTATATAAAATAATTTGTTTTCGCAGTACTTCCTACATTGGCGGGGGTATCTAAACTAACTGGTATCCGAAGATACAGGGGGAGTGTATGCTAAATCGGCACTTTAGTTATCACCGCTCGAAACCCCAATAGTTTCCCAGAGTCGGATCCTGCCAACGTGTTGTTTGGGAGTCCAGAGTATTATTAAGCCTTATGGCTGGAGGAGTGCAGAAAGAGACAATCACTCAATATTAATAAGGGGCCCTAAGGTAATTGGCTAATTTATACAATCTAGCTGGTGCGTGAGTTTACATATCCGCCACAGCCGGAAAAGAGGCGTACACAATGTGTCTCTTACGGAGAGATTGTCCCTAACTACATTAATCCTAGCCTATCGAGCTAGAATAGCCAGGTTTAGTCGGTCACATGTCAGGTTCGAGCATGGGGAGCATGATCAGTGACCTCAGTGTAAAATTGATGCTGGGGAGAATAGTGATGCGGATATAGTGTTGCTGTATAATATTGCCTAGCGTACTGCATCTTAGAGTGTTTACATAAACAAGATAGAATAACTAGGATTTCTACCTGCCATATACACAACTAACCAATATAGTGCTAACAGTATATCAGGTCATAGGACCTTACGGTTCCCGTTAGTTGTATGTACACGGAAATAAAGATAATATATACAATGTGAAACAGAAAATATAAACATGCGTCTTTAAGACTTGGGAGGCACCTATTAGTCATCAGCGTCTATTACGGAAGTAATGGATAGCACAATAGTATAGTTACTTGAGTACCGATTAGCCATTGGTACAGTAAGAAGTCATAAATCTCGGAAATTGATATGCTACAGTTGAGGAGCGCGAGGTGGCATGATTCCGAAGCTCTCAAGATGGTAAAGGAGAACAGTTATAGAAAGATTCCCACATAACTGATACATAAATTTAGCAGTACATTAGAAAGTGTCCGTCCGGTGACGGTAGTTTGAAAGTTGCCCATTAACAAGTAGGGCTACAGTTGTAATTAAATATGCATGTACATAACTGGGTACACCATGCGGGATAAGTCACATAGCTCTTGCGATGCACCGGGCAGTGTCCCACCAGACTGTGGTCTAAAAGTTAATTATAACACATGACATGCTGTGCGGAAGTTTGATAACACTTTTCAGCGTTGTCCGGAAGATCCGGTGAGTTATCCACCAAGAATTACCTCGGCTCTACATCCTGTAGAATTACATCGGGCCGTCAAGGCCCATCCGCAGAGAAGCTCCTCTATGAGTGTTCCGAAAAAAAGAGTTAAGCACCAACTAGGTACACTAGTGATAAGCATATACTCTCTCCCAATACTGACACGTGTTGTCAGGGAAGCTCTGACGCGCGCGCATGCGCCCTACGTGTTCTTACGGACTTAGCTATTTTAACGAAACCTCTCTCATAGGGCTTTATACACGCATACCATCCTACCTAGGGGTGCGTGCTTGGAACGTACCCGGAGCGGTCGTCCCGTACCCAGCTTAGTTGGGACGGTCCGTACCAGTCCGGTCGATCCGTGCTACACCATCAATATGTGTTCAACAATAATGGATGAGTAGCGATTGTAAAACATATGTGTGTGACACTTTCTAATACCCAGTAGGGCAGAAAATAAAAAAGCATACTCTGTACTGATGTCGAGATTCATGGATAGAATACAGTTCTCAAGCTTTAGAAAAATCTGTTCATCAATAATGGAGTTGATGTGATTAGAAATGTATGGTGGTCTACCTTTCTAAAAGTGAATATAAAATCGTTTTTTAACAATGATATCAAAGGTTGCTGATAGAATACCCCTTTCAAGAGTTATAGAGTTGAGTTCATCAAGAAAGAGGAAGAGTTATTATAAAATCTAAGTGTGGGCCAGGATTTAAAACCCAGCAAGACGTAGATTTAAAATCGATTTCGCTAATAATGTTAAGAGTTACTCATATTTTATCGAGATCTGTTTATCAATGAGACCTGTTTATCAATAATGGAGTTAATTTCTAAGGATAGAGCACCCTATTAAAACCAGCAGAGCAGTTAATTGGAACCCGGGTTTTGTAATGATTTGAAGAGTTACCTATAGAATTATTTCCCTTTATAGTCTAGTCGCGAATTCTGCAACATGGACTATAAAATATACTAAAGGATATGTTTAGGTAAAAGCTGGGGACTTAATTGCAAAGAATAAATTTGGACATGCTGAATTAAAAATGATGGTTCCCAAGCTGAATTTTGATATTTTGACCCTTTTTCTTCTACATTCCTAAATCTGTTAGAAATCAATTGGATTCTAGCTTAAAACATTACGTGCATTGAGTTTAGAAAATACTTTGCGCCACGGTGCCTTATTAGTATTATTATGGATTTAGGTTATTCCAAGTATATATGCAATATCAAGAGCCTCGTTTTTGTGCGCTTTGAGTTTACCTTACTTTTTTACAGATTCTACTTTAAATTATACTACCTGGAGCAGAGAAAACTGCGTGTTACATATCAGGATTCGGTTACACATAGAACCTACTATGCAATTATTAATATATACCGAGATTAAAAGCTGACATCGCGCAATGTTACTTTCTTTGATTTTTATTGCAGTCATGCATGTATCCTCACGCCACTCTGTATTTTGCACCTACATATTGATGTGTATCTTAAGGCAGATTTGCGACACTTGCAGTTGCGAATCTGCAGTGTGCTCGAAATGATCAAGATACTATTCCCGAACAGGGAACTGGGAGAGGACTCAATGACATAAAAAAAGTTTGAAGACCTGCGTCAGTGAGTTTCCTACGCATATCAGTTGGTGAAGGGAGCTCTGCTATAGCACAGTGAGTATTTTTCCAGTTCATGGCTTGATAGCGAGTCCTCGTCAATGGAAACTGCCGAGCGCCTCTTGTTGGTGACACACATTTTGGTTTACCAGACTTGGTATACAATATATGGTTTGCTGTATAAACAGAATCTGTTTGGCTCACGTTGTATATTCTACATAGAAATGTCTCGGTGGATTTACTGGTTACATCTGTGAGTGCCCCTTCTCCCAAATCATTATCACAGTCCATGATGGCCGTGTTGTGTGATTTGCTATGTAGGATGTTGTGTCTGAGCCAGTCAGTGCATTAAAACGTAACAATGTCGTTGCAGAATCAGGAGGCAGGTTGCTGAAAACTGCTTTAAGGAATATATGGCATCTCTTCTTTGATGTACCGGACATCATCCAAAGACATTCACATTGTGCACGATGAAAGTAACACACTAACAGTAGAAGGGCGTGTGTCTCCACTACAGACACGACATCCGTATTGAAATGCATATTGAGAGCATGTAACACTAACCTAGTACTAGTCACCTCGTGCGTTGCTCTGAGAGAAGCTATGCCTGTTGTTCCTTTAGATGACCGAGCTTGTAATTCCTCTGCAAATCCTCCTGCACAATTTCCTTATCATCTGGCGCATTAGCAATCTGTTCTTCTGATAGGAACCAGCCAGGTATGTCTTATTCTATGGTAATGCCAGGAGATTTTATCTGTCTTTTTTGGAGAGGCACATCATGGCATTCCACGACACGTCTGATAGGCTGCATACTCTTTGTACGTCTAGGCCTTGATTGAGTCTACTCGATATCTGTGAAAAGCTATATCTACTCTCTGATAGCTGGACCCAGTCTGCAAAACTGATCTGACAACAAATGTGTCTGCATCAGCAGGCCTTCCAATCCCAACAACTAGTTCTTGGTCATCTATAACAAGGGATGCAGATTGATCATGAATATCAATGGCTTAAGAGCGGTGGATACCTTCTGTCAGTATATCTGTACGTAGTGATTTGTCTCCACTGCGAAGTGTGCCATTTTTCAGCTGGTGACACGGTACCGGCATAGGTTCATGTTTCATAATAGTTGCCATATCAACTGGACACCAAGCTTCATATACTGTGAGAAGACGTTAGGGCGGACATTTCTGTTTGTTTTCATTTGTTTATTTTGTCTTTTGCTTTGCTGTCTTTCACTACCTTATATACTGTGTTATGAATGTGGAAGATTTGACTTTCACTAATGGTGCATGAAAGTCGACTTTTTTAGTTCTACCAGCTTCAGCTTCCTAATATTCTAGCACAAAGGACTATACTTGCATTGAGGTGTGTTGTATTAAGTAATGAGTGCTCTATTCCCTAAGATGCTAGATCTATCATGCAAGGTGTTGTAGTGAAACTGATTTCTGTTCATGCGCATACGCATTGACCCTCTGAAACGTGCTGATCAGTGCAATTATTTCGTTTCTGTCGAGCGGATCTACCTTCACTGTACAGAAGAGTGTCACCAGGAGAAAAGTTGCACTACTTCCATTTGCGTTGTGTGACAGCAAATTGTAAGACAGAGTCCATCTGAATAATGCAGATGCTGTCTTTGTGTTGCCTACAATTCCATCCCGTTTTTTGCCTGTGCCGTTTATCCACTCCTGTGCTTTATATGGTTTTACCTGGTTGAATCCATGTAGTGAATGCTTCACAACAAAGTCTCCGTCTGTAAATCCTGAATTAACAGCTGGTGGAAGTTGGTACGTTTCAGTATGATAAACAGGATCTAGCTTGCGATAATTGTAGTTGATCACAGCGCATGAAGTATGCCAACATTTGACTAAAGGAGTGGAAGTGGAACTTCCAAATGACATAGCACTGGGATCTGGTGAACAGAAACCATGTTGGTGTATTGCCACCAGAACCAGCAGTTTGCATTTACCGTTGTTTCTTTCATACGCCTATAAGGTGTGTAGCATTAAGAGAACGTGAAACGTCATTTATGGTTTACTTTATAGCGGGAAAAGTCATTTGTGTTTTACTTCATAAAGTGAAACGTCATTTATGTTTTACTTTATAATATCGTTTCCAAAAATATCATGGAACATTTGCGTTTATGAATATTTACAATACAAGGTAAATACACACATTTGCGATATTGGTGGGTATTCTTTAGCTGCAAATTATTAGTTCAAAATGTCAAACTTCAGCTTGGGAACCATGATATTCACATTCAGCCCGTCCAAATTATGTTAAACAAATGCTTTCCCAGCTATTAACTAAAATGCCCTTGAAATTAACTTTTTTTTCGGAAATCGCTACTAATTACTAGTCTACCATCTAGTGGCATGCCATCAATAACGGATGAACAGCGATTAAAAAATTTAAAAGTGGGAAGCCATACTAAAACGCACAAAGCCAGGGAATTGAAAATCGGGCTCGGTACCGATGTCAAGAGTTACCCGTATAATATCGCTCTCAAGTTTGATCCAGGTCTGCTTGTCAAAAACTGATTTGTGAAATTTAATCAATAACTTACAAAGTTGGAACGTAGATGAAACAGTTTTCATTAGCAAACATCTGTATTACAAGTTAGCAAGTGGTAACTAGAGAGATACCTCTTTGAATAGAGAACCATCCCAAATTTGTGAGCATCAAATCAATGATTAGATTAACTTAGTTGAATGAGAAAGAATTACACTTTTACACTCAAGCTGACCAAAAACAGCTTCTGTTGTAGTCTTTAAAAAAACTTCATTTATAAACCAGCAGAAGGCAATTTGTGAAAATTTGAGTGACTGGATTTTCTGGAATAAATTTAAAGATTGAGGCTTTAATGACATCAGCCAGTGTTTACATATCCCAAAATCCATGGATCATCGATTCAGATGGATCATGTTATAAATTTCCTGATACATTTTAAGTAAAAAACTAAACCCTTTACATGATATAGTTTCGTGGATTGGATCCAGTGCTCACCAAAACAGTTTCCTCTGCATTCCTGTATTACATAGAAATGATATACAATTCGTACACATGACGGACCTTTCAATGTTCACGCGGAGATAGGTACATCACTATGTATTGTGATGTCAGCCTACCAATGGAGTACGGGGTCATAGTGAAAGGAGTCTCTGCTAATATTGAGTACTGTATTGAGTACCTCGTATACAGCCGATTAAATGAGAACGGACCTTTCCACTGTATCCATCCAGCATGGTACGTCATAAATACTTCGTAACATGTAGAATGACAGCATAATGAAGGACGGAATTATCACGTCATGAATGGCGTAGATAAGTACGTCACGAACGCATATTTGAAGACGGACTATGCGTTGTTGTACGAATTGTATGTCTTTATTATTTAATAAATATTTTGTTGAATATTTTAAAACCAATTTGACTTGGCGCTGTTGCTATTGCTTAGTTACAAAATATTCAACAGGTTACCTGTATAGCTTTCGGGAAATTGATAGTTAGAGCATTTCGGGATCGATCAATCCCAACACAGCGAATTGTGGGTTGAGCTTAGCTAGAGGTAGGCTGGGCATAGCTAAAGCTCGAAAGGTCCATTGCCATCTAGGAACAGCCGTCTGCTTGAGAGTATCTCTTTCCCAACTGAGTAACCTGTTATATCACTTACATACATCTCACCTCTACAGGCTAAGTGTAATGTAACAAATATCAAGTTCCGTATCTCAGCAGTAATACAACAACAGCACGCCATTGCCACTCACTTCCTGTCGACAAATGCTTTCTTCTTTCCCCAGCAGGTTCATATTAGTTTAAGAATTATCACAATAGAGCATCATAGGGCATTCTAATCACATGTTGCTTATTGTGGACATTCTTCATTACAGCAGCAAGTCTCCAGAGATGACACCTCAGAAACTAATCTCAGAGTGTAATGTTGGCGTATCTTAGCAATGGCGGATTGAGGGGGTGTGTGTGCGGGCACGTCTTATGCATATACATACCCGCACCCCACACACCCACACACCCATACATTCGTCAAACCTGCAAAACAACCCATATCAACCAGGGTAGTTTAAATTGGACTTAAACTAAGTGTGCTCTTTTACGACTCAGAATCGCGGACATCGGTTCATAGAACAACATAATTCATAAAAATGTGTTACGATGTCTATATAACCAAATCTTGTCTAGCTATCGGTCCTCCCACCATTTTAATGGAAATTTTCACAACTGGAGATATAGTCGGGTACCTATTAAGAAAAAGGGAAACCCCATTTAAATGCACCAAAACAACTGACTGAATAATCTAACTTTACATTATCTTGCATTAAAAATCTGAATTGCATCTTTCCACGTCATAGTCGAACAGTTATGCCTACGTGCGGAGTTAACAGATTCTTCTATCGTCAATATTTCGTCCTATGCTATTAAATATTCAAAGATATTCACGAAAATGGGTTGTTTTACAATATAGTATGTTGGGGTGGGGTACAAGAATACAGGCATTACTTTTTCGGTGCCTTTTCCTTCAAGTTTTTATTCTAATCCTGACAATCTCGACCAAACTCTATTTCGCCAATGAAAATACGTGTTTCTAGTAACAACGTTATTTAGCTATCAATGATTGAGGTACAATGCGACAAATTCCTTAAGTTGGCAGTATTTGTATAACAAGACATATTTAGCTTGTTTTCAACATTTTAATTTCTTATAACATGGATACTTCTTTTTAAAAATATGTGTTTATGAGAAACATGCACTTTCATGAGGAAATGAAGTTAATATGCTTCACCGTTCTAAGCGATCATGAGTTTTATGTTGTAGTATGTCCATTACCAGATGATGTGAGACGAAAACCAGCAAACTTCAGATCTGTAATCTATTTACGTAGCATACCTAATTTCTTTAGACTCCCACCCCACCCACCCCACCCCTCCCCACCCCTCCCCGCCCCCAAAGTAAAGAAATATTTTGGTGGCACTAAAGAGCCACCATATGACCGGAGAATGGTAAAAAGGTAAGTCGTAAAATTATAATTTAAGATAATTATTCAGATATTCGGCGTCCTTGCGGGACCATATAGGCCTAAATGTATGCATTTTCTCACAAATAATAATGTCATGTAGATGTTTTGTCATACAAAATGGGTACAAAAATGAATACATTCATCGCTAATTGTTGATCTATTTTATACACAGAAATATAGCAGATGGCTCCTGGGATTATCAGGACTTTCCCAATTTCCTAAAGGATGGCACCTAAATAACACTCCTGGGACCACACCTTCAACATTATCAGCATTCGTCCATAATATTAAAACAGTTTCGAAAAAGAGTTTTTCTTACACAGAATACAGGAGAAAACATGTAATTTTCAAGATTTTTCGGTGGAAGACGCCTCCCCACCCACGCACCCACCCCACCCCACCCCACCCGGATATCCACCCAGCTATGGAGAGTAGTCAGCCTCTCTCAGACATGCTTTATTTACGCCCCTTAACTGAATTTCCTGGATCCGCCCTTCATCGTTTAGCTGAATTAGTTTCAAAATAGTCAAAATCAGTGGTCTTCTAATTGAGACGTTATCATTTCAGGCGTCAACGCTTTAACACTCGAGCCGACCAAAACGGCTTCTGCAACGGTCTTGAGAAATGTACATTTGCAGACAAAGATTAGATTCTTTTATTTAACCACTGGCATGACTGACTCGGTAACCGAGCCAGTCATTCCACTGGTGAATTTAAAAATATTACCACTTGGTCTGCAAATATGCATTTTCTATTATAAAGTTTAAATTTGCATAAACAAATTCGAGGGTTACTGTGTTAAATGGTTAAGAGATACGCCTTCAGTATCTTCATGGCGAAAATGAACTTTATATGAAGAGAACACACCCCTTATATAATGGCATAATGGATCTTTCCTGTTTTAGCTATGTTTCGCCAATCTCTAGGTAAGTTCCACTTACACCTCGCTCATATTAGGATCGATCGATCACTGAACTCCGTGTCTATCAATTTCCACAAAGCTATACAGATAAGCTGTTAAATATTTTGAAACTAATTTAACTATGGTAGCAACAGCGGACAGTCAATTTGGTTACAATATACTCAACATCATCTTTATTAAATAGTGAAGACATACAATTCGTACAACAACGCTTAGTCCATCTTCGCTTAAGCGTTCATGAGGTACTAATCTACGTCATTCATAACGGCATGATTACGACATCATCCTACACGCGACGACATCATCCTACACGCCACGACATCATCCTACACGCCACGACATCATCCTACACGCCACGACATCATCCTACACGCCACGACATCATCCTACACGCCACGACATCATCCTACACCCCACGTAGGTGGTTATGACACCAGATGATGGATGGATAAATGGGAAAGGTCCATTATATCGATACATTTATAGCCATGTGATTAATAGAAAGGAGTGTTCCCAATTTACAGCAATTGTGCAAATAGATTTAATTGATGAATGAATGAATTAATTAATTAATACGCCTAATTTCGCATGTGAATATCGATCAACATTAGATAATTCGCATAACTAGGAATAAATATGTCCATGTTGATTCCTTGATTATATCATCCGCATATGAAATACCTTCAGTTGATTGTCCATGGTGAATGGTCTGCAATGTGAACGTGTGACTATCGCCCTGAGATATGGATAAGTATGACGAATTATCCATGAATTCACACTACCATTTCAATTCAACAAGCAAATTTTAATGATGGATAGCAATTCCCTGTGATGTTGTATGGTTGCTTACTATACAATACAGATGAATATTTTGAAACTCGCCTGAGTGGTCGTCTTTACCACAAAATATTACAGAGATACAAGTATGTTCGCTATCGTGTTGCTGCATGGTCATGGTATGACGTGGATGCATTGGATTAAGGCATTTGTGGGGAGGGGGGGGTGTATTTGAGATCAGAGAAATAATTAATCATGCGGTTTTGGAAGGTAGCGATCAGTAAATAGCTATGGTGGATCTTTGGGTTGGTCTTTACACCCATCGTACACATACTGTGCATGGTTGCTTCACCCTCCCGACAATTTAAGATTAGTGATAAGTTCCTCGTGGCGTTAGTAGTGTCAAGATGAACAACCCACCTGGGACAATGCCAGAGACGCTGTCATTCTGGACGCATAAACCGCATCCCAAATCACTTCCATTCCAACACCTCGAGTCAGGGAAAGTGAAGATTATGAGATTTGACAACAACTAAGAGAACAGATCATCCGTGAATTGTCTGAGTTTTATCGTTTCTGTCTCTCAGGCAAAATTAATAATAAATAATATGGAGTTCTATTTGAGATGATAGTTGAACGGCTTAGATGAAGATCGTGGGCTAAAGCACGCGATGGACTGGCACGATAGCCAGAATGATGACATCTTAAACCAGACATGAGATAGTGATATTAAGCTTTAACACATATTAGCAGATAGAGTAACGGTTCCAAAATAAAATAAAATATACTGTTAGATATTTCCAACATAATTAGAGTGGATGTATAACATAAGACGATCCTCCTCCCACCCCTCTTACATTGAAGACAGCGCTGCCAGCCGCCAACAGCAGTTTATTAGGAAACAACAAGCAGCGCGTACACCCCAGCAACACAGCAGTTTATTAGGAAACAACAAGCAGCGCGTACACCCGAGCAACACAGCAGTTTATTAGGAAACAACAAGCAGCGCGTACACCCCAGCAACACACCAGTTTATTAGGAAACAACAAGCAGCGCGTACACCCCAGCAACATTTTAATTTTTGTATTATTTCAGCTTCGACTTTTATTTTTTACAACCCTTCGGAGGAGCTACGCGACCCTTTGGGGAAGCACATGTACGATAGTGGCATGGCTCAAATACAGCTAACTGTAAGCGGCCAATAAAACTAACTGAACGAACGAACGACTCCAAATGTACGCTGGCACGTTAAGAAGTCAGATCTCTTCTAGTCCAATGGACGTTTTCAGGTTTAGCTACGCCCCGCCCATCTCTATCTAAGCTCCACCAATAGCGCGCTCGTGTTGGGATCTAGCGATCTATGAACTATGCATGTAAGCTGTTGAATATTTTGAAACTAATTCCACTGGGTGATGTTGCTGCCTATGGCAGCAACAGCGCCCAGTCAAATTAGTTTCAGAATATTCAACGGAATATTTATTAAATAGTAAAGACGTACAATTCGTACAACACCGCATAGTCCGTCTTCAAATATGCGTTCGTGGCGTACTTACATGAATCTACGTCATTCATGACGTCGTGATGACGTCATTCATTATGGTGTCATTCTACATGTCACGTGGTTGATTTTGACGTCACGTGATGGATGGATACAGTGGAAAGGTCCATTATTTTTAATGTATTCAACAGTACATGTCATACACACAAACGTGTTTCTGGTTTATGTTTTGTATACAAGTTAACTTATTGCTGAACTGTACTGTGGAATAGAGTGCAAAACGTGTTTGCCTGGCCCGAGTTTTAGTTTGAAAAATAATCAGCTTTATTACTGTTTACTAATGAAAGGTGCAAGAATTTAATTACACAATATTGTGTTAAAATTGCGTTAAATTCACCAGTTTAAACAACGCTTTTACAACCAAACGCACACTTGTTGAGAAAAATGTCAAAACAATTGGCAGGCAGGCAGACACCTATAGGCAGACAATCAGTTGGACTGATCGATCGACCGACAGACTGACTTATCCTAGCTAACTACACGGCAACATACTGTGAGTGGGAGGTTTGGTGCAAGTCCCCCTTGGCACAAGTGGCTCTTACTTTCATCATGTCAAATTGGGTAAATTATTTATATCTCTAATTTGCCGCCGAATAAACATGTTTATGGAAGAAAATAAATCGCTTGCTGAGAACCAAGCGGGTTTCAGGGAAGGGTATTCGCCGGCTGATCATATAGTTACTGTAGCATTCCTAATACAAATCTTTAAAGGCAAGCATAAGATAATTTTGTGTGCATTTATTGACTTTGCTGAAGCATTCGATACATGTTGGAGAGTCGGACAATGGCAAAAATTAGTCAAACTAAATATACGCGGTTAAATATTTAGCGTCATGCATAGTATGTATTAGGAGCATAACATCTCAGCTTAAAAATAAATAATGACCTCTCGCCAGTGTGTGGGTGCAGATGACGACGACGATAATAATAACAACAACAACAACAACAACAACAACAACAACAACAACAACAAAAACAAATACAACAACAACTAAAACAAGAACAATAACAAATGTAACAACAAAGAATGATGACCATACTGAGGATGATTGAGGTGGCTGAATGAAGATGATAATTGTAAATTAAAAATAATAAGTAAATATAAATATATACACTCTGTCTATAGCGTATAATACGCACTCTAAAATATTCCTCATGTATCAATGTAATATTGGTCTGAGCGTAATAAATTTCATTTCATTCATTTCATGAACCGACAAAAAGACCTATTCCAGTTGCGAGTTTCATCAGTTGTAGATGTATTTGGTGTTTAAAATCGTATATAATTACCATTCATGTATTCCACAAGGAACTTCCTAATTTATGTCAAAAAGTGCTAGAATGTCAAAAGTGCTAGAATTTCAATTGTTCTGCAGATATTGACATAAATCTAGAATATGTATGATACTCGTTTTATATGTACAAGCGTATGTGCATTGATTGGTGGTACTGTTTTGCAATTAGATTAGTCAGTTGACTTGCACAAATGATGTATGAAATAATCTATCGACAATAGAGGAATCCATTTCAAAGTATGGGGCATAGGTGGGCGCATATGACATGAAAACATGGGCGCCGCAGAGGAGTCGCAGGTGGCACACATCTCGTCGAATTCATATTACATTTTAAAGCTCTCGTGTACCCAGCATGCAATTTTCTGACTCCATACTCTTTGTAACTATTGGACGCCACAATCGTTTAGTCTATTGTATGTAGAGGCCAGGCTTTCTCAAACAAAACCAACCTGCCTGCACGTGCAAATAGTCATTTGTCCTCCCCCTCCAGTGGCCTATTGCACCAGTCAGACGTTTGTTGGTCGGTCGTGGAAAATGAGGCAACGTCTGTCGCAAGTTAGAAACGTCGGTTGCACGGTTTGTCGCTGCAATAGCGTGACGCCGCTGAAACGTCCCAAATCTCACGTCTGCAAGGGGGTTGGCGTAGGAGAGTCGGTAACCTCGATCGTTCAATTTTGTACATGCTTTAGCTGGCTTAGCAAAATAAATGTGTCATTTTAATGTTTGGTCATGGCTGGTATAGTTCACAACTTTGGGTTAGATGTGCAATATAGGCGAAATTTAAGAAGAGAAAGAGTTATTCGCGACCGAACTAATGCTTTGGAAAAATATGACGATGCGGAACTGCATGAACGTTTTAGATTCAATAGACATGGGATCATCCAGTTAGCTGAGGAATTAAGGATGGAATTACAGCATAGAACTGATAGGAATGCAGCCCTCTCACCACTTCAACAACTGCTCATAGCCATGCGATTCTATGCCACGGGATCCTACCAAACTGTTACTGGTGATGTACTGAATGTACACACATCCACAGCATGTAGAGCTATACGCAAAGTTTCCTTAGCGCTTGAGAGACGACTGGGGAAACATGTCTTTTTACCCCCAGCATGCTGACTATGTTGCTAACACTAAAACCAAGTTTGCGGTAAGTTCTCTTTCCTTTTTATATTTATATATGTGTGTGTGCGTGTGCGTGTGCGTGTGCGTGTGCGTGTGCGTGTGCGTGTGCGTGTGAGTGTGCGTGTGCGTGCGCGTGTGCGCGTGTGTGTGCGTGTGCGTGTGTGCGTGCGTGTTGGGGATGGGGTGCTTGTTTGCTTGGATACGTGCGTGCGTATCGTGCTTATGCGTGCGATCGTGCGTGTGAGCATGTGAATGTGTCCGTTAGTACGTATACTAGCATTATTGATCTGTATAATTTACTCGCCCATTTCCTATTCTGCTGCTGCTGCTGCTGCTGCTGCTGCTGCTGCTACTACTACTACTGCTACTGCTACTGCTACTACTGCTACTACTGCTACTACTGCTACTACTGCTACTACTGCTACTACTGCTACTACTGCTACTACTGCTACTACTAGTACTACTACTACTGCTACTACTACTACTACTACTACTATCCCTCCTCCTCCTCCTCCTCATCATCATCATCATCATCATCATCATCATCATCATCATCATCATTATTATTATTGTTATTATTATGATTATTATTATTATTATTGTTATTATTATTATTATTCTGCAGGCCATTGCCGGATTTCCCAATGTTGTAGCTTGTATTGATGGCACACATGTGAGGATTAAAAGACCGCCTGAGTATGAGTGGGAGTATGTAAACAGGAAAGGGTTTCATTCGATAAATGTACAATTAGTGTGTGATGCCGAGCTAAGAATAGTGAATTGTGTAGTAAAGTGGCCAGGCAGTACACACGATGCACGAATTTTAACTGAAAGTGTAATCTACAATCATTTCGAGGAGTCTGACATGCAGTGCCTGGTGTTGGGAGACAGTGGCTACCCACAGAGACAGTGGCTCATGACACCATTTCTGCATACAGCTAACAATTCCCAGGAATCCTACAATAATGCACATAACATAACTCGGAGTGTAGTTGAACGATGCATTGGTGTCTTGAAAGCACGATTCGCATGCGTACTTGGCAAATTGAACATGTCACCCGGTAGAGCCTGCACAGTGATAGCTGCGGTTATTTGTTTGCACAACATATGCATTAATAGAAATGTTCCTATGCCAGCTAACGTCGTGCTTCCCCCTGTATTAAATGATGCTAATATCGATATTGCAGTGCCGCAACAAAATGCAGTACGCGGGACGGCTAGAAGGATACAGATTGTACACAACTATTTCCAACGTTGAGGACTCATTTTCAAGGATTGATATGACACAATCACAGTTAAGCGATGTCTGATAGTATACTAATTGTGATTCTATCATATATATTCAATGGAGTTTTTATGATCTCAACATTGCAATACTGTAGAATACCTTTCATTATTCAAATTTGTTATTTCTATATGCCTACTTCTCTTCATTTCCTTAGATTTATTTGGTTGGGCATATACGTTATTTAGTTATTTATGTGATTATGTGATCATCATCATCATCATCATCATCATCCATCATCATCATCATCATCATCATCATCATCATCATCATCATCATTAGCGAACGGTGTATGTACAATCTGATGATTAACAATAATACATTAAATTACTAAATGTCCATATATACTGGAAACGGTGTTTGTGAGGTGCTTTCGTTGCCATAATTATTTTCTCCTATGTAGCTTGCTTCATCACTATAAACAGTTGAAATATCATGTGATGCTTGACTTTGTTGCGAACACTGCGAACATAGCACCGGATGTCTTCTTTTCTCTTCCTCTTCCAGTTTTGTAATTTGCAGTTGCAACTTCTTTTGTTGCAATTTTACTTTTACGATCTCTTCCCGCAATAATACCTTATGTAGTTCTTCTCTTGTTGTATCTTTTCGAGAAGTTTAATCGTCAGCAGCTGCTGATGAAGACGTTGGCATGCTGCTTGTTATAGATGTAGGAGTTGCGCTTTCTGAGGGTGTTGATGCGGAAAGTGTCTTTGATACAGATGCTAAAAAATAAGATATTTGCAATAAATTATATTATGTGAAGTAATATATTCCTTCTGCTATTGCTGCTGCTGTCGTCGTCGTCGTCGTCGTCGTCGTTGTCGTCGCTTATACTGCTACTGTTAGTGCTGCTGCTTGTGGTGGTAGTGCTGCTGCTGCTGCTGCTGGTAGTACTACTGCTGCTGCTGCTGATACTTCATTCTCCTATATGCATACCCTTCAATTCAGATTCATTTCGCTCATCTTTCTTAATATCGGACATCCCCGAATGCTTTCCACGGTCTTATCGGTACTGACACCACTCTCGACTCCACCCAGTGGAACACCATTCAGTGAAGGAGCATCGTCACCTATGATATCTAGGATGACATCTGTATATCCACCCTCTTTCGGTGCTTTCCCGCCTCCAGTTTTTGGATATTTTCTTGCTGATACATCCTTCTTCGCTTGCGATTTTAAGTCCTTCCACTTGTGTGTCACTTCTTTGAGTGTACGATTTTTCTGGCCAACTTTGTTTATTTCCTCAACAATCATCTTCCATGTTTCTTGTTTTTTCTTATTTGTGACACTCGATTTGAAACTTGCGAGAAGCATCACCTTATTCTCCTTAAATAACTCTAGCAATCGGAGAATTTCTCCCTCGGAGTAAGGCGCTTTCTTGCTCATCGCGAAATAGAATGACCTATGTAGTATAATATTAACACCAAGTACACGGCGCACGTTCTGTTGAAAATACATTGCATGCTTTTAACATGTTTGGCCGCAAATATTTAGTGCATTCCATATTAAGAACCGGGTAATTTCTTTTATACGCCGGAGTTACCCGCTTATGTAGGTCGGTCTAACGCCCTTCGACTGTGAGACGGTAGTTGCAAGGTCGGTCGGATTCACGACCGACGTTTGTTAACGTCTGTCGTCAAGCTACGTCTCACTGGTGCAATAGGCCCGAAGCGTCAGCATGCACGTAGGGCGTACTATTCACGACGGTACGTTCGACGGCCTGCATTACAATAATGTTCAGCGCAACCGTGTCAATTTCCAGAAGAAAATTAGATTATTGCTATCAATGACAGCAACAACGTTCAGTATTTATTGTCTAAATAATCATTAGGCAATGCGATTACTACCTGGTACAGATTTGATACTAATTTGAATGAAAATTGTTGCTACAACAGCTTTCAGTCGCTATATTCTAAAAAAAATCATCATAATTTTAGCAGACTCTCGCTACGGATTTGAATAGCAATTTGACTGTAAGTTGTTGATGTCTCATACCCATTTTATAAGTCAAACTTTCTGTCGCGCTGCGCCAATGATGACTGGTTGATTTCTATAGTGGACTCTGTCATTTTCAGGCAGATTTAGCTGGCGCGGCACATGATAAGTTCGACTTATAAGTCAGGCCTAAGACACAGACAACATTGTCAAATTAATCCACACACGTGCAATCACTATATTACTATAGGTAAGTTAGGGTAGGCCTATATATGCGTGCTCGGCAA
This sequence comes from Chaetoderma sp. LZ-2023a, assembly GCA_034401795.1. Taxonomy (NCBI): domain Eukaryota; kingdom Metazoa; phylum Mollusca; class Caudofoveata; order Chaetodermatida; family Chaetodermatidae; genus Chaetoderma; species Chaetoderma sp. LZ-2023a. Next base: position 131,575,480 of record CM067360.1, read on the forward strand.
GAATGAATGCTTAGCAAACGGCGTATGTTTCGGTGACAGATTTGTGCATTTGTTTGAAGTGTATTGATCGAACAGAAAAGTACACGCGGTAGCTAGGTGAAATATTTCCTTCAAGCAGGCAAAGTGTATTCTCACTCTACTTAGATAATAATACTGAGCGCCGTGTGATTCTATGAACAACAGTTTGATAACGTTGTTGGTGTCTTAGTCAGCATCAACTTAGTCAAATTGCTCTGCAAATCCGTAGAAAGTGTTGACTGAAATTTATGATGATTATTCTAGAATGCATAGACTGAAAGCTGTTGCAGCAACACTTCAATAAAATTGTTATCAAATATATAGCAGGTAGTAATTGCATTACATACTACTTATTTTGACAACAATTTGACTAGATGTTACTAGAATTACTGTCAAAGTCTATAAAAGCCTTCTCCTATTTTAATAATAATCGTTGTTTATTGAGGGTAAATCTTCAAGTACACGGCCTGATCTAACAGAGGCCCTCATTAACATATATACAAATTTATACATCTATGTACACACAAAGAAATTCTGACAGACTATTAGTTTAAATTCCGATATGACAGTAATTATTATTATTATCATCATCTTCATCATTATTATTATTATTATTATTATTATTATTATTATTATTATTATTACTATTATTATTATTATTATTATTATTATTATTTGAAACTCGCACATACACTCTGAATCATAGACAGTTTCTCTCAACCACGCGGACAAACTTACACTCTACCTCACAAAACAACACACTGGCACGCACGCATGCATGCACACACTTTTACGCAAATTTTGGGGCGGTTACTTAACCCACGTTTAGATGAGTGCATATGTTGGATTTGAAAGATGAAAGCGTTGTCGAGTGTGTAATCTTTTGAGGTAGTGAGTTCCACATTTGTGTTGCACAGTATGTATAGCTGTTCTTACCATAGTCTGTTCGTATATTTGGAGGGTTTATGTGCCCATAAGTTTTTGATCGCAGATTTAGTGTGTGTGCTTCGTCTATGGGTGTAAACATATTTTTTAATGTATTTAGGTGTAAGGTTGTTTAGCGCTTTGTATGTCATTATATTTGTTTTATAGCCATTCTCTCAGTTAACGACGTCCACTTTAGGGTGGCATATAATTGCTTTGATGGAGTTCTATATGGGACGTATAAGATAATTCTTGCAGCACGCTTTTGTAATTTTTCTAATTTACTTAAGAAAGTCGGTGTACCTACATAATAAACAAGACAACAATAATCTATATGTGATAGTATGTATGCTTTGTAAAATAAGTTGCGTTCCTCGATATTCATGTACTGTTTGTTTTTCCTTAGCATGTATATAAGGGAGGCTATTTTGCTGCATATTTTGTTTACGTGTTGTTGTTGCCAAGATAAATTCCCATTTATATGTACGCCTAAATGTTTTGCATTGTCTACAATACCTAATTCTCCGTTATATATATGTATTTTAATTTCTGCATCATTAATCTGATAAGTTTGTGTTTAGTGGATATCATTAATAATTTGGTTTTGTCAGAATTTATAATCATTTTATTATTTTCACACCAGTTTTGGACAGACGCCATATTCCCAGACAGTTGTTCAGTTATATTTCGTACATTGTCAAAGTACATTGTCGTACAAGTCTACATTGCTATAAATGCCCATATGTAGGTCATTTACATAAAGGATAAATAGCAGAGCTCCGTGCACAGAACCCTGAGGGACGCCTACTGTTACCGGTAAAAGACCCGAAATCTTGTCAGAAATAGACACGTATTGCTGTCTGTCTTCCAGATACGATGCTAACCAATTTAGCGTAAGTGAATCAAATTTATAGATGGCTAATTTTTGTAGCAGAATATCATGATTTACAAGGTCAAAAGCTTTCCTGAAAGCTATCATAATAGCTCCTACGATCTCGCCATTATCGACTGCGAATCGCCATGTTTCTATTAATTTTAATAATGCGGTTTCGCAAGAATTCTTTGGCCTGAAACCGGACTGAGATTCATATAGTAAATTATATGTACTTAGAAATTTATATAAATTATTATGGACGTGTCTTTCAATGATTTTGGACAAAATTGGTTGAATTGAAATTGGTCTGTAATTACTGATCTCGCATTTATTACCTGACTTTCGTAAAGGTTTTACTTTAGCGCATTTCCACATAGTTGGAAATACACCTGTCTATACTTTTATTAATAATGGCTGTAACTGATGGCGTGATAACTGATGCAGATAATTTTAGAAAATTGGCGTTCAACTCGTCATATCCTGCCGACTTCTTCGTTTTTAAATTTGTAAGTTCTTTGTAAACGTAATCTACTGTTATTAGAGATATTCTAAACTCAATTTCATTTGGCACTCTACTGTTAACATGCATCTTAAGATCATTCGATATCGCGTGATTTGGGCCGTTTATTAATTTTGCGAGATCTGCAGCGACTGTACTAAAATATGTATTGAACATCTCGCAATGTTGCGCTATGGCTCTAATGTCATTACCTTCGGAATTATATAACACTAATGGCATTTTACTAGATTTTGGGTTTATGTTTCTCATAATGGTCCATATATGAGAAGGATTATTTTTCCTTTCAGCAAGCTGTTTACCGAAATAGTTTCGCTTAGACTTTCTATTAGGGACATTACTTTATTTTTAAACTCTTTGTATTTGACCATATCTTTTACTTTTTTGAAATAATCGCGATCTTTCATGGCTTTTAAAATACCATCGTTAATCCATCCAGGTTGACAATACTTTTTTACTCTGCGCTCGATGATGGGGGCGTGGTTATTGAGAATAGTGAGGATCGTTTCATGCCATATTTTAAGAGCTTCATTTGGGTCCGTTATTAAATTAATCAGTTCCCAATTATATTGTGATAAATTTTGAAGGAATTTAATATTATCACAGTTTTTCTTGCATCTGTATTTTATAGTATGGTGAGTGTGAGTTTTGTGAGTGACACTTTTCCGCACAGCAAATACAGGAAGGTGGTCTGCTAGGCTAACTCGCCTACGCTTACTGAAGCGATTTTCCTTTTGTCGGTGACATATACATGATCTATTATGGTGGCTGTCGTTTCTGTGATTCTAGTGGGCGTGTTAATTAGTTGTTGTAGATGAAATGTATCCATTAATGATTGCCATTTTGCTGGTATCGTAACTTGAAACCAAATGTTAAAATCGCCTATTAAAACAATATCCGTGTTATGTGAATACGCCGCCTCAAGCAAAGATTCGAATTCATCGATCCAGCTCGCCGTTGAATCTGGTGGCCTATAAATATAACCAAGCAAGAAAGGTTTTGTTTTATAGCGCGTGACCTCGAGCCATAATGCCTCTAAGTCGTCTGTTTCTAATTCTAGCCTTCTACAATAGGACTGATTTTCTTCAATATAAACTACGATGCCGCCGCCGCCGCGATTTGGCCGATCCTTTCTCTCGATGTTATAACCGTTAATAGATATTTGATTATCTGTAATGTTAATTTCTAAAACAGTTTCTGTTGTACCAAAAATTTCAATGTCCTTTGTAGTTTTTTCCATAATTATTGTCAATTGGTTTATTCTGGGCATTAGGTGTTGTACATTTAGATGTCCTATGCGTAAGCCTTTTGTATTCATATTGAATGATGGGAAATCATACTGCTTTGTTAATTTGACAAAATTGGGACTATACTTCCATTGGTCAAGCGGGTCCCTCGCAATTCGGTGTGAGAGTATATCATTTTCACCTTCAACGAAGCAATATGATATAATATTGATGAAATTAAGGAAATGTACTTGAACCATATAACTGAAAATAGTAACGTATTCCATATACTTATCATTATTATTCGCTATATTATTATTATTATTATTATTATTATTATTATTATTATTATTATTATTATTATTATTAACGGCATTGGCGTCCTCAGCATCAGAAAAATTAGCAGTAGCAGTTACTAAGACAATAGGATTTGATGATGAATCAGTAACTGTGTGGCCATCCTCTATTACGGCATTGCTAATTGTGTCCTGAGCATTATTATTATTATTATTATTATTATTATTATTATTATTATTATTATTATTATTATTAACGCCATAGGTGTCCTGAGCATCAGAAAAATTAGCAGTAGCAGTTGCTAAGACAATAGGATGTGGTGATTAATCAGTAACTGTGTGGCCATCCTCTATTACGGCATTGCTAATTGTGTCATCAGCAATATCATTAATCGAATCTGTTACTGATTGGCACATTGTAAGTAGGTAGTGTACGATAGACAGATACATAATTATCATTATTATTGTTATTATTATTATTATTATTATTATTATTATTATTATTATCTGAGTTCAAGTAATTTGGCCATGTAGCATCACGACTATTTAATTTGCAGTGTTTGCTTAGCGTTGGCACTTCTTCCTGGCCGAGCCATTAGTGTCCTGGACATCGATTTTCTTTGTGCCGACCGTGACGACACATTGACGACCTATGGTTTGGCTCTGCGCAAAATGTACATGCCGAGTTTCTCAGAATGTGTATGTACTCGTTGATACAATGGACTAGTATGGTTGATCCGCTTTCGTTGATGTGCAGCTTGTCTGCGAAAAACAGAGAATTGTCTATTACACCTGGCCTGCTATGCGAATAGAATAGTTTTCTGGACATTGACTGACTTTCTCTGAACAGTATCGAAATACAGACTGTCGAATGCAATGCCGTGAATACGCCCTACGTGCATGCTTGCGCTTCAAGAGCTGGAGGACAAATGACTATTTGCACGTGTAAGCAGCTTGGTTTTGTTTGAGAAATCCTGGCCTGTACAGACAATAGACTAAACGAATATGGCGTCCAATTTTTACAACGATTATGGAGTCAGGGTAGCATTGCACGCCGGGTAGCATTGCACGCCGGGTAGCATTGCATGTTGGGTAAATTGAACAGGTATCTCATATCTCATGCAAAAGTGTATATATTTAATGGAACACGAGAGCTTTAAATAAGCTAATGCCATTTCCCATACCAGTTACACGGCGTCGCAATCATGGTGGGCGCACTGATGCTGAGGCCGGTGCGGCTGATTCTGCGGTTGTGGTGACAGTGGCGGTTTGGGTTGTGGTGGTTGTGATGCTGGTGGCAGTGGCAGCGGCGCTAGTGTTGGCAGTGGTTGTAGCAGTGGCAGTGGTGGTGGTGCTGGTGATTGTGCTGGTGCTGGAGCCAGATGAGTTTGTGGTGTAGGTGAATAAGTGACGGTATGATATATGACATGGTAATTATCCTCGGTGATGTTGTACTAGTTATCTTAAATTTTAATGGCGTTATCACCATTGGCATCACTTATCATTCATAGCAGCACCATCGTCAACATCAGCATCTGCATCGCCGTCTTCGTCGTCGCCGTTTTCGTCGTGGTCGTCTTCGTTTTCGTCGTGGTCGTCTTCGTTTTCGTCGTCGTCGTCGGCGGCGGTGGCAGCGGCGGCAACAGCTGCAACATCAGCAGCAGCGGGTACAATATTATAGTTGCAACGAAAGCAATAGCAACATAAAAAGCAGTCTCAACAATCCAAGAATCTTACTTTTCTCTAATTGCCTACCTCATCAGTTACGTAATAAGACAGGCGGGGCGTCCGTGTCTGCCCATGGCTCTCTATCCCATTCAGATCTGATAGAATCTTCCGAGCAGTCTCCGACAATCGACCTGGTGATCAGACGCCGGTCGCCAGGAATCCGCGAGAGAAATCGCTCATGTCAATCCTTCTTTAATAAACCCTATACGAGGATATCGACCTGAAATATGTTCACCAATCTCCGGAGCGTTCTTTGTCAATTCGATAAGCGGCGATATCAATTTGATTCCACCGTGCTTGTCTCCATGAACAACAACAGCCCGTTAGTTCTTGGAGAAGACGGGAGGAGTCGGTATAGATCCAACAAGAATATTGGTTTAGTGTTGATGGCTTTCGGCCCTTTCACTCCTAAATTCAAGCGCTTATATGATTTTAGGATGCTGAAACGGAAGCAATGTCGTCTATATTTGTAAAGGTTTTCGTCAAAATCTTGCTGTCATAGAGTCAATGACAATTTTAAATCAACAGAGAACACGTATATAGATATGATGCGGAATTGGTCAATCAGCCGACAAAGACAAAGTATTATGTGTGCTACTATACAAAATAATATCGCACAGAGCACAAACATAATCTTTTAATTTGAGGAAAGAAACATAAAAGTAAGGAATTTGATAGTGAGCAAATTCGAAAAAAAACATCCTGAAATTTATCTAATTATTATTTTAGTGCACATAGTATACAGTGTTAAAACGGAGTGTAAACTGCAATCAATAAATTACAGATTTGGTAAGCAGATAAAAAAAACATGTATTCATGTGTGGTTTCACACCGGCACTCTAATGGACATTTCAATTTTTAGTTATTCCCCGTCCATCTCAAGCTAAGCCCCACCCACACTTCGATCGTTTTAGCATCGATCGATCTCTGAACTCTGTGACTATCAATTTCCAGAAAACTATGCAGGTAAGCTGTTGAATATAGCAACAACATCCAATGAAATTAGTTTCAAAATATTCAACAGTGTATGTATTAAATAGTAGAGACATACAATTCATACACCGTGTTGGACTATTAAGAGTTACAGATGAGTCATATTGAATAATTTATGACGTAGTAATTATGCTGCAATCCTACACGCCGCTTAACTGAGTATGATGCCATATGATGTCAGATTGATAAATGGATACTCTGGAAAGGGGAATTGATCCAGCAGTGATATTTACATTACATTTAACTATTTGTTTGTTACCATTATACATGCCAAAATTAATAAGACCAAGCCTATCACAATGTAGAGCGGCGTGGTTCCACACCCAATCCAATTGACTCAGCGACAACTTATATACATGTACATTTAGTTATCTGTTTGAAATCCACAATATAACATAAAATGAACACAATGCATGTAAATGTATCGTGGTGCAGTGACAGCATCCCATCAGTAGAATCAACTTGTCTCGATGTGGACTGATGCGGTTCCGCGCCGACTCCATCGGTCCAGCAACAGCAGGCGTATGTACAATTAATTATCTGTTGACTGACGCATTGTGCCATTTTAAGATAAACACAATATTTGTAGATAGCCTACTGCAATGATTCTATACGTAACTCAGATTATCTATGTTCGGAACAAATTTGGTTGCAAGCCGTAGTACATTTTTCACATTGTCGATATCCTTGCTCAGGTGTGGATGCTATACTGAATTACCATACTCAAGACGAGGTCTTAGCAATGCTTCATATAGCTTACAGAACATATCTTTACCAAGGTATTCGAACGACGTTTTGATTATCCCAAAACACCATTGGCTTTGGTGATGTTAGTTGCTATATGTTTGCTAGATTTCAAATCATCTGTATCTGTAACAACGGTCTTCTTATGATCACTTGGTACCATATGATACGTTAGGCCTGGATCTTTCTTCCCATAATGAATTACGGTGCATATGTCAGTATTAAACATCAGCTGCCACGTTTCTGATCACTTGACTGAAGTAGTGATATCTTCCTGCATGCTGGTACTGTGATCAGTATGTACTGTGCCATACAGTTTGGTATCATTTGCAAACATTCGAATTGCGTTCTTTATGGCTGCCGGAAGGTCATTAGTAAACTGTACACACAATACTGGGCCGAGCACACTTCCTTGCGGAACGCCACTTATTACATCCATCCATCGTGAACATTCTTCTTTTACCTTAACATGCTGACGCCTGCTAGTCAGTAAATCCATAATCCAGAATAATACATTATTTCGAGTACCATAGGCTGATATCTTCTTTAAAAATCGTTCATGAGGAACTGCGCCAAAGGCATTGGCAAAGTCTAAGTATATAACATCAAATGGCCCATTTTCATCTGCATGCGCAGTCCAATATTCCATTACATCTAATAGTGGGCCTTTTCAATATATCCAACCATCATATGACGTCATAATTAACTTGGTGGCGTAACAATTGCGTCATAAGTTATTCGAAATAGTCCGTCTTTAACGCGTAATAGTCTGCCACGTTGTACGAATTGTGTGTCTTCACCATTTAATAAACATTCTGTTGAATATTTTAATAATATATTTTCAGAATATTTAACAGCTTACCTGTATAGTTTTCTGGAAATTAATAGTGAGGGAGTTCAGCGATCGATCGATCCCAACACAGACTTGGTGTTGGTGGAGCTTAGATTGAGCTGGGCGGGGCATAGGCAAAAGTGTAAAGGCAAGATCTACCTGTTCTAAGACTACGCGGACTATCATCCAATAATTTGTTTCTCACAACATGCGCTAGTAGATGACGTCTAATTATTTTCTCTAGGCACTTGCAAAAGAATACATAATAGGCTAAATGGTCGGTAATTTCCTGCAATGGATCGAGAGATTTCTTATAGGCTGGTGTTACCCAGGCATCCTTTCCTATGTCCGGGATTTTTCTATCTGACAGAGACCTCTGAAACAAGTGCAGAATCGGTTTTATACATATATCTGAAAATGTTTTCATCATGGGCCTTTCCAGTTTAGCTATGCCCCGCCGATCTCTATCTAAGCTCTACCCACACAACGTCTTTGTTGGCATCGATCCGTCTCTTGACTACCTGACTATCAATTTCTAGAAAAATATACATGTAAGCTGTTGAATATTTTCTAAGTAATTTGACTTGATGCATAAGCAGCAACAGCGCGCAGACAAATTAGTTTCAAAATAATCAACAGAATATGTATTAAATAGTAAAGACATTCAATTCGTACAACAACACATAGGCCGTCTTCAATTATGCGCTGGTGACGTACTTATCTACATCATTCATGACGTCACAATGATGCCATTGAGTATGATGTCATTCTACACGTCACGTAGCTGATTTTGATGTCATATGATGGATGGATAAAGTTGAAAGGTCCATTGTTGCATGGATACCGTCTTGTCCGATGGATTTCGCCGTGTTCAATTGTTCAAGGCATTTAGCAACATCTTCTTCAGTAACAGATTTGTGAGCATCAAATCAATGATGTATTATATACATTAAGAAATTTACTGCTCGAGTGACTGGCTCAGTTATTGAGTCAGTCATTCCAGGCATAAATTGTCAAAAAAAGTAATTTTCTCTTGGACTGAAAGTCGATGAGAGGATTTAGATTGTATGGAACACATTTTACAGTTAAAAGCATAATGACATCGGTGAGTGTTTTTTATTCCAAAAGCTATGGCTCATTGACTAAACTGCATCATGTGATACGTTGTAAAACCATGGGGCAGACATACATTTTATGGAAAAACAATTTTCAAGATAAAACGAGTTACTTGATTTATTTTCGTAGAATAGACCCAGTAAAATGGATTTCTCTGTGCCATGGACCCAAACCAAGTAAAATAACTATTATGTTCCCTCGACAGCGTAATAATTCGAGTAAAATTGATTCAGTAGTTTTCGGAAAAGCATCACATACAGGAAGACAAATAGATAAACAATTGAACTTATGGAGTAGGTCTAACATAATCAAATTAATCACATTCGTTCGCCTGTGTCGGCAGTCACGGATGGATTTCATCGACCACTCAATATCTGGCGTCATAATAAATTACGCACCTGTTAGTTGACGTCGACTTTCATCTCAAGGTTTGATGCCATAACCTTTTGTATTTTTTCAACAGTTCTCTGGTTTAACCATACATATTATACACTAAAAATTTCCCCATTCAACCTCCATCCCTAGTAACATACTTTGTGCAGCTAAATAGTACTTTTATTTGCAAGAAAATATATATTATGTGACGCCACCGCCTTAAAACGTGTACATTACGAGACTTAATCATATTTGGTGGAATAAATGCGCATTTTCTCAAATGGTGAAAATGATGTATACCATGATCCAAATTATATTGTCTATTTACCAAACTATTTTCATCAGCTATGAACAGCTTAAAGCAAATCATATATCATATATAATATTGACCAGTTCTTCATGTTTTCTGAAAGACAATCATGCCAATTTCACCTTTAAGACTGAACTTTCAGTCAAAGTCGGCTAGGGAATCAGGTATGGTATATAGCAGACAGTGCACCATTAATGAAAGGCGATAGTTATTTATGATTCAAATTGAATAAAGACATGTGGAGAAATGATTTGCACTGCATTGTTTGACATTAATTTCAGTCTACACAACAAGTTTTGCGATGTTAATGAATTTCCGACATCATGCAACCGAATAGTTGTGAAGGAGCCTATAGCTAAACTCTTTGATTACCTGTTTAATGTTGACATCAACAGTTGATTTATGACTGCATGGAAAATGATGGAAATAGATAGAAGGGAAGCAGCCGATGGCATGACAAGAAAGGTTACAAATGCTATGTGCAGACAGATGCGTGTTTTATTTCAGATCATGTACTATGATATACATCATGGGGGACACCACTCCCCATAGTAAACAGTGCAATAATTCATAACATGTGTAAGAGTACCATATTAGTCACTAGTCTCAATGGATTCACTGTCAGAACGGGCTAGGATGAGCTCATGAGATACAATAGTGATATAGCTCAATACACACTTGCTAGAAGCAATAATGATGTCTCATTCTTAAGTGAATTTCAATGAATTTTTACAACAGCGGCAATGGACTATTTTGGTCAAGAAGAAGGTATACTCTCTGGTATCGCTGGAAGTCATGCCTCGGTTACAGTTCTTTTTAAACAGGCTATTGGTGAATAGGTGAAGTGATAGTAAAGTCCAATCGTTCAGATACTGCTATGTGCATGGATAAAAAACGTGTAAGGTAGATCTGCCATGTTAACGAATCAGTAAGTACTTTAGAGAAGCGAAAATAACAAACCTCCCTGAAAACTATGCAGTTCCCGAAGGATTACAGAGCATACCACAATCAGATAACACCTTACAAGCAACAACGGATATGGAATGGGTCAACCGCTTTTTAAACATGGATGACATTAGTGAGATCAGTTTAATGTGGGAGATATGGTCCATGCCATCGTTGAGTGCGGCAAAATCAATCTGAACAGAATAAAACATCCACTGGATGACCACTGAAATTTTATAAGCAATACGCAAGCCAATCACACAGAACAGACGTGGCCATAGAGCAATGAAATTCTTCTTGGCATGTTGCAATTAGATAAGCAAACCTAGGATGGCTGCAGCCTGTGATGGAGCTGTATGTTGTATAGCCAGAGATATTAAGATGACACTAGCAGATGGAATCAAGAACGTAATTTCATGCATAGGTGTATTCCATAATATGATCAAAGTGATGATAGCTGTCTTAGAAAATGCATTCGTGGATGTAGTGTAGCGAGTATCTGGATTGAGAATGGAACATTTTGAGTCAATGCTGTACACTTGATCATTACCAGGCAGCACTATATTAGATCTTTGAAGTGCATGACCATGCTTAGCGAGGCTCTCCATAGAGATCAATAGGAAGAATTATATGCAGGTCACGAAGTGCGTAGTAGTGTCGAAAAGTCCAAGCAGGATGTCTTAGACAGGAGATTCGAATCTAGTCTACTAATGATGCAGACCTTTTTTGAGAAGTCTGATAAGCTGAGAGATGATTTCATAGATATTATTGCTCGATGTCGAAATTGCAGTGAGAGTTTCTTGTTTCGGGACAGTGTCATTGCAATGGGTCGATGCTTATGAATCTCTTAAGCAGTGACTGTGAATGTAATTCGGATAGTCACCCTGATAAGGTTCCGAAACTGGTAGAACAATTTGCTGCAATGCATGCCACAAACTATTTCCATTAGTGCCCCTTTATATAGAAGACACAAGACACCTCACACGCGCAGGACCCTCACTCACCCCATGTGCACCAGAGCTTAAAATAGGAGAAATTTGTAGTCAAGAGACCGCCTGGTAATTTTAAAGACATAGGAATGGGTATGTGCTCACAGCAAACCATCAATTATTCACAAATGAGTGCTGCTGGGATAATTCACAAAACCGGGAGAGAAGGAATATGAGGCAGAATGGGAGATCATCTACCCCGAAATCCTGGTTGTTCACCATCTACAGCGAGCCATCGGTGGTGTGAGGAATAATGCACATGAGCTGATGTTCAACCACAAACTTACAAAAACTGAAACTGAATGTGGTGAGAAAAAAATGTACAAGCCATGGTGAAGAACATCAAGGACCATGAAGACCCATTCAGTATAACACTGCGAGACAAAGCTGCACAACTTTCTGGCACAGCGTGTAATGTCTAAGGAAACATGTAACCAGCTGCTACACATTGATGACGTTAGGAATATGATCTATGAGGAGTTCTGACTGGAGCGATTTGTTGAGAAAAATCGAAGTCATCAGGAATTATCATTCGAACTAATGGCAGAACATTTAAGAACATTCATGACAAGCACAAGAGACCAGCTGGTGTAAAGAGAGCATAGCTATGCCCAGATCATGATTAACATTGCTCAATCGAGGGCGCACACGATTGATGTTCGTTTGGAATATGGCATTGTTCCTGCCATTAGCCTCTTCCAAGAAGATACTTTCATGACAAAGCCACTTAAAATTGATCAAGTGGCTGAATTATAATGGCATATTTCGGTCGTTAGATTCAACTTCGTCGACTACAGAAGCTGTGGGCAAAACCTTGATCGGGTTCGACAATGTGCTATATTCACACATTGGTAACCAAGATCAGACCTTATATCTGAAGTGTTACCATAGCAATATATACACTCACAGTATGTGACTCCTCGAGCAGCTTTGTCACGAAACGTGCTGCTATTTATGCACAGCCTGATCGGTACTTTATTGAACTTTGACGTCGCCAGTGGTTCACATGAGCTCGAGGCCCAGACTGCTGGTGCCAAACAGTACATGTGTTGCATAAAGGATCGGCCTGCAATGCAATGAATCAACTTAGATCATGGAAGTATAACAAAAGAAAAGGCGTCATCCTTCTTGACTTGCCGCCTACAAGCGGCACTACAATGGTCCACATACTCAGAAGTCATTATGTAACCATCTTGATGTGACAGAGAATGCCACAAAAAATGACCCAATACTAGAGTCAAAAGACTATGGCTACAGGGAATATGATGGTTTGCTTCTTATCATGGCATCTGCAAATGAAATCCCAGTGATAACAGTACAGTGTTGCACATACACAAAATGTTCTACAGTGAAATGCAGTTATCGAAGAGAAGCACTTGTTTGTTGCATGTCTTGCACATGCAAAAATGTGTCTGAGCTGTTACACAAGAATCCATGCATTCCTTGAGGTCAACAATTTAGTATTGTGGTATATAATTATGGCCCTTGTTAAATTGATACTTACAGATGCAATGGGCCTAAGCTGTTACACAAGAATCCATTTCAATGCATTCCTTGAGGTCAACACGTCTGTATTGTGATATATAATTATAGTCCTTGTTAAATTGATGCATGCAGATGCACATTTAATTTATAGCGTGGACCGGTTTTGTCTGATAATATTTAGTATATTTGTTGAGTTTCAGGCAAATAGTTCATCAACGTGATTTGTACTTCATCACAGTGTTCAATAGCTTGAGTAGTGCGTGATATATTGATCTCGGTAATAGTGTAGAATGTATTTTACTATTCTGGTAAATTTGAACTGCATGTTGTGTTTTTATTTGCATTTTCCAGCAGTCTTGATTCCCTGACACATAATTGAATGCGATTGGTACAGATGTATATGATTTGGCATACATTGTTTGTGATGAAAGATAATATTACCACAGTATTAATAATTGGAACAATTCAAACTGACATCCTGCCTACACAATAAATGCATGCACTAAACTTTGCTTGTATCGAGTTATAATACATACTATTCTGAGACATAAAACATAAAATACATATTTTACTGATTGTGAAAATAATGGTGATATGGTAACATTTACTTATTTCCTTACAGACAGTGAAACAGCTTATCTCATCATTCATTCCAACTTGAGTGGAAATGAATGGGACAGATTTTATGTATAATATGTGAATATTAACTTGATGAAACTGATGTCAGTTTAGGCATTTTTTCTTATAAATTAAGTCCAAGTGCCTAATTCATGGAACATTATATACATAATAATCGAATGGGTTGATCTGCATCATTTTAGTATGCTCTAAATATGATAGTGACATAATTCTTCCAATATACTAAGAATGACAAATGTTTCGATTTTCTCGTTTGTTACCATGGTGGTCGTATGAACCATTTCTCGAGCAGGTACCCATACCATTACATGCAAAGATACTCGGACAATTTGTTGATAGAATGCGCCATTTGTTTTCAGAATTTAACAAGAGTGACATCAGAATTAGATGTGTACACGAATACAGAGTCATTATCTAGTACCTCGTCTGCAGCCCACAACATGGTTCTCGATAAATTGACTATTGACCTTTAGAAACAGCCTTAGGCCTAAGTCAGTCCATTTCCCAGATAACCCGCTGTATCACTTACAGATATCCCACCAGTCCATGCTAAATGTGATGTATCAAGGCCCGTTTCTAAGCAGAACTACATCAGAAACACGACAAGCCATTCTCTTGATATCCACAATGCCATCTTTCTTTCGCAAGCAAGCTGACAATAGTTGAAGCATTAGGATAAAGGTGGGCCTTTCGTTTAATCACAAATGGTTTGATTTGGATATGCGTCATTACAGCATATCTGTGATCAACATGAGAGTGTAATTCTGGTGCATCATGTTACATGGCAACACAAATCTGAATTAGTGCCAAAATAATCAGCATCTTACATATGTAGGTGTCTCATAATTAAAACGTTTGCATAAGAGGTTACACCTTTGGCATTCAAGCCAGTCAAACATTCATTCTGCTGTGGTCATGATAAATGTCCATTTGCAGACCAAGAGGTGACTATGTTTTTAATTTACCACCGGATACAGAGCCGGTCATTCCAGTTGTATATTTTCAATAAATATATTCTCTTGGTCTACAAATGTGAATTTTACATGAGAAATATTCTGGCACAAATTTGAGTGTCAAAAGGTTAATAGTTGGACGAGTAAATGTTATTTGAATACAACTTTCAACATTCTCTTCTAGAGTTAAGTTTTATATAAAGGGAAGAAACACCACCCCATGACTTAGAAAATCAACTTAAAGAGACGTATAGAGCTGACATCAGCTAGACACGCCGGTTAGCATTCTATAATAAAATACTTCACAATCCCACGGTGATGCTATAATGTTATGTCATTTTAGAACATTAAGTCACAAACTAGCTCTTGAGATTGGGAGGTGGACGGAAACCAAAAGAACCAAACATCTTTGTGATATATGTAACTGCATAGACGGTAATTGCACTTTCTTTTTATCTATCCCAAATATAATATGGAAAGGCAAAAATATATCCCCTTACACCACCAAATATACAATAGAAAAATGGGCTGCTTTCAATATGCGCCATGCCTGTGCCAATCAACCTCTGTACACACATTGCCAATGAGATGAAAACGATATAACTCGTGATTTTGAACCTCATAAAAGTATGCCTGCCTTTGTTAAATTCCCTGTATATATTTCCTTTTTACTTAAGCTTAATCAAAGCTAGTGTGATAACTAAGTGTATATAGAATTAATGAAAAATATCGACGATCTGTTACATGTTAAAAATATTATAATACTAACAACTATGATATTATATAATTTGTATCTACCACCAAAATAGTAATTGTAAAAATGCTTTCCCTCATATGCGTTATGTAAAGCCTGAGGGAATAAAACGTGAACATGAACATGTCATACAAATCATGGAAAAACATGTAAATCAAAGAATGTATAGCTGTGTTATTGATAAAAAGGATTATTCTCAAGTTATAGCACAAAGCAAGGGTGTTACATAATTTGCAATCATGCAGCTAGTTTTACTGCATGCTAATTGATTAAGTAATTAAGCAATTAAGTAATTAAGTCATTACGAAATTAAATAAGTAATTAATTAATGGAATGTTAATCTCATCTCAAATGTTGTACTAGATCGATAGATTATGGTTTATAGATTCCATATCATTCATATCCTGTCACATTCCCATATCTCTATAAAAAGATTCTGCTTTGTAATATAGCGTAAATGTTGAACAGTAATCTCCACCATTTTGTCTCCTTGAGCGATAGTGGGTGATGCCATGCCAGTGCAAATGGATTGCATTATTTTTTATCTAATAATCATCGTGTTGAATATTGTGAAACTACTTTGACTGGAAGTTGTTGTTGCCTAAGGCAACATTAGCTTCCAGTCAAATTAGTTTCAAAATATGCAACAGCTTGCGTGTATGTTTGGTTTTATACCACATCGTTAAGCTATAGATAGTACCACTATGACTGAGTGCATATACAGAGGCAGACATGCTGGTTTTCTGATTGGTTATAAAGTAAATCATAACAGCCATCGGAAGTCCAAATATGTTTCTTTGATGGGGTGATAAAAAGCTTAAGACTGCCGGCATAGTTTATGAGTAGCCTATTAGATCATTTTCATAGATATCATGAGATGAGGTTAGTCATCCTTTAATTAATTATATACGTATAATTTAGGAAGCGAATGTAGATCAACTTTAGATCATTCACGTAGAAGGACTAAATCTGTCCTGGCTGATTCCTTGATTATACTATCCGCATATGAAATACTTTCAGTTGATTTCCCAGGTTTAATGGTCTGTGTGGTATAAACGTGTGAATATTGCCGCGAGATATGAATAATTACCACGAATATGCAATGAATTCTCAGTACCATTTCAATACAACCGGCAAATCCTAATGATGGATATCATTTCTGGTGGATGTTGTACGGTACGCAATATAAAATCCAGATGTATCTTTCTTTTGACTCACTTAAGTGACCGTTATTAATTCTGTGCCAAATACAATAGAAAAGGAGTGCTTTCAATCAGATTTATCAAAGAATATTAGAGACATACCAAGTATGTTCAACATCGTATTACAGCATGGTCAGAGTGCGATGTAAATGAGTTGGGTTAATCGATTTGGAAGCGTTAAGATCGGAGAATGGAGTTATCTTGAAAGTTGGGAGGGTGTGTATCATAGATTGGGTAGGGTGTGTATAACGATCAATGACATGTTCCTCGTGGCATTCGAAGTGTCAAGCTGAATGACCCACCTGGAACACATCCAGAGGCATTCTCTTCCTGTATGCGTATAACCACATCCAAAATCACTTCCATTCCAACACCTCAAGCCAGGAAAGTGAAGAGTACGAGATTTGACTAGCACACAGAGGAGAGAATCCTTTTTTGCAGAGGAGATCATCCGTGAATTGTCCGTGAGTTGTATCGTTTCTATCTCTCAGGAAACATTAATAATACATATTATGGTGTCCCATTTGAATGGTTTAGATGATGATAGTGCGCTAAGCATGCGATGAATTCTCAGAGCCAGAGGGACGACGTCTTAACCCAGGCGCAAGATACACATACAATACAGCGCGGACATAGATTACAAAAGATTTCAAAGCAAAATAACATTTACTATTTAATATTTAATGCAGTGATGTCTTCCAATCCAATTATGTTCAAAATATGCAACGGTAAATTTCTATATAATCTAACATGTTTCTGGCTTATTGTGTATACGTTTGAACTTATTTCTGAGCCATTATGTCATACAATCCAGGCTAAATCTAGTTTGGAATGGTGTTAGCATTAGTTTGAAAAGGAATCAATTGAAGTGTTATTGACTAATGAAACGTCCAACACTTTATAAAATATTGTACTAAGATTTGTAGAATACATGAATGTAGACAACGCTTTTTACACCCAAATTTTATTAAATTTGATAGTTCAAAACAGAACAAATCATTAATAGAAGCGATGGACACCTATAGTCAAACATCTCAACATATTTGAGAGACATCCGGACAGACAAACATCCCGACATACAAACATCCCGACAGTCAGACAGCAAGTCAGACAGACAGACAGACAGACAGACAGTCAGACAGACAGACAGACAGACAGACAGACAGACAGACAGACAGACAGACAGACAGACAGACAGACAGACAGACAGGCAGGCAGGTAGGCAGGCAGGCAGGCAGGCAGGCAGGCAGGCAGGCAGGCAGGCAGGCAGGCAGGCAGGCAGGCAGGCAGGCAGGCAGGAAGACAGAGACTGACAGACAGAAGGACAGACAGACAGACAGACAGACAGACAGACAGACAGACAGACAGACAGACAGACAGACAGACAGACAGACAGACAGACAGACAGACAGACAGACAGACAGACAGACAGACAGACAGACAGACAGACAGACAGACAGACAGACAGACAGACAGACAGACAGACAGACAGACAGACAGACAGACAGACAGACAGACAGACAGACAGACAGACAGACAGACAGACAGACAGACAGACAGACAGACAGACAGACAGACAGACAGACAGACAGACAGACAGACAGACAGACAGACAGACTGACTGACTGACAGATGTTTCATAAATGAAACTTAGGCATATTACCAGTTAACCCTTTAACACTCAAGTCGGACAAACACTTGTTCTGCTGATGTGTTTAGAAATGTCAATTTACAGACCAAGCGATGACTGTTTTTAAATTTACCATAGGTTTCAGAGCCAGTCATTCCAGTGGTATATTTTCAATAAATATATTCTCTTGTTCTTCAATTGTGCTTTTTCTATGAGGAATATTCTTGGACAAATCGACCAGTAAATGTTATTTGAAAGCTTCGTATCACCATTTTCATGTAGAAATGAGCATTATATGAAGGAAAGAACCACCACCCTGGTATATAATGAACGCTTTGAATCCGAAAGTCCAAAAACACCAAAATGTTTGACGATTTTATAAATATTGCGTTGAGTATATTGAACTAATTTGACTGGAACCTGTTGCTGACATCTGACATCTGCAGCAACATGTTCCTGTTTAATTAGTTTCAAATTACTCAACAATTTACCTGTAGGATCGTTTTAAAATTGCGATTTTAGGATTTCAGGTATCAAAGGTTTAAAGATATATATCCATGAATTTACAGCTGTTTATTGATACAAAGGAGTGTTTTCAATCTACATCAAAATGCAGATGTGTTACATAATTAACAATCATGCTTCTAGTTTTATTGTATGCTAAGTAATTAATTAATTAATTAATTAAACCGCCTAGTTTAGTAAGCGAATAGCGATTAACTTTAGATAATTCACGTAGAAGGAATAAATCTGTTCTTGTTGATTCCTTGATTACATTATCCGCATATGAAATAAATACATTTAGTTGATTTCCAATGTTAAATGGTCCACGATATAAAGGCGTGAATATCTCCCCGAGATATGAATAATTATCATGAATTATCCATGAATTCACACTACCCTTTCAATACAACTAGCAAATTATAATGATGGATATCATTTCTGCTTGATGCTGTACGGTATGCAACAGACAATCCAGATGTATATTTTTTTTAACTCGCTTAAGTGATCGTAATCAATTCCACACCAAATTCAATAGAAAAGGAGTTTCAATCACATTTATCAAAGAATATTAGAGACACATCAAGTATGTTAACCATCATATTAAATCATAGTCATAGTGCGATGTGGATCAGTTGGGTTAATGCATTTGTGAGAATTGAGATCGGAGAATGGATTTATCTTGTGATTTGAGAAGGTGTGTATCACTGAATAGGTAGGGTGGGTATAACGCCTAATGATATGTTCCTCGTGATACGTGAAGTGCCCAGACGAATACGCCACCTGGGATACAACCAGGCATTCACTTTCTGGATACAAAAAACAGCAGCTCAAATCACTTCCATTCCAACACCTCGATCTAAAGATTACGCGGTTTAACAAGCAGGAAGAGGGGAGATCATCCTTGAATTGTTTGAGTTTTATCATTTCTCTATATGAGGCAACATTAATTAAAACAACTAATTTGATAATTCACGTAGAAGGAATAAATCTGCACATGTTAATTCCTTGATTACATTATCCGCATATGACATACTTTCTGTTGATTTCCCAATGGTCCACAATATGAACGTGTGAATATCGCCCGGATGTATAAACAAATAACAGGAAGACTCAATGAATGCACACTACCCTTTCACTGCAACAAGCAAATCCTAGTGATGGATATCAATGCGTGTGATGTTGAATGGTACTTAATACACAAGGCAGATGGATATTTTGAAACCCGCTTGAAGGATCGTTATTACTAGCAGGTAAAATGCAATATGAAGGGATTACTTTCAATCGCAATTGTATTACTAATACAGAGATACTATGTATGTTCACAATTGTTTGGAAGCATTATCATGCTATGGCGTGAATGATTTGGATTAATGTACTTGGGAGGATTAATATCTGAGATTAATCATGCATTTTGGAGAGTAGGGATCAGTAAATAGCTATGTTACGTCTTTACAACTACCCTATCCATACTCTGATTCCATCTCCTACACCCCACGATTAATGATAGGCTCCTCGTGGCATTCGAACTGTCCAGATGAACAACCCACCTGGGACACAACCAGAGGAATTCTCTTTCTGGATGCATAAACCGCATCTCAAATCACTTCCATTCCAACACCTCAAGCCAGGAAAGCGAAAATTACGAGATTTGACAAGCACCAAGAAAAGTGATCATCCATGACTTTTTTTAACGTTTCTATCTCTCGGTCAAAATTAATAATACATAATATGGAGTTCTATTTGAGATGATAGTTGAACGGTTTAGGTGAAGATCGTGCGTGAAGCACACAATTGACTGTCACGATAAACAGGGGAAAGACGTCTTAAACCAGACATGAGATAGTGATATTAAGCTTTAACACATATTAGCTGATAGAGTAACGCTTCCAAAATAAAATAAAATATACTGTTAGATATTTCCAACTTAATTAGAGTGCCAAATATACTGTTAAATATGTTCAACATAGTTGGAGTGGAAAGCATTCCAATGTCTGCAGACCTGTTACGCAGTCAGATGCTTTCTAATCCAATTCACCTTTCCAATTTATCCATCGATCATCTGACGTCATATGACGTCATAATTAACTAAGTGGCGTGTTTGATGACGTCATATTATTACGTCATAAATGATTCTATATTGCCGGCCTTTAACGCTTAATAATCCGACACGCTGTACGAATTGTAGGCAGCATAGCACCCAGTCAAATTAGTTTCAAAATATGTAACAGCTTATCTATATAGTGTTCTGGAAATTTTGATATTCATGGAGTTTAGGGATCGATCGATCCAAACACGAGCGAGGTGTGGGTGGTGCTTAGTTAGAGATTGGCATTATGATCAAAGTATTCAACAGTACATTTCATACATACAAGCGTGTTTCTGGTTTTTTGTTACTTACTGCTGTGTTGTTCGGTACAATCGAGTGTAAATCTTTTTTGCGTAGCCCGAGCATTAGTTTGAGAAATAATCAGCTTTATTGCTGTTTACTAATGAACGGTACAACAATTTAACTACACAATATTGTTTTAAAATAGCGTAAAATTCATGAATTTAAACAACGCTTTTACAACCAAATGTGGTGGAATTTTATAAATATGCAAATCAGAACCAATCATGTATGATGCAACGCACATGTGTTGTGAAAAATGTCAAAACATTTGGCAGGCAGGCAGACAGCGGCAGGCAGACAGGCAGATGGATTGATCGTCTGACTACCAGACGGGCATATACTAGACAACTAGGGAAACACACTGTAAGTGGGAGGCTTGGTGAAAATAGCCGTCGACACACGTGACTCTCTCTTTCATCCTGTCAACTTGAACCGACAAAAGGAACAATTCTAGTTGCGAGTTTCATCTTTTGTAGTTGTATTTGGTGTTTTAAAATCGTATATGATTACCATTCATGTATTCCACATGGAACGTCTTAATTTAAGTCAAATAATGCTGGAATTCCAATTATTCTAAAAGGTTTTGCAATAAATCTAGAATATGTATAATACGCGTATGTGCATTTATTGGTGCCACGTGTTTTGCAATCAGATTAATTTGTCAGTTGGTGTGCACATATGATGAATGAAATAATGTATCGACGATTGAGTAATACATTTCTAACTATACCCCCGCATATGATATTAGAACATGGCCGCCGCAGAGGAGTCACAGGTGACACACATCTCATCGAATTCATATTACATTTTAAATAAGCTAATGGCATTTCCCATACCAGTTGCATGGCGTCTCAATCATGGTGGACACATTGATGCTGAGGCAGGTGCGGCTGACTCTGAGGCTTGCGTGGTGGTTGTAGTGGTGGTGGTGGTGGTGGTGGTGGTGATGGTGGCGGTGGCGGTAGTGGTTGTGGTAGTGGTGTTGGTGGTGGTGTTGGTGGTGCTGGTCGCGGTGGTGCTGGTAGTGGTGCTGGTGGTGGTGCTGGTGGTGGTGCTGGTGTTAGTGCTTTTGGTGGAGGTGACGGTGGCGGGAATGGTTGTTGCGGTGACCACTGTTGGTAGTGCTGACAGCCGTGGCAGTGGCGGCGGTAGCGATGGTGATTGCAGCAGCAACAGCTGTGGATGTGATTGTGGTGGCAGTCCTGAAGCTGATGGTGGCGATGTTCCCGGTGCTGTGGATGCAGCTTCTGCTGATATAGCTGGATTTGGTGGTGGTGGAAGTCGGGGTGTCAGTGGCGGTGGCGGCGGTGGTGGTGGCGGTGTTGATTGCATTGACGGTGGTGGCTGTGGTGGTTGTGATGATGGTGGCAGTGGCGCTGGCGGTGGTTGAAGCAGTGGCACTGGCGATGGTGGCTGCAGTGGTGGTTGCAGTGGTGGTGGCGGTGGTGTTGGTGATTGTGCTGGTGCTGGAGTATGAGGAGTTTGTGGTGACGGTGAATAGGTGGCGGTATGATATATGGCATGGTAGTTATCCTCGGTGATGTTGTACTAGTTATCTTAAATTTGAATGGCGTTATCACCATTGCAGCACTATCGTAAAAATCAGCATCCGCATCTGCGTCGTCGTCGTCGTCCTCTTCGTTGTCGTCGTCGTCATTATCATCATTGTAGTCGTCAACGTTGTCGTCGTCGGCGGAGGCGGCGGCGTCAACAACAGCGGCAGCACCAGCAGCCCCAGCAGCAACAGCAGCAGCAGCGGCGGATACAGCGTTCTAGTTACACCGACAACAATAACATCATAAAAAGCAGGTGAACCAATCCAAGAATCCTACTTTTCTCTAATTGTGTACCTCATCAGTTAACCATAGCAAGAGATGCGGAGACCGTGTTTGTTCATAGCTCCCTATTCCAATCAAATATGCTAGAATCTTCCGATTAGTCTCCGAGCATCGACCAGGGGATTATACGCGGGCCGCCAGGAACTCGCGAGAGAAATCGCTCATGTCAATTCTTATTTAATAAACCCTATAAGAGGATTTCGACCTGAAATGTATTCACCAGACTCCTAAGCGTTCTTTGTCAATTTGATAAGCGGCGATATCAATTTGATTCCGCCGTGCTTATCACTATGAACAACAACAACCCGTTAGTCATTGGAGAAGAACGAAGGCGGTGAGGAAGATCTAACAAGTATATGGGTTTAGTTTCGATGGATTTCGCCCTTTTACTCCTAAATTCAGGCGCGTATATGCATTTAGGTAGCTGAAATGGAAGAAATATAGTCTATATTTGAAAAAAGCTTATCCTCAAAAGCTGTTACTATCATAGACACAATGACAATTTTAAAGCAACAGAGGACTATAGATATGATGCGAAATCGGTAGATCAGCCGACAAAGACAACATATTATTTTTGCTATTATAATAAATAATAGCTCACTCTATACAAACATAATTTTTTAATTTGAGAAAAGAAACCCGACAGTAAGCAATTTGATAGTGAGCAAATTCGGAAAAAACATCTTGGAATTTATCTAATTACTATTCTAATGAACCTAGCATATATTGCTAAACCGGAGTGTAAACTGTAATCAATAAATTACGGATTCTGTAAGTAGATAAAAACTGTATTCATTAGCAATTATTTACCAGTTAGCAAGTGGCAACTAGAAAGATATGTCTTGGAACAAAATAAAATATCAGATTCACTTAAATACTTTGGTACTTTGATACTTGTTCAGGCTCCTGTTAAGGTTAGACCTTATCCAATCAATATAATACATGTGTTCATAGATCATATTATACATATAATGCATGCATATAAACGCATTTAACCCTTTAACACTCATATCAGCATGCAAACATGGATGTAGCTTAGCTTAGACTGAATTAATCTATTGCAACGAATACGATGCAAAATATGTTAGGCAGATTGGACCGGAAGTCGTTTCTGCATAGGGCAGCAATATATTCACGTCAAATTCGTCTCAAAATACAAAATAATTTACATAAACAATTGTGCTGAGCCCCTTATGCTGAAATGGTGGCGTTGATATGTCAAACTTGAGTGCTATGCGTTAGATTTCTCACTATTAAACCATACTTAAATTCGTATCCACCTGCGTGCGCACGGGCACGCAGGGCCGAGTAAGTCACTTGCAGGCTGACGTCACTATCAAAAATGCAATGAAAAAAATGAAGTGCATAGCTCCGCCATGAACATTTGAAGTCTCCTGCCACATGTACGAGTAATGCGTAGGCCGTGTTCTCATTGGATTAACTCCATACTTCAATATTGCATTACGCGGGTTAAAATCTCCAGTGAGAACACGGACTTAGTTAGATGCCATAGGCAACAACATCATCCCGATCAAATTAGTTTCAAAATATTCAAAGATTTATCGGTATATTTGCGATAAAAGTGTCCGTCTGTCTGTCTGTCCGCCCGTCTGTCGTCCGTAGATACATTTCATTAGCTTCACAAATCCATCAATTTATTTAGAAAATTGTAGGAATAATGAAATCTATTTAATTTCTGAAAATAATCTTTATCACATCAGTAAGTGGTTAGTCCATCGGATAACATTAAGTAATCCTATACATCTCATCCCATCACTGATCTGTAAGTGTTAAAATTATAGCGCATTTACTGTCATTGGTTTTGTTATAATCCGGATCGCAGAATCGTAACTTCCAAGGGTAGCCAGCGGCTAACGAGAACGACGAGAATCGAGGCAATGGTGAACCTTGGAAAGCGATGAAATACGCCGACATTGCCGTGTGAATAGAACTCCAGCGTCGGGGCAACCTGTGGGGTACGTTCCAGTTGCAGCTATCTAACCTTAATGGTAAGTAATTTACAAAAACTATTTTGTTTTCGATTCCCAGCCATATATATCCACACCGATTTGAATAATTCAATATGCGGCCTTTATATCCGAACCATTTGATATTAGAAAATGCATATGAGTTGCTCTCCTTCTTGCAAAGATAATATAATGCGATGAATATTTATACCTATTTTTGAGAGGATAATGAATAATGTTTTGAATAAAATCATTTCATCCAACTGTTGTCCATTAGAGGAATCCGATATGTCACTCAAGCATAATGAGAGCATACTCAAATATGTCGCTGGTTAGATCACATCACAATCAAACGGACATAATTTCATTAGGAAAATCATAAGATCTGCCACTAACGTTGCTCGGGCTACGCTCCATCCAGCCAAGTTTGATTAATATTTGTTAAGCGGTTAAAAGCAGTCCTTTAAAAATTAAAAAGGTTGATGATGGACGGAGAATGGATTGATGGATGATGGACAGTGGCAAGGAAATAAGATCATTTGCAATAAGGGCTACAAGAGAGAACTGCAACCTTGCAACTACAAGTATTACGCGAATCGGCTTTGTTTGAAGAACATGGATATGGTATCACATCTAACAACTGAGACTGGGCTATCAAGGTTATACCCAGGATATGTTATGAGGTTCCCTTGACGATGCTCCAATAAATTTACTTTAGCAGGAAGCATTTCAAGAGCAGATATCCATAGCATCACCTACAAAGATACTCAGACAATGTGTTGATAGAAGGCACCGTTTGTTTTCAGAATTTAACTGGAGTGCCATCAGAATTAGATGCGTACAACAATGCTGAGAGTCTCTGTCAGTATCGCGTACCTCGGTTGCAGCCCACTACATGATTCTCGATAAATTGAAGATTGGCCCTTAGAAACAGCCTTAGGCCTGAGGCCGTCCATTTCCAAAATAACTCACTGTATCACTTACAGACATCTTGGCCATCCACGCGAAGTCCCGTTTCTAAGCAGGAATACCCCCAGAAGCACGACAAGCCATTCTATCCATACCCAGAAAGATGTCTTTCTTTCCCTAGCAGGTTGAGAATAGTTGAAATATTAGGATAATGGAGCAGCATTTGTTTACTGACACATTATTTGATTTCGATATTCTTCATCGCAACACGGTGGCAATGTTGATGTATCGTGTTGCATGGCAATGGCAGGAGCAACACAGAGCTGAATTATTTTCAAAATAATCAACATTTTACATATGTAGGTGTCTCATAATTGAAACTTTGGCATATCAGCGGTTAACGCTTTAATGCGCAAGCCGGCCACACACTTGTTCCGTTGTGGTCTTAAAATGTCCATTTGCAGACCAAGAGATGACCCTGTTTTAAAATCTACCACCCACCCCCACCCGCCAACAACCCACCCACCCCACCCCATGTTTCAGAGCCAGTCATTCCTGTGGAATATTTTCTTGGTCTCTTAAAGTTATTGAAATATTCTTGAATAAATTTCAGTGGTAGACGTTTAATAGATCCACCAGTAAATGTTATTTGAACATTTATTCTTAGTATTTTCATGAAGAAATTAGTTCTATATGAAGGGAAGAAACACCACGTTATATAATTAAATATATATATATCAAAGAAGTTATGGTTGTGTTTTTGAAAAAAAAGATTGTTTTAAATTTACAGCACAGCGCAGCTGTGTTACAAAATGGGCCTTTCCGGTGTTAGCAATGCTCCGCCCATCTCTAGCTAAGCTCTACCTACACCACGCTCGTGTTGGGATCGATCGATCTCAGAATTCTCTGCCCATCAATTTCCAGAAAACTATGTCTATGGCAGCAACAGCGTCCAGTCAAATTAGTTTCAAAATATTCAACAGCAGGTGTATTAAATAGCAAAGACATACAATTCATACACCGTGTCGAACTATTAAGCAAGCGTTAAAGACGGACTATTTCGAGTCATTCATGACGTCATTATTATGACGTCAGCACAGACGTCACTTAGTTTATTATGCTGGCATATGACTTGATATGATCGATGGTAAACATGGAAAAGTGAATTAACAATCATGCAACTAGATTTATTGCACGCTAATTAATTAATTAATTAATTAATTATTTAATTAAATACGCCTACTTTTGTAAGCGAATATCGATTAACTTTAGATAACTCAGGTAGAAGGAATAAATCTGACCATGTTTATTCCTTGATTACATTATCCGCATATGAAATAATTTCAGTTGATTTCCCATGTTGAATGGTTCGCGATATGAATGTGTGAATATCGCCACGAGGTATGAATTATCACGAATACTCAATGAATTCACACTACCCTTTCCCTACAACAAGCAAATCCTAATGAAGGATATCATTTCCGTCCCATGTTGTACGGTACGCAATATACATTCCCGATGTATATTATTTTTAACTCGATTATGTGACCGTTATTAATTCCACGCCAAATACAATAGAAAAGGAGTGATATATCAAAGAATATTAGAGACATATCAATTATGTTCAACATCGGGTTACATCATTGTCATAGTCTGATGTGGATGAGTTGAGTTAATGCATTTTGGAGGATTGGGATGGAAGAATGGATATATCAGGAGAGTTGGGAGGGTGTGTATCATAGAATGGGTAGGGTGAGTGTAACGATTAATGATATGTTCCTAGTGTCGTTCGAAGTGTCAAGATGAACAACCCGCCTGGAACACAACCAGAGGCATTCTCTTTCTGGATGCATAAAGCCGCATCCAAATCACGTCCATTCCAAGACCTCGAGGCAGGAAAGTGAAGATTACGAGGTTTGACAACCACGAAGAGAGATCATCCGTAAATTGTCTGAGTTGTATCGTTTCTATCTCTCAGGTAACATTATTAATACATATTATGGCGTCCCTTTTGAGTTGATAGTTGAGCGGTTTAGATGACGATAGTGTGCTAAGCACGCGACGGACTATCATAGCCAGAGGGAAGACTTAACACAGATTTAAGATACACGGCATACAATACAGCTTAAAATGGTTTCAAACCAAAATAAAATTTACTATTGTCATCCAACGGTGTTCAAAATATGCAACAGTACATTTCTTATAATTTAACATGTGTTTGTGTTATTGTGCAAACGTTTTGCCTTATTTCTGAGCCATACTGTTATACAATCCAGGCTAAAACTAGTTTGGTGTGACACTAGGGTTAGCTTGAACAGGGGTCAATGGACATTTCCGTTTTTAGCTATGCCCAGCCCATCACTAGCTAAGCTCCACCCATACCTCGCCGTGTTGGGATTGATCGATCCACGAATTCCCTAACTATCAATTTCCTGAAAACTGTACAGGGAAGCTGTTGAGTATTTTGTAACTAATTTAACTTGGTGCTGTTGCTGCCTATGTTTCAAAATAGTCAACAGAATATGTATTAGATAGTAAATGCATACAATTTGTACAACAATGCATAGACCGTCTTCAAATATGCGTTCGTGTTTTTGGTTTTGGAGTTGGTACAAAAGTAAGACCACGATCGAGAATTGATTTTTCAGATGGTGAGAGATCATAGTCAGCTGCTAAATTGACAAGGTTTGTTCCTAATCCTATGTTAGGGGAGCTATTGCCTTGACCCACATTTAGTTTAAACTAAGTACCGTCAACCAATGGTTATAAATACAATTAGCTGTTTCTTTCGTCCAATGTATTCTATCCCTCTCAACATGAAAATTGGCATCAGAAATTTTGGGGATGACCTTATCAACGTGGCAGTTGGACCTTGCTGATTCGTTGATATGCTTGAGACAGTAACTTTGCCTGTCTGACAAGCTATCAGAGAAGTTAATCTCAGCAAAGTGCAACTCCGCATTAGGGAAGGTGTTTTTAAATTCACGAGCCATGAACCGTAAATGGCTTGAGGCTTTGGTTGGATGCTCATTTTTGGAGTTGATGCCAATATTCAGGATGATCTTCTCCGGGCTAGGGCCATCCTGGTATCGCATAGCCATTGTTCTGAAATGTGATAATGCGGCACCAGGATAGCACTCAACCTGGATGTCAGGATGGACGTCTAAATCAATTCGGGCTAGATTAGAGGACCCTATCATCAAAATCTTTTTGGTGATTCTGGGGATCCTCCACAGGCCCTTGCTATGCGATTGATGACGGTACCTAGCAAACTTCCTGTCAGACAGGTTACTATCTGTTCTCCATAGGAGGGAGAGGAGGCGGAGACAGAGAAAGAGGAGCAGAAGAAGGTGCGTGAGGAGAAGAGAGATGAAGAGTAGGAGGAAGAGGAGGAGGAGGGATTGAGAGAGGAGATGTAAGAGGAGAAGATTGAGTATGAGGAGCAAGAGGCGGGGTTGAGAGAGGAGATGCATAAAGAGGAGAAGTTTGAGGAGGAAGAGGAGGAGGCGGGATTGAGAGAGGAGAAGGAGGAAGAGGAGAAGATCTAGTCAGAAGGTGGCGAGGAGAAGATAGTGGAAGAGATGAGGAAGAGTTGCTAGGTGGTAGATTGGGGGAACAATGAGTAACAACCCGACAACGGCGCACAGGAGGAGAATTTGTCTTTGGGAGAGCCGGCCATGACTCTGTTACATCAACAACACCAGGTACTGGTGTTGGTGATGTATACAGATTCGTCCGCTTGGAAGTGGTAGGCGAGGGTGTGAAGGTGGTTGGTGACCGTTGTCGTTTGTTAGTCATTGTTGAATGTGAACCTAATTGTATTTATAACCATTGGTTGACGGTACTTAGTTTAAACTAAATGTGGGTCAAGGCAATAGCTCCCCTAACATAGGATTAGGAACAAACCTTGTCAATTTAGCAGCTGACTATGATCTCTCACCATCTGAAAAATCAATTCTCGATCGTGGTCTTACTTTTATACCAACTCCAAAACCAAAAACAGGATTAGATTTGCTTTTAGACACAGGTCTTATTGAAGTAGCTAATTTGGTCATTCAGTAAAAATAGCCCATCATTTTCGAAATTTAAATGGAGAGTCAAAACCATTCACTGGAAAATCCGGTTGGGACCCTCCAGATAGGCTAGTTGATGACAATATTAAAGCAACCATAAAAACGGTTGCTGGTATAGCCAGATCATTGCCAGTTACAAACAATAAGCAAAACCTTTCATTTCTCGAACGACAGGCTATCAACAAATTACGTAGAAATCAAAATATTATTATAAAACCAGCCGATAAAGGTTCAGCAACTGTGATTATGTCTAGAGAAAACTACATCCGCGAGGCCGAAAGGCAGTTAACTAACACCAGGCATTACAGAAAACTTGATTATTTAATTTGGCCTCAAAACCGACAAAATTTCATTGAAATACTTAATTCATTGCATACAGATAAGTACATCGATAAGAAACAGCTAAAGTATCTGTTAGGTGAGAATAATCCACAAAATCGGACATTTTATATCTTGCCTAACATCCATAAACCTATCAGCACCTGGTTAGATCCATTGACACCACCTGGACGACCCATCATTTCAGACTGTGGCAGTGAGTCTTATGGCATTTCAGAATATATTGATTACTATTTAAAGCCCATTGCTAATAGACACAAGAGCTTTCTCAAGAACACTGAACACTTTCTTTCAAAGTTATCCAAATTGTCAGTTCCGAAAGATGCATATTTAGTCACATTAGACATAGATGCTATGTATACCAATATAGATATTGATGCTGGAGTCAATGCTATTAAGAATTCTTTTGTCAAATTTTCTGATCCAGATCGACCAGACACGGAAATTCTAAAATTATTAGAGCTAAGTCTTAAAGGAAACGATTTCCAATTTAATGGTGAAAATTACCTTCAAATCTGTGGATGCGCAATGGGTAAACGATTCAGCCCAAATTTTGCCACGATTTATGTTGCGGAGTGGGAAGAGGAGGCACTGAACAAATCAACCAAAAAGCCTCTTCTTTACCTCAGATATCTAGATGACATCTTCATAGTTTGGCAACATTTCGCATTTTAAATAACCAAGATTCAAATATCAAGCTAAAAGCTACTATTAGTGGAACATCTGTTGACTTTTTAGATGTCACGATCTATAAGGGTCCTCAATTTGATTCCTCTGGAAAATTAGAATATAAAGTATTCTTTAAGCCAACAGACTCACATCAGCTGCTTCACAAAAAATCATTTCATCCTCCACACACATTTAAAGGTTTGATCAAATCGCAAATCATAAGATTTTTTCGAAACTCTAGCAACAGGCAAAATCTGAATAGTGCATGCTCTACTCTGTTTGATGCTTTGAAAGCACGAGGCTATTCAGCCCGTTTTCTTCGAAAAATTAAAGCAGACACCATCAATGAGCTTGAAAATCTAAAACCTCATAGCGGACCCGAGTTTGAGCCTGTCCAAATTAAACACAATAAACCAATCATGTGCGATGGATCAGTTTCTAAATGCGACAAAAATAGATGCAAAGTAAACAACTATATTGTAAACCAACAAACATTCCTGAGCTTTCAAACTAAAAATGAATATCATATCCGAACTAATATGCATTGTGATTCTGAGAATGTAGTCTATTTGATCAATTGTGCCCTTTGCCAGAAACAGTATGTTGGTGAAACAAAAAATGCATTTAGAGTGCGTGCTAGACGCCACGTTTCTGATATTAACACCTCAGCAGATACGCCAATTGCTCAACATTTCCAACTTCCTGATCATTCAGTTGAACATCATTTTGAAATCATGCCAATAGAACAGATTCCGACCTTCGATAGTGAGGAAGAAACGAGTTCGTTTCGCAAAATCCGAGAAGGCCATTGGATTAGAACACTCCAAACAAAAGCACCATTTGGAATAAATGTAGATTCGGGAATATCACAAAAGAACAAAATTATCCCATTTCAACTCATATACAATAGACGTAATGTTGAATTAGCGAAAACCATGAAAGACGAATATTCACAGTTGCAATCTAAATTAAAGGAACCGATCAAAGCACGACCAGTAATAGCTTACAATAGAAATCCAAACCTGAAAGATTTGCTAGTAAGATCAAAGTTAGACCTTATAGTTCCTGATAACAATGACAAGGTTTCATCCCTCCCTACCTATTCTTAAATAAATCTAATCCCAACCAAAATCAATGGTGGGGCAACATGAAATCATATCCGTAGGACATCTTTTAATTTTGTGTCTGCAGAAGTGTGTGTGCGTGCGTGCGTGCGTGTGTGCGTGCGTGCGTTCGTTCGTGCGTGTGTTCGTTCGTGCGTCCGGGCGTTTGTTCGTATGTGCGTATGTGTGTGGGGGTGTGCTCGTACATCCGCACGTGTGTGCATCTATACTTGCGTGGGTGTATGTGTGCGTGTGTGTATGTGGGTGTGGGTGCATTAATTCGTGAGTACATTATTGCGTGGGTGTGTGCGTGCATGCATTCGTGCGTTCGTTCGTGCATGCGTTCATGCATGCATTATTGCGTGCATTCGTGCATGTATTACTGTGTGCATGTGTTATTGCATGCATTCGTGCATTCGTTCAGATGTGTGCGTGCGTGCGTGCGTGCGTGCGGGCGTGCGTGCGGGCGTGCATTCGTGTGTGTGTGATTTCTCTATAATGTAGGATCAATCCCAGCCTTTACCTGTTAAAGCGACCTACTGATAAGTTCATTTTACCCCAACTAATCTCAAGGGGGGACCACTCTAAGTAAATCTAAACTTGGTCTCGATAGGACAAATTTAGGTAAAGAAATTTGTAATTAAATTCCTGTGCCAATGCGTTTTTTTCAATGTAAAGACGGACTTGCTTGTGCCAGGCCTCCATATTTGTCCCAAATCAAACAATTTTAAACTGTTAATATTTATAAATACACTGTCGGAATTGGTCTGCTGGTAGCTGATATTTCGTTTGCACGGTCGTCCATGCCTGCAATCGTGCATGCATGCGTTCGCGTGTACATTCGTTCGTTCGTTCGTTCGTTCGTTCGTTCGTTCGTTCGTTCGTTCGCTCGTTCGTTCGTTCGTTCGTTCGTTCGTTCGTTCGTTCGTTCGTACTTGCGTGCGTGCGTGCGTTCGGGCGTGCGTGCGTGCGTCCGCGCATTCATATGTGCTTATATTCATTCATTCATTCATTCGTCCACCTATCTGTTCACTCATCCTGTCACCTGTCCTTGGCCTCTCTATTGGTTTACTGGTCTGTGCCTCTCAGACATCAATTGATTGTCTGTGTGGATGGACTGATGGATGGATTACTGGGTTGGTGTCCGGGTGGGCGCATGGATTGTTTGGACATATATGTTTGTAAAGGTACAAACCACCTCTCTTCCGCAACCACATGTCGTATTTTATTCTTATTTTTTCAACAGCCACACCAAATCATTGCAAAGAGGCAATTAGCACTTTGCAATGACTAAGTGAATACATTAAACCAAATTCGGAAATGAAATTGTAGCTTTCACCCATTTTCCTATTCATTTGTTCAGTCGTCTAGTCATCCACCGGGTGTCTGTCTATCAGTTTACAAATCTGTTCTCCCCTTAATCAAGTATTTGTTTAGGTGGATGGCAGGATGGACTGATTGATGGATTAATATGCTGGTGTCTGGGCGGGTGAATGAGTACATGGGTTGTTGGACATATAAGCGTACAAAGCTCAAACAACCTGTGATTTACAACCACCTCTCTTTTGAATGAATCTCACTAGACCAACAACATTCAGTCAATCCACAATGGATCATCCTATGTCAGAAAGACCGGCTCAAAACTATTTGTTTATTCCTATTTTCGAACACATGGCAACGCCAACTTATTACAAAGAAGTAATCAATGCTTTGTAATGACTGAGTGAACCGATTTGCCCAGATCAAAAAACTGTATAACTCCTAACTATCAGAATTTGTTCCTATTTTCGAACACACGGCAACGCCAACTTATTACAAAGAAGTAATCAACGCTTTGTAATGACTGAGTGAACCGATTTGCCAAGATAAAAAAACTGTATAACTTGTCAGAATTTGTTTTAACAATCTTTATTCAGGACACCTGTCCCTTGTAGTACTCACACGGCAAGTAAATTACTCTCAGCCGCCATGATTAAACATATCCCGGCAGCATTTGATCTAATGACTGACCAAATAGCCCTCATTGTTATTATCACACCTTAATCACCTGAAACGAACCGGCGTACTAACCCATGCTACAGTTAGATAAGCTCGATATAATTAAGCAATCACGCCTTTTGTATTAGCTGTTTAACTTCAGTAGTGCACAAGGCGCACATTGATCTAAAGCAGGTCGTCGGGTTTAGTTTGATCTTTTGTGGAGAGACTGAATTAATAGTTAATCAGTAGTCACCATTGCAGTAATTCTCCTATAAATATGTAAGAATTATCTGTTGCCATTAGACCAGTTTTTTCGCTGCATGACGAAGACCATTACGTCGAAAGCGCTCCAGCAACTGACAGTGTAAGCTTTAATTTTATATATATATATAATAATCTTGTATTAATTGTTCTTATTTTTCAGTCTCTAAATTGTTTCAACACATATCGCTCTAGTTAATATTTGGAATTTAACTTTTTTGAACTTTTCTGACTAAATTTGACATAAATCTGTAGAAATTTGATTACGTTCTAAAATGGCCATGAATTTCAACGGCCCAGTAGGTAAAGGACGCAAATCTGGCAACCCAGCGTCCAACTTTTCTTCAACCAAAAGTGCTCCTAACCAGTCTGTTCAGGCCTTTCAGAGACTGGTTAAGAGGTACTTCCATGTGTTGCAATGCTTGCATCACTATGGTCTTTTACGAGAGCATTTGGCATCAGACTCTCTCCCGAAATCTCTCAGCATGAAAATGGAGGAGATGAACTCGTTTTTCTGCC
This sequence comes from Chaetoderma sp. LZ-2023a, assembly GCA_034401795.1. Taxonomy (NCBI): domain Eukaryota; kingdom Metazoa; phylum Mollusca; class Caudofoveata; order Chaetodermatida; family Chaetodermatidae; genus Chaetoderma; species Chaetoderma sp. LZ-2023a. Next base: position 131,610,581 of record CM067360.1, read on the forward strand.
CTGCCTTACGAGATGACGAATTTTTTAAATCGACCAGCATGATAAACCAAATTTGGGCTCATAGCTGCTTAGAAAATTTAATCAAACATTATCGAAGCAAATTGGACAAATTAAAGGCAGAGGTAAAAGTGGCCGAATCTAATGTAATTCTTGATCTAGACAGAGCCAAAGGCATAGTATTGAAATGGGGTAGGCAAAATTTTGGAAATAAATTGGCCACAATGACAATCACAAATTTTTGGAAATTTTTGGCAGAAATAGCTAGTGATAAGCAAAATAGAGTGATGTCTCTACCAACACCGGCGGCCACACCGAGTACAGGTTCAGGTTATCATTCAACAATGACTAACAAACGACAACGGTCACCAACCACCTTCACACCCTCGCCTACCACTTCCAAGCGGACGAATCTGTATACATCACCAACACCAGCACCTGGTGTTGATGATGTAACAGAGTCATGGCCGGCTCTCCCAAAGACAAATTCTCCTCCTGTGCGCCATTGTCGGGTTGTTACTCATTGTTCCCCCAATCTACCACCTAGCAACTCTTCCTCATCTCTTCCACTATCTTCTCCTCGCCACCTTCTGACTCGATCTTCTCCTCTTCCTCCTTCTCCTCTCTCAATCCCGCCTCCTCCTCTTCCTCCTCAAACTTCTTCTCTTCATGCATCTCCTCTCTCAATCCCTCTTCTTGCTCCTCATACTCAATCTTCTCCTCTCTCCATCCCTCCTCCCGCTCTTCCTCCTATTCTTCATCTCTCTTCTCCTCACACACCTTCTTCTGCTCCTCTCCCTCTGTCTCCGCCTCCTCTCCCTCCTATGGAGAATAATAGTAACCTGTCTGACAGGAAGTTTGCTAAGTACCGTCATCAATCGCATAGCAAGGGCCTGTGGAGGATCCCCAGAATCACCAAAAAGATTCTGATGATAGGATCCTCTAATCTAGCCCGAATTGATGTAGATGTCCATCCTGACATCCAGGTTGAGTGCTATCCTGGTGCCGCATTATCACATTTCAGAACAATGGCTATGCGACACCAGGATGGCCCTAGCCCGGAGAAGATCATCCTGAATATTGGCATCAACTCCAAAAATGAGCATCCAACCAAAGCCTCAAGCCATTTACGGTTCATGGCTCGTGAATTTAAGAATAGCTTCCCTAATGCGGAGTTGCACTTTGCTGAGATTAACTTCTCTGATAGCTTGTCAGACAGGCAAAGTTACTGTCTCAAGCGTATCAACGAATCAGCAAAGTCCAACTGCCACATTGATAAGGTCATCCCCAAAATTTCTGATGCCAATTTTCATGTTGAGAAGGATAGAATCCATTGGACGAAAGAAACTGCTAATTGTATTTATAACCATTGGTTGACGGTACTTAGTTTAAACTAAATGTGGGTCAAGGCAATAGCTCCCCTAACATAGGATTAGGAACAAACCTTGTCAATTTAGCAGCTGACTATGATCTCTCACCATCTGGAAAATCAATTCTCGATCGTGGGCTTACTTTTGTACCAACTCCAAAACCAAAAACAGGATTAGATTTGCTTTTAGACACAGGTCTTATTGAAGTAGCTAATTTTGGTCATTCAGTAAAAATAGCCCATCATTTTCGAAATTTAAATGGAGAGTCAAAACCATTCACCGGAAAATCAGGTTGGGACCCTCCCGATAAGCTAGTTGATGACAATATTAAAGCAACCATAAAAACGGTTGCTGGTATAGCCAGATCATTGCCAGTTACAAATAATAAGCAAAACCTTTCATTTCTCGAACGACAGGCCATCAACAAATTACGTAGAAATCAGAATATTATTATAAAACCAGCCGATAAAGGTTCAGCAACTGTGATTATGTCTAGAGAAAACTACATCCGCGAGGCCGAAAGGCAGTTAACTAACACCAGGCATTACAGAAAACTTGATAATTTAATTTGGCCTCAGAACCGACAAAATTTCATTGAAATACTTAATTCATTGCATACAGATAAGTACATCGATAAGAAACAGCTAAAGTATCTGCTAGGTGAGAATAATCCACAAAATCGGACATTTTATATCTTGCCTAAAATCCATAAACCTATCAGCACCTGGTTAGATCCATTGACACCGCCTGGACGACCCATCATTTCAGACTGTGGCAGTGAGTCTTATGGCATTTCAGAATATATTGATTACTATTTAAAGCCCATTGCTAATAGACACAAGAGCTTTCTCAAGAACACAGAACACTTTCTTTCAAAGCTATCCGAATTGTCAGTTCCGAAAGATGCATATTTAGTCACATTAGACATAGATGCTATGTATACCAATATAGATATTGATGCTGGAGTCAATGCTATTAAGAATTCTTTTGTCAAATTTCCTGATCCAGATCGACCAGACACGGAAATTCTAAAATTATTAGAGCTAAGTCTTAAAGGAAACGATTTCCAATTTAATGGTGAAAATTACCTTCAAATCTGTGGATGCGCAATGGGTAAACGATTCAGCCCAAATTTTGCCACGATTTATGTTGCGGAGTGGGAAGAGGAGGCACTGAACAAATCAACAAAAAAGCCTCTTCTTTACCTCAGATATCTAGATGACATCTTCATAGTTTGGCAACATTCAGAAGAAGACTTTTGGGAATTTTTTCGCATTTTAAATAACCAAGATTCAAATATCAAGCTAAAAGCTACTATTAGTGGAACATCTGTTGACTTTTTAGATGTCACGATCTATAAGGGTCCTCAATTTGATTCCTCTGGAAAATTAGAATATAAAGTATTCTTTAAGCCAACAGACTCACATCAGCTGCTTCACAAAAAATCATTTCATCCTCCACACACATTTAAAGGTTTGATCAAATCGCAAATCATAAGATTTTTTCGAAACTCTAGCAACAGGCAAAATCTGAATAGTGCATGCTCTACTCTGTTTGATGCTTTGAAAGCACGAGGCTATTCAGCCCGTTTTCTTCGAAAAATTAAAGCAGACACCATCAATGAGCTTGAAAATCTAAAACCTCATAGCGGACCCGAGTTTGAGCCTGTCCAAATTAAACACAATAAACCAATCATGTGTGATGGATCAGTTTCTAAATGCGACAAAAATAGATGCAAAGTAAACAACTATATTGTAAACCAACAAACATTCCTGAGCTTTCAAACTAAAAATGAATATCATATCCGAACTAATATGCATTGTGATTCTGAGAATGTAGTTTATTTGATCAATTGTCCCTTTGCCAGAAACAGTATGTTGGTGAAACAAAAAATGCATTTAGAGTGCGTGCTAGACGCCACGTTTCTGATATTAACACCTCAGCAGATACGCCAATTGCTCAACATTTCCAACTTCCTGATCATTCAGTTGAACATCATTTTGAAATCATGCCAATAGAACAGATTCCGACCTTCGATAGTGAGGAAGAAACGAGTTCGTTTCGCAAAATCCGAGAAGGCCATTGGATTAGAACACTCCAAACAAAAGCACCATTTGGAATAAATGTAGATTCGGGAATATCACAAAAGAACAAAATTATCCCATTTCAACTCATATACAATAGACGTAATGTTGAATTAGCGAAAACCATGAAAGACGAATATTCACAGTTGCAATCTAAATTAAGGAACCGATCAAAGCACGACCAGTAATAGCTTACAATAGAAATCCAAACCTGAAAGATTTGCTAGTAAGATCAAAGTTAGACCTTATAGTTCCTGATAACAATGAAAAGGTTTCATCCCTCCCTACTTATTCTTAAATAAATCTAATCCCAACCAAAATCAATGGTGGGGCAACATGAAATCATATCCGTAGGACATCTTTTTAATTTTGTGTCTGCAGAAGTGTGTGTGCGGTGCGTGCGTGTGTGCGTGCGTGCGTTCGTTCGTGCGTGTGTTCGTTCGTGCGTCCGGGCGTTTGTTCGTATGTGCGTATGTGTGTGGGGGGTGTGCTCGTACATCCGCACGTGTGTGCATCTATACTTGCGTGGGTGTATGTGTGCGTGTGTGTATGTGGGTGTGGGTGCATTAATTCGTGAGTACATTAGTGCGTGGGTGTGTGCGTGCATGCATTCGTGCGTTCGTTCGTGCATGCGTTCATGCATGCATTATTGCGTGCATTCGTGCATGTATTACTGTGTGCATGTGTTATTGCATGCATTCGTGCATTCGTTCAGATGTGTGCGTGCGTGCGTGCGGGCGTGCGTGCGGGCGTGCATTCGTGTGTGTGTGATTTCTCTATAATGTAGGATCAATCCCAGCCTTTACCTGTTAAAGCGACCTACTGATAAGTTCATTTTACCCCAACTAATCTCAAGGGGGGGACCACTCTAAGTAAATCTAAACTTGGTCTCGATAGGACAAATTTAGGTAAAGAAATTTGTAATTAAATTCCTGTGCCAATGCGTTTTTTTCAATGTAAAGATAGACAGACAGACAGACAGACAGACAGACAGACAGACAGACAGACAGACGTGCTAATTTAACTCATCAAGTGGTAGAACTAGAGTTCTTGTGAAAATACTATATTAAAATTGGAATAGGCATGCTGCTCAATTATAGGTACGGGGTATGTGCATTGATTGGTGTATGTTTGTAATCTGATACATTTTTCTTTGCAGATGAGTCGCAGGTGACGCACATTTTATGGACTGCATTGACGACATCACAAACAGCATCATGGTCCATGCCCAAGAGATGTCCGGATTGTATCATAATGGACTTCTCCAATACATTCAGTCGGCTTAGTCATAGACAACTAGTCCACAAGCCTGATCACTGTGGTATCCGATCGTAATCAGTCCGGCGTCCTTAATAGCGAAAACAGCAACCACATTGATGATGGGTCTGATGCCACACAAGGATCAGTGCTAGGATGCAACCTTTTCTTATTGTATACCAAAGACATGGCAGAAGGAAATATGACTGTTTGCTGATGACACCATCGTCTACGCGGCATCGTATAAGTGTATGTGCTAGTTTGTTTCAGATATCCTTAGA
>CM067360.1:131616069-131736069 GCA_034401795.1 Chaetoderma sp. LZ-2023a
AGCGTCCAGTCAAATTAGTTTCAAAAATATTCAACAGCAGGTGTATTAAATAGCAAAGACATACAATTCATACACCGTGTCGAACTATTAAGCAAGCGTTAAAGACGGACTATTTCGAATCATTCATGACGTCATTATTATGACGTCAGCACAGACGTCACTTAGTTGATTATGCTGGCATATGACTTGATATGATCGATGGTAAACATGGAAAAGTGAATTAACAATCATGCAACTAGATTTATTGCACGCTAATTAATTAATTAATTAATTAATTAATTATTTAATTAAATACGCCTACTTTTGTAAGCGAATATCGATTAACTTTAGATAACTCAGGTAGAAGGAATAAATCTGACCATGTTTATTCCTTGATTACATTATCCGCATATGAAATAAATTTCAGTTGATTTCCCATGTTGAATGGTGGATCCGATATGAATGTGTGAATATCGCCACGAGGTATGAATACTTATCACGAATACTCAATGAATTCACACTACCCTTTCCCTACAACAAGCAAATCCTAATGAAGGATATCATTTCCGTCCCATGTTGTACGGTACGCAATATACATTCCCGATGTATATTATTTTTAACTCGATTATGTGACCGTTATTAATTCCACGCCAAATACAATAGAAAAGGAGTGATATATCAAAGAATATTAGAGACATATCAATTATGTTCAACATCGGGTTACATCATTGTCATAGTCTGATGTGGATGAGTTGAGTTAATGCATTTTGGAGGATTGGGATGGAAGAATGGATATATCAGGAGAGTTGGGAGGGTGTGTATCATAGAATGGGTAGGGTGAGTGTAACGATTAATGATATGTTCCTAGTGTCGTTCGAAGTGTCAAGATGAACAACCCGCCTGGAACACAACCAGAAGCATTCTCTTTCTGGATGCATAAAGCCGCATCCAAATCACGTCCATTCCAAGACCTCGAGGCAGAGGAAGTGAAGATTACGAGAGTTTGACAACCACGAAGAGAGATCATCCGTAAATTGTCTGAGTTGTATCGTTTCTATCTCTCAGGTAACATTATTAATACATATTATGGCGTCCCTTTTGAGTTGATAGTTGAGCGGTTTAGATGACGATAGTGTGCTAAGCACGCGACGGACTATCATAGCCAGAGGGAAGACTTAACACAGATTTAAGATACACGGCATACAATACAGCTTAAAATGGTTTCAAACCAAAATAAAATTTACTATTGTCATCCAACGGTGTTCAAAAATATGCAACAGTACAATTCTTATAATTTAACATGTGTTGTGTGTTATTGTGCAAACGTTTTTGCCTTATTTCTGAGCCATACTGTTATACAATCCAGGCTAAAAACTAGTTTGGTGTGACACTAGGGTTAGCTTGAACAGGGGTCAATGGACCTTTCCGTTTTTAGCTATGCCCAGCCCATCACTAGCTAAGCTCCACCCATACCTCGCCGTGTTGGGATTGATCGATCCACGAATTCCCTAACTATCAATTTCCTGAAAACTGTACAGGGAAGCTGTTGAGTATTTTGTAACTAATTTAACTTGGTGCTGTTGCTGCCTATTGTTTCAAAATAGTCAACAGAATATGTATTAGATAGTAAATGCATACAATTTGTACAACAATGCATAGGCCGTCTTCAAATATGCGTTCGTGTTTTTGGTTTTGGAGTTGGTACAAAAGTAAGACCACGATCGAGAATTGATTTTTCAGATGGTGAGAGATCATAGTCAGCTGCTAAATTGACAAGGTTTGTTCCTAATCCTATGTTAGGGGAGCTATTGCCTTGACCCACATTTAGTTTAAACTAAGTACCGTCAACCAATGGTTATAAATACAATTAGCTGTTTCTTTCGTCCAATGTATTCTATCCGCTCTCAACATGGAGAAATTGGCATCAGAAATTTTGGGGGATGACCTTATCAACGTGGCAGTTGGACCTTGCTGATTCGTTGAATATGCATTGAGACAGTACCTTTTGCCTGTCTGACAAGCTATCAGAGAAGTTAATCTCAGCAAAGTGCAACTCCGCATTAGGGAAGGTGTGTTTTTTAAATTCACGAGCCATGAACCGTAAATGGCTTGAGGCTTTGGTTGGATGCTCATTTTTGGAGTTGATGCCAATATTCAGGATGATCTTCTCCGGGCTAGGGCCATCCTGGTATCGCATAGCCATTGTTCTGAAATGTGATAATGCGGCACCAGGATAGCACTCAACCTGGATGTCAGGATGGACGTCTAAATCAATTCGGGCTAGATTAGAGGACCCTATCATCAAAATCTTTTTGGTGATTCTGGGGATCCTCCACAGGCCCTTGCTATGCGATTGATGACGGTACCTAGCAAACTTCCTGTCAGACAGGTTACTATCTGTTCTCCATAGGAGGGAGAGGAGGCGGAGACAGAGAAAGAGGAGCAGAAGAAGGTGCGTGAGGAGAAGAGAGATGAAGAGTAGGAGGAAGAGGAGGAGGAGGGATTGAGAGAGGAGATGTAAGAGGAGAAGATTGAGTATGAGGAGCAAGAGGCGGGGTTGAGAGAGGAGATGCATAAAGAGGAGAAGTTTGAGGAGGAAGAGGAGGAGGCGGGATTGAGAGAGGAGAAGGAGGAAGAGGAGAAGATCTAGTCAGAAGGTGGCGAGGAGAAGATAGTGGAAGAGATGAGGAAGAGTTGCTAGGTGGTAGATTGGGGGAACAATGAGTAACAACCCGACAACGGCGCACAGGAGGAGAATTTGTCTTTGGGAGAGCCGGCCATGACTCTGTTACATCAACAACACCAGGTGCTGGTGTTGGTGATGTATACAGATTCGTCCGCTTGGAAGTGGTAGGCGAGGGTGTGAAGGTGGTTGGTGACCGTTGTCGTTTGTTAGTCATTGTTGAATGTGAACCTAATTGTATTTATAACCATTGGTTGACGGTACTTAGTTTAAACTAAATGTGGGTCAAGGCAATAGCTCCCCTAACATAGGATTAGGAACAAACCTTGTCAATTTAGCAGCTGACTATGATCTCTCACCATCTGAAAAATCAATTCTCGATCGTGGTCTTACTTTTATACCAACTCCAAAACCAAAAACAGGATTAGATTTGCTTTTAGACACAGGTCTTATTGAAGTAGCTAATTTGGTCATTCAGTAAAAATAGCCCATCATTTTCGAAATTTAAATGGAGAGTCAAAACCATTCACTGGAAAATCCGGTTGGGACCCTCCAGATAGGCTAGTTGATGACAATATTAAAGCAACCATAAAAACGGTTGCTGGTATAGCCAGATCATTGCCAGTTACAAACAATAAGCAAAACCTTTCATTTCTCGAACGACAGGCTATCAACAAATTACGTAGAAATCAAAATATTATTATAAAACCAGCCGATAAAGGTTCAGCAACTGTGATTATGTCTAGAGAAAACTACATCCGCGAGGCCGAAAGGCAGTTAACTAACACCAGGCATTACGGAAAAACTTGATAATTTAATTTGGCCTCAAAACCGACAAAATTTCATTGAAATACTTAATTCATTGCATACAGAAAAGTACATCGATAAGAAACAGCTAAAGTATCTGTTAGGTGAGAATAATCCACAAAATCGGACATTTTATATCTTGCCTAAAATCCATAAACCTATCAGCACCTGGTTAGATCCATTGACACCACCTGGACGACCCATCATTTCAGACTGTGGCAGTGAGTCTTATGGCATTTCAGAATATATTGATTACTATTTAAAGCCCATTGCTAATAGACACAAGAGCTTTCTCAAGAACACTGAACACTTTCTTTCAAAGTTATCCAAATTGTCAGTTCCGAAAGATGCATATTTAGTCACATTAGACATAGATGCTATGTATACCAATATAGATATTGATGCTGGAGTCAATGCTATTAAGAATTCTTTTGTCAAATTTTCTGATCCAGATCGACCAGACACGGAAATTCTAAAATTATTAGAGCTAAGTCTTAAAGGAAACGATTTCCAATTTAATGGTGAAAATTACCTTCAAATCTGTGGATGCGCAATGGGTAAACGATTCAGCCCAAATTTTGCCACGATTTATGTTGTGAAGTGGGAAGAGGAGGCACTGAACAAATCAACCAAAAAGCCTCTTCTTTACCTCAGATATCTAGATGACATCTTCATAGTTTGGCAACATTCAGAAGAAGACTTTTGGGAATTTTTTCGCATTTTAAATAACCAAGATTCAAATATCAAGCTAAAAGCTACTATTAGTGGAACATCTGTTGACTTTTTAGATGTCACGATCTATAAGGGTCCTCAATTTGATTCCTCTGGAAAATTAGAATATAAAGTATTCTTTAAGCCAACAGACTCACATCAGCTGCTTCACAAAAAATCATTTCATCCTCCACACACATTTAAAGGTTTGATCAAATCGCAAATCATAAGATTTTTTCGAAACTCTAGCAACAGGCAAAATCTGAATAGTGCATGCTCTACTCTGTTTGATGCTTTGAAAGCACGAGGCTATTCAGCCCGTTTTCTTCGAAAAATTAAAGCAGACACCATCAATGAGCTTGAAAATCTAAAACCTCATAGCGGACCCGAGTTTGAGCCTGTCCAAATTAAACACAATAAACCAATCATGTGCGATGGATCAGTTTCTAAATGCGACAAAAATAGATGCAAAGTAAACAACTATATTGTAAACCAACAAACATTCCTGAGCTTTCAAACTAAAAATGAATATCATATCCGAACTAATATGCATTGTGATTCTGAGAATGTAGTCTATTTGATCAATTGTGCCCTTTGCCAGAAACAGTATGTTGGTGAAACAAAAAATGCATTTAGAGTGCGTGCTAGACGCCACGTTTCTGATATTAACACCTCAGCAGATACGCCAATTGCTCAACATTTCCAACTTCCTGATCATTCAGTTGAACATCATTTTGAAATCATGCCAATAGAACAGATTCCGACCTTCGATAGTGAGGAAGAAACGAGTTCGTTTCGCAAAATCCGAGAAGGCCATTGGATTAGAACACTCCAAACAAAAGCACCATTTGGAATAAATGTAGATTCGGGAATATCACAAAAGAACAAAATTATCCCATTTCAACTCATATACAATAGACGTAATGTTGAATTAGCGAAAACCATGAAAGACGAATATTCACAGTTGCAATCTAAATTAAAGGAACCGATCAAAGCACGACCAGTAATAGCTTACAATAGAAATCCAAACCTGAAAGATTTGCTAGTAAGATCAAAGTTAGACCTTATAGTTCCTGATAACAATGACAAGGTTTCATCCCTCCCTACCTATTCTTAAATAAATCTAATCCCAACCAAAATCAATGGTGGGGCAACATGAAATCATATCCGTAGGACATCTTTTAATTTTGTGTCTGCAGAAGTGTGTGTGCGTGCGTGCGTGCGTGTGTGCGTGCGTGCGTTCGTTCGTGCGTGTGTTCGTTCGTGCGTCCGGGCGTTTGTTCGTATGTGCGTATGTGTGTGGGGGTGTGCTCGTACATCCGCACGTGTGTGCATCTATACTTGCGTGGGTGTATGTGTGCGTGTGTGTATGTGGGTGTGGGTGCATTAATTCGTGAGTACATTAGTGCGTGGGTGTGTGCGTGCATGCATTCGTGCGTTCGTTCGTGCATGCGTTCATGCATGCATTATTGCGTGCATTCGTGCATGTATTACTGTGTGCATGTGTTATTGCATGCATTCGTGCATTCGTTCAGATGTGTGCGTGCGTGCGTGCGTGCGTGCGGGCGTGCGTGCGGGCGTGCATTCGTGTGTGTGTGATTTCTCTATAATGTAGGATCAATCCCAGCCTTTACCTGTTAAAGCGACCTACTGATAAGTTCATTTTACCCCAACTAATCTCAAGGGGGGACCACTCTAAGTAAATCTAAACTTGGTCTCGATAGGACAAATTTAGGTAAAGAAATGTGTAATTAAATTCCTGTGCCAATGCGTTTTTTTCAATGTAAAGACGGACTTGCTTGTGCCAGGCCTCCATATTTGTCCCAAATCAAACAATTTTAAACTGTTAATATTTATAAATACACTGTCGGAATTGGTCTGCTGGTAGCTGATATTTCGTTTGCACGGTCGTCCATGCCTGCAATCGTGCATGCATGCGTTCGCGTGTACATTCGTTCGTTCGTTCGTTCGTTCGTTCGTTCGTTCGTTCGTTCGTTCGTTCGTTCGTTCGTTCGTTCGTTCGTTCGTTCGTTCGTTCGTTCGTACTTGCATGCGTGCGTGCGTTCGGGCGTGCGTGCGTGCGTCCGCGCATTCATATGTGCTTATATTCATTCATTCATTCATTCGTCCACCTATCTGTTCACTCATCCTGTCACCTGTCCTTGGCCTCTCTATTGGTTTACTGGTCTGTGCCTCTCAGACATCAATTGATTGTCTGTGTGGATGGACTGATGGATGGATTACTGGGTTGGTGTCCGGGTGGGCGCATGGATTGTTTGGACATATATGTTTGTAAAGGTACAAACCACCTCTCTTCCGCAACCACATGTCGTATTTTATTCTTATTTTTTCAACAGCCACACCAAATCATTGCAAAGAGGCAATTAGCACTTTGCAATGACTAAGTGAATACATTAAACCAAATTCGGAAATGAAATTGTAGCTTTCACCCATTTTCCTATTCATTTGTTCAGTCGTCTAGTCATCCACCGGGTGTCTGTCTATCAGTTTACAAATCTGTTCTCCCCTTAATCAAGTATTTGTTTAGGTGGATGGCAGGATGGACTGATTGATGGATTAATATGCTGGTGTCTGGGCGGGTGAATGAGTACATAGGTTGTTGGACATATAAGCGTACAAAGCTCAAACAACCTGTGATTTACAACCACCTCTCTTTTGAATGAATCTCACTAGACCAACAACATTCAGTCAATCCACAATGGATCATCCTATGTCAGAAAGACCGGCTCAAAACTATTTGTTTATTCCTATTTTCGAACACATGGCAACGCCAACTTATTACAAAGAAGTAATCAATGCTTTGTAATGACTGAGTGAACCGATTTGCCCAGATCAAAAAACTGTATAACTCCTAACTATCAGAATTTGTTCCTATTTTCGAACACACGGCAACGCCAACTTATTACAAAGAAGTAATCAACGCTTTGTAATGACTGAGTGAACCGATTTGCCAAGATAAAAAAACTGTATAACTTGTCAGAATTTGTTTTAACAATCTTTATTCAGGAAACCTGTCCCTTGTAGTACTCACACGGCAAGTAAATTACTCTCAGCCGCCATGATTAAACATATCCCGGCAGCATTTGATCTAATGACTGACCAAATAGCCCTCATTGTTATTATCACACCTTAATCACCTGAAACGAACCGGCGTACTAACCCATGCTACAGTTAGATAAGCTCGATATAATTAAGCAATCACGCCTTTTGTATTAGCTGTTTAACTTCAGTAGCGCACAAGGCGCACATTGATCTAAAGCAGGTCGTCGGGTTTAGTTTGATCTTTTGTGGAGAGACTGAATTAATAGTTAATCAGTAGTCACCATTGCAGTAATTCTCCTATAAATATGTAAGAATTATCTGTTGCCATTAGACCAGTTTTTTCGCTGCATGACGAAGACCATTACGTCGAAAGCGCTCCAGCAACTGACAGTGTAAGCTTTAATTTTATATATATATATAATAATCTTGTATTAATTGTTCTTATTTTTCAGTCTCTAAATTGTTTCAACACATATCGCTCTAGTTAATATTTGGAATTTAACTTTTTTGAACTTTTCTGACTAAATTTGACATAAATCTGTAGAAATTTGATTACGTTCTAAAATGGCCAAGAATTTCAACGGCCCAGTAGGTAAAGGACGCAAATCTGGCAACCCAGCGTCCAACTTTTCTTCAACCAAAAGTGCTCCTAACCAGTCTGTTCAAGCCTTTCAGAGACTGGTTAAGAGGTACTTCCATGTGTTGCAATGCTTGCATCACTATGGTCTTTTACGAGAGCATTTGGCATCAGACTCTCTCCCGAAATCTCTCAGCATGAAAATGGAGGAGATGAACTCGTTTTTCTGCCCTGCCTTACGAGATGACGAATTTTTTAAATCGACCAGCATGATAAACCAAATTTGGGCTCATAGCTGCTTAGAAAATTTAATCAAACATTATCGAAGCAAATTGGACAAATTAAAGGCAGAGGTAAAAGTGGCCGAATCTAATGTAATTCTTGATCTAGACAGAGCCAAAGGCATAGTATTGAAATGGGGTAGGCAAAATTTTGGAAATAAATTGGCCACAATGACAATCACAAATTTTTGGAAATTTTTGGCAGAAATAGCTAGTGATAAGCAAAATAGAGTGATGTCTCTACCAACACCGGCGGCCACACCGAGTACAGGTTCAGGTTATCATTCAACAATGACTAACAAACGACAACGGTCACCAACCACCTTCACACCCTCGCCTACCACTTCCAAGCGGACGAATCTGTATACATCACCAACACCAGCACCTGGTGTTGATGATGTAACAGAGTCATGGCCGGCTCTCCCAAAGACAAATTCTCCTCCTGTGCGCCATTGTCGGGTTGTTACTCATTGTTCCCCCAATCTACCACCTAGCAACTCTTCCTCATCTCTTCCACTATCTTCTCCTCGCCACCTTCTGACTCGATCTTCTCCTCTTCCTCCTTCTCCTCTCTCAATCCCGCCTCCTCCTCTTCCTCCTCAAACTTCTTCTCTTCATGCATCTCCTCTCTCAATCCCTCTTCTTGCTCCTCATACTCAATCTTCTCCTCTCTCCATCCCTCCTCCCGCTCTTCCTCCTATTCTTCATCTCTCTTCTCCTCACACACCTTCTTCTGCTCCTCTCCCTCTGTCTCCGCCTCCTCTCCCTCCTATGGAGAATAATAGTAACCTGTCTGACAGGAAGTTTGCTAAGTACCGTCATCAATCGCATAGCAAGGGCCTGTGGAGGATCCCCAGAATCACCAAAAAGATTCTGATGATAGGATCCTCTAATCTAGCCCGAATTGATGTAGATGTCCATCCTGACATCCAGGTTGAGTGCTATCCTGGTGCCGCATTATCACATTTCAGAACAATGGCTATGCGACACCAGGATGGCCCTAGCCCGGAGAAGATCATCCTGAATATTGGCATCAACTCCAAAAATGAGCATCCAACCAAAGCCTCAAGCCATTTACGGTTCATGGCTCGTGAATTTAAGAATAGCTTCCCTAATGCGGAGTTGCACTTTGCTGAGATTAACTTCTCTGATAGCTTGTCAGACAGGCAAAGTTACTGTCTCAAGCGTATCAACGAATCAGCAAAGTCCAACTGCCACATTGATAAGGTCATCCCCAAAATTTCTGATGCCAATTTTCATGTTGAGAAGGATAGAATCCATTGGACGAAAGAAACTGCTAATTGTATTTATAACCATTGGTTGACGGTACTTAGTTTAAACTAAATGTGGGTCAAGGCAATAGCTCCCCTAACATAGGATTAGGAACAAACCTTGTCAATTTAGCAGCTGACTATGATCTCTCACCATCTGGAAAATCAATTCTCGATCGTGGGCTTACTTTTGTACCAACTCCAAAACCAAAAACAGGATTAGATTTGCTTTTAGACACAGGTCTTATTGAAGTAGCTAATTTTGGTCATTCAGTAAAAATAGCCCATCATTTTCGAAATTTAAATGGAGAGTCAAAACCATTCACCGGAAAATCAGGTTGGGACCCTCCCGATAAGCTAGTTGATGACAATATTAAAGCAACCATAAAAACGGTTGCTGGTATAGCCAGATCATTGCCAGTTACAAATAATAAGCAAAACCTTTCATTTCTCGAACGACAGGCCATCAACAAATTACGTAGAAATCAGAATATTATTATAAAACCAGCCGATAAAGGTTCAGCAACTGTGATTATGTCTAGAGAAAACTACATCCGCGAGGCCGAAAGGCAGTTAACTAACACCAGGCATTACAGAAAACTTGATAATTTAATTTGGCCTCAGAACCGACAAAATTTCATTGAAATACTTAATTCATTGCATACAGATAAGTACATCGATAAGAAACAGCTAAAGTATCTGCTAGGTGAGAATAATCCACAAAATCGGACATTTTATATCTTGCCTAAAATCCATAAACCTATCAGCACCTGGTTAGATCCATTGACACCGCCTGGACGACCCATCATTTCAGACTGTGGCAGTGAGTCTTATGGCATTTCAGAATATATTGATTACTATTTAAAGCCCATTGCTAATAGACACAAGAGCTTTCTCAAGAACACAGAACACTTTCTTTCAAAGCTATCCGAATTGTCAGTTCCGAAAGATGCATATTTAGTCACATTAGACATAGATGCTATGTATACCAATATAGATATTGATGCTGGAGTCAATGCTATTAAGAATTCTTTTGTCAAATTTCCTGATCCAGATCGACCAGACACGGAAATTCTAAAATTATTAGAGCTAAGTCTTAAAGGAAACGATTTCCAATTTAATGGTGAAAATTACCTTCAAATCTGTGGATGCGCAATGGGTAAACGATTCAGCCCAAATTTTGCCACGATTTATGTTGCGGAGTGGGAAGAGGAGGCACTGAACAAATCAACCAAAAAGCCTCTTCTTTACCTCAGATATCTAGATGACATCTTCATAGTTTGGCAACATTCAGAAGAAGACTTTTGGGAATTTTTTCGCATTTTAAATAACCAAGATTCAAATATCAAGCTAAAAGCTACTATTAGTGGAACATCTGTTGACTTTTTAGATGTCACGATCTATAAGGGTCCTCAATTTGATTCCTCTGGAAAATTAGAATATAAAGTATTCTTTAAGCCAACAGACTCACATCAGCTGCTTCACAAAAAATCATTTCATCCTCCACACACATTTAAAGGTTTGATCAAATCGCAAATCATAAGATTTTTTCGAAACTCTAGCAACAGGCAAAATCTGAATAGTGCATGCTCTACTCTGTTTGATGCTTTGAAAGCACGAGGCTATTCAGCCCATTTTCTTCGAAAAATTAAAGCAGACACCATCAATGAGCTTGAAAATCTAAAACCTCATAGCGGACCCGAGTTTGAGCCTGTCCAAATTAAACACAATAAACCAATCATGTGCGATGGATCAGTTTCTAAATGCGACAAAAATAGATGCAAAGTAAACAACTATATTGTAAACCAACAAACATTCCTGAGCTTTCAAACTAAAAATGAATATCATATCCGAACTAATATGCATTGTGATTCTGAGAATGTAGTTTATTTGATCAATTGTGCCCTTTGCCAGAAACAGTATGTTGGTGAAACAAAAAATGCATTTAGAGTGCGTGCTAGACGCCACGTTTCTGATATTAACACCTCAGCAGATACGCCAATTGCTCAACATTTCCAACTTCCTGATCATTCAGTTGAACATCATTTTGAAATCATGCCAATAGAACAGATTCCGACCTTCGATAGTGAGGAAGAAACGAGTTTGTTTCGCAAAATCCGAGAAGGCCATTGGATTAGAACACTCCAAACAAAAGCACCATTTGGAATAAATGTAGATTCGGGAATATCACAAAAGAACAAAATTATCCCATTTCAACTCATATACAATAGACGTAATGTTGAATTAGCGAAAACCATGAAAGACGAATATTCACAGTTGCAATCTAAATTAAAGGAACCGATCAAAGCACGACCAGTAATAGCTTACAATAGAAATCCAAACCTGAAAGATTTGCTAGTAAGATCAAAGTTAGACCTTATAGTTCCTGATAACAATGACAAGGTTTCATCCCTCCCTACTTATTCTTAAATAAATCTAATCCCAACCAAAATCAATGGTGGGGCAACATGAAATCATATCCGTAGGACATCTTTTAATTTTGTGTCTGCAGAAGTGTGTGTGCGTGCGTGCGTGTGTGCGTGCCTGCGTTCGTTCGTGCGTGTGTTCGTTCGTGCGTCCGGGCGTTTGTTCGTATGTGCGTATGTGTGTGGGGGTGTGCTCGTACATCCGCACGTGTGTGCATCTATACTTGCGTGGGTGTATGTGTGCGTGTGTGTATGTGGGTGTGGGTGCATTAATTCGTGAGTACATTAGTGCGTGGGTGTGTGCGTGCATGCATTCGTGCGTTCGTTCGTGCATGCGTTCATGCATGCATTATTGCGTGCATTCGTGCATGTATTACTGTGTGCATGTGTTATTGCATGCATTCGTGCATTCGTTCAGATGTGTGCGTGCGTGCGGGCGGGCGTGCGTGCGGGCGTGCATTCGTGTGTGTGTGATTTCTCTATAATGTAGGATCAATCCCAGCCTTTACCTGTTAAAGCGACCTACTGATAAGTTCATTTTACCCCAACTAATCTCAAGGGGGGACCACTCTAAGTAAATCTAAACTTGGTCTCGATAGGACAAATTTAGGTCAAGAAATTTGTAATTAAATTCCTGTGCCAATGCGTTTTTTTCAATGTAAAGATAGACAGACAGACAGACAGACAGACAGACAGACAGACAGACAGACAGACGTGCTAATTTAACTCATCAAGTGGTAGAACTAGAGTTCTTGTGAAAATACTATATTAAAATTGGAATAGGCATGCTGCTCAATTATAGGTACGGGGTATGTGCATTGATTGGTGTATGTTTGTAATCTGATACATTTTTCTTTGCAGATGAGTCGCAGGTGACGCACATTTTATGGACTGCATTGACGACATCACAAACAGCATCATGGTCCATGCCCAAGAGATGTCCGGATTGTATCATAATGGACTTCTCCAATACATTCAGTCGGCTTAGTCATAGACAACTAGTCCACAAGCCTGATCACTGTGGTATCCGATCGTAATCAGTCCGGCGTCCTTAATAGCGAAAACAGCAACCACATTGATGATGGGTCTGATGCCACACAAGGATCAGTGCTAGGATGCAACCTTTTCTTATTGTATACCAAAGACATGGCAGAAGGAAATATGACTGTTTGCTGATGACACCATCGTCTACGCGGCATCGTATAAGTGTATGTGCTAGTTTGTTTCAGATATCCTTAGAAGGATACTACTCTCATCCCAGATAATGTATTATCCTTGTGTATTAAATATATTTTATAGCATTCACTTTGTGCATTCAAATATCTGTAGCACACGAAATTGGTTACAATTTAATACATATTATATTGAGTATTTTAAATCTAATTTGACCGCGAGCTGTCTATGTCACCTCTATTCATTGTCAACAGAGATATGGTATCTCTCCAGTGCAATTTACATGCTACCATTTTGCAACCCTATCATCTGAAGAAGAGCAAGCAACAAGATAAAAAAATTGAAGTATAAATCGACTGAGCCTCAACTAAATATGGGATACACAGAAGA
The DNA here is from genome assembly GCA_034401795.1 of Chaetoderma sp. LZ-2023a. NCBI lineage: Eukaryota > Metazoa > Mollusca > Caudofoveata > Chaetodermatida > Chaetodermatidae > Chaetoderma > Chaetoderma sp. LZ-2023a. The sequence continues at coordinate 131,629,431 of CM067360.1, forward strand.
GGTCGTAGACTATGTACAGAAACATCTTGATGACCTTCTCCCCAGAGCTGCAGAACAACTCAAGAATGAATGTCTCAGGACCTCATGATCCTTAGCAATATATTTATATTTAAATATATATACTAAACTGATAAATATAATCAAATTACATCGTATAGACAGAGCCAATACAATTTTAGACGTGTGGTTGATGGATTTGCAATTTCTAGCAAGTTTTCCTGAAAAAAACGACTAATAATTACTTTCATTTCAAATGTTGATGCCATAAGATTTTTGGGGTTTTTTTCAACTGTTCTCTGGTTTGTCCATACATATTATACACAGAAAATTGCCCCATTCAACCTCCGCATTCCATAAAATATGTAAATTGCAAAAATTAATCATATTTGGTTGAATAAATATGCATTTTCGCGAATGGTGAAAATGATTTATACCATGATCCAAATTATATTATCTATTTATAAAAATATATTCATCAGCTGCAAGCAGCTTCAAACAAATAATATATTATAATAAGAGTGGCCAGTTTTTTTGTTTCCTGAAACATAATCATGCCAATTTTCCCTTCATGGTTGAGCTTTCAATCAAAGTCAGCTGGGAAATCATGTAAGTTATAAAGCAGACAGTGCACCGTTGAATAAATGGTAATAGGGATTCTTGATTTAGCTCCAATAAAGACAGGTGGAGAAATGATTTGCACTTCATTACTAGACATGGACCTCAGTCTACACGACAAGTTTTGCGATACTACTGAATTACATACAGCATGAAATAGAATGGTTCTTATTGAGGCTCTAGCTAAACTCTTTGATTATCTGTATAATGTTGACACGAACAGTTGATTTTAAAGGATTGAATGAGTTATGATGGAAGCAGTCGATGGCATGGCAAGCGACGTTTCAAGTGCTATGTGCAGACAGTTGCGTGCTTTTTTTAGATCAAGCACTATGATATTAACGATGGCGGAAAAAGGGCACCAATTCATGAACAGTGAATTATTCATGACACATGTAAGCGTTGAGTATTAATCACTAACTTCAATAGATTCAGTCTTAGCACACGCTATGATGATGAGATACCATAGTGAGATAGATTAATTCACAGTTTCTAGAAGTAATGATGATGTCTCATTCCCAAGTCAATTTTGATCAAGAAGAAGGTATACTTTTTGGTATCAGTGGAAGTCATGACTTACGGACAGTTCTTTTTCAACAGGCTATTGGTGAATATGTGAAGTGATAGGAAAGCTCATTCGCTCAGATACTGATATTGTGTATGGACCAAAAACGTTCAAAGACGATCTTCCATGTTAACGAATCTCGAAGTATGTTAGAAAGGCTCAACGACTAAACCTCCTGAAAAGTATAGAGTTCCCCAGGGATTGCAAAGCATACCACAATCAACTTGCACCTAACAAGCAACGAAGGATATATCATGGGTGTATCACTATCTAGATCTGGATGACATTAGTGAGATCAGTTCAATATGGGAGACATGGCCCATGCCATCGTTGAGTGTTGCAAAATCATTCTGGACAGCATTACATATCAACTGGATGATCATTGGAGTGTTACCACTAATACGCAAACCAATCACAGAGTAAAGACGTGTCTATAGAGCAATGAACAATCATATTGCCAGATTGCAATTAGACAATCAAACCTAAGATGGCTGCAGCCTATGGTGAAGCTGCGTGCTGCATATCCTGAGATATCAAGACGACACTGACAGATGATTCAAGAGCATAATTCCATGCACCGGGGCTTTCCATACTATGATCAAAGTGGCGGTGGCTGTTTTAGAAGATGCATTCGTAGATATGGTGCAGCGAGTATTGAGGGACGAACATTTTGAGTCAATGCTGCACACTTGGTCAATGCCAGGAATCACTATGTCAGATCTTTGAAGATAATAACTATGCTTAACGAGGCTCTCCGTAGAATTCAGTGTGAAGAGTGACGTGTGGGTCAAGAAGTGCTTAGTATTGTCGAAAGGTCCAAACAGCATGTCATAGAGATTCGAAACTAGTCCACTACTGATGCAGACCTTTCTTGAGAATTATGATAATCTGAAAGCTTATTTCATAGAGATTATTGCTCGAGGTCGAAATTGCAGTGAGATTTTCTTGTTAAGAAGTGACTGTGAAGGTAATTGGGATCGTCACCCTAATATGGTTCCGAAACTGATAGGACTATTTTCTGGAATGCATGCCACAAACTATTTCCATTAGGGCCACTTTTATATAGAAGACACACGAGACACCTCCAAAGCAAAGCACCCCAGCTGCACCATGTGCATCGGAGTTTAAAACAGGTGAAATTTGGGGTCTAGAGACCGCCTGGTAATGTTAAAGACATGGCAATATATATTTGCTCAGAGCAAACCATCAATTAATCAGAAATGAGTGCTGCTGGAATAATTTGCAATTCAGGAGAGAAGTAATATGTGGCAGCATGGGAGATTATCGACCAGGGAATGCTGACTGTTCACCATCTACACCGAACCACACGTGGTCTGAGAAATAATGCACATGAGCTGATTTTCAACCACAAACTTGCAAAAACTGAAACTGATTGTCTTTAGCAAAAAATGTACAAGCAATGATGAAGTACAGCAAGGACCAGGACATCCCATTTAGTACAAAACTGAGAGAGACACAGCTGCACAAGATTATGACACAGGAGATAATGTCTGAAGAAATATGTAACCAGCTGCTACACATTGATGACGTTGGGAATAAGATCTATGAAGAGTTCTGACTGGAGCGATTTGTTGAGAGAAATTGAAGTTTTCAGGAATTATCATTCGAAATAATGACAAAACATTCAAGAACATATATAGCAAGAACAAGGAAGCAGCTGGGCTGAAAAGAGCAAGGATATGCCCAGATAATGATTAAAATTGCTCAATCGAGTTGACATACAATTGATGATCGTTTGGAAATCTGGCATTGTTCCTGTCATTAGTCTCTTCCAAGAATATGAGCTCATGACAAAGACACTTAAATGTGATAGGATAGCTCAATTATAATGGTTTATTTCTGTCATCAGCTTCAACTTCGTGGACTGCATAAGCTTTGGGTGAAAGCTTGATTTGGTTCGACAATGCGCTACATTCACAAATTGATAACCAAGATCAGACCTTATATCTGCAGTGTTATCATAGCAATATGTACACTGAATGGATATGAATCCACGAGCAGGCTGCTTCTTCTTGTGGCATCTGCAAATGTGCTCCCAGTGAGAACAGTACAGTTGTGTACATGCACACATTACACAACAGTGAAATGCAGTTATTGAAGTGCAGCACTTATTTGTTGCAGGTTTTGCACAAGCGAAAATGGGTTGAGCTGTTACACAAGAATCCATTCCAATGCTATCTTTGAGGTCAACCAGTCAGTATTTTGGTATATAATTATGACCCTTATTAAGTTGATACTTACAGATGCACATTTACGTCATAATGCGGAAAGGTTGAGCCTGAATAATATTTAGTATATTTCTTGAGCTTAAGTCGAATAGTTCAAGGTGTAGCGCGGATAGGCCAGACGGGTATGGACCGTTCCAGCTCGGCTGGGTACAGAACAACGGCTCAGGGTACGTTACAATCATGTACCCTGGGTAGGATAGTGCGCGTGTATAGAGCCATATGAGAGGTTTCCAAGAAAGCCACCACGCCATCCTGGGAAGGTCACCAGAGATGGATATCTGCCTCTTACTCCCAGCCATAACACTTTTATGCGCTTTCCAAATTGCGTATGTAAATGATAACTTGTCCTACTGATGTCGCATGTGGTTGCGGTATAATATGTAACTGGATCATTATATAATTCTGAAGGTGTCACTCCATATCATGTCTGCACGCTGCCTTTCTGAGGGAGATGCTCTGTAGGGTGACCTTCGGGAAACTGAGCATCTTAGTCAGTTCGGCTCATGTGTCAAAAGATAGGTAGAAATCCCTGCCACGTACGGCCAAAGCTTGGAAGCAAATCTAACGCCTAAATGGTGGGTTAGAATTTAGCAGGAGGCCCACATAAATAAAGCGGCAACTACCAATACAGTATCTTCGACCTAAATAAGATGACAGCCTTTAAATTCTTTGGAAATAATCCGCCCCTACCTTCACGTAATGCAGCATGCATCACATTAATTATAATTTCACTAGGTTGACACACACTACACTTAGCTTTTGTTTGAACAAGAGAGTGGCCCTTTTTGCCAGCTCTCTTCTTCCGCCTTTGGCGTTGAAGACATTTTCCTGTGATGGAGGCCCGCGCGAGACACTTTCCTCTCGCAACAATAATATTTTTGTTAGGGGTATAATGGTTTATATTAAACTACATAACTAGCCTCGTAAAGACGCTCCCTTGCAGGGATACCTCACGGATATACACGGATCGGTGAGGTACCTCAACGTAAACAAGACACCAACTTAGTTCTGTGTACTGTATGTTTTCTCTCGTCCACTAGCAAACGAGTACCATTTTTCGTATATTATTTATATTTCTGAGTAATTATCATGTCCAGACGCCTAAATTATATTATGGACCGTCATACCGGTGACACAAATAGTAGGGATAAGACCGTGAGGTTCAATGTCGGGCGGCAATGGTCGCACGGCTCCACTGGAATGTTATCGTTCCACTGGCGCTAGAAGCTGGTCTTTGTACTTTTCGGAGAGTCACGATACGGGGTCCTTTACCCTGAGCACCGTAGATAACCAGCCCTCCCGTGCATCCTGTGCATGCGGTGCAACGCAGTGGAGCAACATACCAGACCAGCGCGTACCCCCGCGAGCTACAATTGACAAGATGTGTACATCATCACAGTGTTCAATAGCTTGAGTAGGGCGTGAGATAGTAAACTAATTTTATTGCACGCTAATTGATTAAGTAATTAAGTAATTACGTAATTATTTAAAGGGATGTTAATCTCTTCTCAATTGTTGTACTGGATCGATAGAATATGGTTTATAGTGTCTATATCATTCATATTCTGTCACATTCCCTTATCTGTATCACAGTTATCTGCTTGGTAATATCGAGTACATGTTGAACAATACTCTCTAACGTCTTGTCTCCTCCAGCGATAGTGTATGATACCATGCGAGTGCAAATGCACTACATTACTTATTATGTAATAATCAAAGTGTTGGATATTGTGAACCTAATTTGACTGGAAGTTGCTCAGCCTAAGGCAGGAGCAACTTCCAGTCAAATTAGTTTCAAAATATTCAACATATTGGGTGTGTCTTCGCTTTTATACCACCTCGTTAAGCTATAGATGGTACCTCTATGACTGAACACATGTACCGATGCAGATATGCTAGGGGTTTTCTGATTGGTTGAAAAGTAAATCATCGCAGCCAACATAAGCTGTAGAAACGTGCCGACATTTAGCTACTAAAGCCCGAATAACTTTATTTAACCGGTGATAAAAAGCGTAAAGTCCCATGCATAGTTTATGAGTGGCCTATTAGATCACTTGTATAGATATCATGAGATGAGGTTAGTTATCGTTTAATTATTTATATATGTCTAACATGTAAAGCGAATGTCGATCAACTTTAGATAATTCACGTAGAAGAAATAAATCTGGCTATGCCGATTCCTTGATTACATTATCCGCATATGAACCACTTTCTGTTGATTTCCCATGCTGAATGGCCCGCGATATGAACGCATGATAATCGCCGTGAGATATGAATAATTACCACGAATACTCACTGAATTCACACTACCCTTGCAATGCAACAAGCAAGTCTTAATGATGGATATCAATTCCGCTTGATGTTGTACGCAATATAGAATCCAGATGTGTATTTTTTTAACTGTTACAAACAGTGCATAACTGTGCATATTATATGATAGTCATAGTGCGATTTGGATGAGGTGGGTTAATGCATTCCTGATGGTTGAGATCGGAGAATTGATTTATCGTGAAATTTGGGAGGGTGTGTATCACGGAATGGGTAGGGTGTGTATAACGATCAATGACATGTTCCTCGTGTCATTCGAAGTTTAAAGATGAACAACCCGCCTGGGACACAACCAGAGGCATTCTCTTTCTGGATGCATAAAACCGCATCCAAATCACTTCCATTACAACACCTCGAGCCGGGAAAGCAATGGTTACGAGATTTGACAAGCACGAAGAGAGGAGATCATCCGTGAATTGTCTGAGTTGTATCGTTTCTATCTCTCAGGCAACATTAATAATACATATTATGTCCCATTTGAATTGATAGTTGAACGGTTAAGATGATGATAGTGCGCTAAGCATGCGATACACTCTCATAGTCAGAGCGAAGACGTCTCAAGCCAGGCGCGAGATACACATACAATACAGCTCAGACATAGCTTAAAATGTTTTCAATGCATAAGTAAATTTACTATTTGAATACTTAAGGAAGCAATATCTTCCATCTCAATTATGTTCAAAATATGCAACTGTACATTTCTTATAAGTTAACATCTTTCTCTTTTATTGTGTAAACGTTTTACCTTATTTCTGAGGCATTCTATTATGCAATCCAGGCAAAAACTAGTTTGGTGTGGCGCTAGCATTAGCTTGAAAATAGGTCAATTATACTATTATTAACCAATCAAATGCCCAGCATTTTAATTACAAAATATGGTATTAAGTTTCGGTAGAATTCGTGAATGTAAACAAGGCCGTTTACACCCAAATGTGGTGTAATTTGTTAATTCTTCAAAACAGAACAAATTATTGATAGATACGACGCACATCTATAGTCAAACATCCGAAAACATTTGAGAAACATCCCGACAGACAGACATCCCAACAGACATTCGACAGGCAGCCCGACAGACATCTTGACAGACATCCCGACAGGCAAACAGACAGACGATATGCAGGCATGCAGGCAGGCAGGCAGGCAGGCAGGCAGGCAGGCAGGCAGGCAGGCAGGCAGGCAGGCAGGCAGGCAGGCAGGGAGGCAGACAGACCGACCGACCGACCGACCGACCGGGTCGACCGACCGACCGACCGACCGACCGACCGACCGACCGACAGAGGGAGAGACCGACCGACCGACCGACCGACCCACCGACCCACCGACCCACCGACCCACCGACCGACCGACCGACCGACAGAGGGAGAGACGGACGGACGGAACGACCGACCGACCGACCGACCGACCGACCGACCGACCGACCGACCGACCGACCGACCGATAGACAGACAGACAGAGTCAGGCAGGCAGGCAGGCAGGCATGTAGGTAGGCAGGCAGGCAGGCAGGCAGGCAGGCAGGCAGGCAGGCAGGCAGGCAGGCAGGCAGGCAGACAGCCTTAGATTAGTTGCGAGTAATAACTAAGAGGTGACACTCTCAGTGAAGTAACCATCCCCACAAGTGATTGTCTCTTTCACCATGCCAACACGAACGTACTAACAGACCAATACTATTTGCGAGTTTTCATCTTTTGTTGATGGAAATGGTGTTTTAAAACGCCAAACTTAGCTTAACAAGGGGTAGAATTAAAATTCTTATTAAAATATTGTTTTAAATTTGATAAGTGTATGACGCTCCAGTTATAGTTATGGGGTGTGTGCATTGATTGATTTGTGTTGGGTGTGTTTGCAATCTGATACATTTTTCTTCGCAGATGAGTCGCAGGTGACGCTCACCTTGTCGAATGCAATGGCGACATCACAAACAACATGGCCCATGACAAACAGATGTCCAGATTGTATCATAATCGACTTCTCCAAGGCATTCGATCAGTTTAGTCATAGACAACTCATCCCCAAGCTTGATCACTGTGGTATCCGATCGCAAGCCGATGTGCTAATTTGTATCAGATATCCTTAGAGGGATACTACTCTCATCCCAGATATTGTATTATCCTTGTGTATTAAATATATGTTATAGTATTCACTTTCATGTCACATATATATATATATATGTATATATATATATATATATATATATATATATATATATATATATATATATATATATATATATATATATATATATATATATATATATATATACTAAAATGATACACACTCATGCCAATTTCACCTTTAAGGCTAGGCTTTCAGTCAAAGTCAGTAAGGGAATCGTGTATAGTATATAGCAGACTATATACATTTTTTCCATTGAAACCAATTTCATCTTTGATGAAATGGTGATAGTATTCATGATTCAGATCCAACACTGACAGGTGGAGAAATGATTTACACTTCATTGTTAGACATAGAATTCAGTTTACACGGTAAGTTTTTCGGTGATAATGAATTACAGACAGCATGAAACAAAATAGTTCTGACTGAGGCACTAGCTAATCTCCTTGGTTACCTGTATAATGTTGACATTATGGTTTTTTTACTGCAGTTGAAATTATTGAAGGAGTTAGGATGGAAGCAAAGTTTCAAATGCTATGTGAACACAGATGCGTGTTTTATTTCAGATCAAGCACTATGATATACACGATGGTGAAAAAGAACACCACTTCACATAATGAACAGTGAAACAATTCATGATACATGTAAGAGTTCAATATTAATCACTAGCTTCAATCGATTCAGTCTTAGAACAAGCCGGTGATATAGGTTAATACACAGTTTCTAGCAGTAATGATGATGTCTGATTCCCAAGTCATTCGACCAACAAATGTTTACAAGAGCTGCCATGGACAATTTTGATCAAGAAGAAGGCATCCTCTTTGGTATCGGTGCAAGTCACGACTCTGTGACAGTTCTGTTTCAACATGGTATTGGTGAATAGGTGAAGTGATAGGAAAGCACAATCACTCAGATACTGATATTGTGCATGGATCAAAAACGTTCAAAGAAGATCTTCCAAATCAATGAATCCTGAAGTACTTTGGAAAAGCGCAACGACCAAACCTCCCTGAAAACTGTACAGTTCCCGAAGGATTAAAGAGCATACCACAATCAGATTAAACCCTAACAAGCAACAACGGATATGGAATAGGTTTATCGCTGACAGTAGTGAGATCAGTTCCCTGCAGGAGACACGGTCCATGTCATCGTTCAGGGCAGCAAAATGAGTCTGGACAGGATGTTCACTGAATGCTTACAAATAATACCCAAACCAATCACAGAGCACAGACGTATCCATAGAACATATTGCAATTATTCAATTGAACCTAAAATGGCCGCAGCCTGTGATGACGTTGTGTGTTGAATCGCCAGAGATATCAAGATGGCACTGGTAGATGGATTCAAGAACGTATTTCCATGCATAGATACATTCCATAATATGATCAAAGTGGTGGTAGCTGCCTTAGAAGATACATTCGTAGATGTGGTGCAGAGAGTATCTGGATTGAGGATGGAACATTTTGAGTCAATGATGTACACTTGGGCATTACCAGAAAGCACTTTATTAGATCTCTGAAGTGCATGACTATACTTAGCGAGGCTCTCCGTAGAATTCGGGGTGAACAATTATGTGTGAGTCAAGAAGTGCTTAGCATTGTTGAAAAGTCCAGACAGCATGTCTTAGACAAGAGATTCGAATCTAATCCACTACTGATGCACACCTTTCTTGAGAAGTCTAATACTCTGAGAGATGATTTCATACAGATTATTGCTCGAGGTCGAAATTTCAGTAAAACTTTCTTGTTTCAGGATAGTTTCATTGCAATTGGTCGATGCTTATGAATCTCATTGGAAAGTGACTTTGATGGTAATTGGGATCGTCACCTGGATTTGGTTCCGAAACTGATAGGACTATTTCCTGCATTGCATGCCACAAACTATTTCCATTTAGTGCCCCTTTTATATAGAAGACATGAGACACCTCCCAAGCAGAGCACCCCACCCACCCCCAAAATTCATCACAGTGTAACACAGGCGAAATTTGTTGTCAAGAAACCGCCTGGTAATTTTAAAGACATGGGACTAGATACGTGCACAGAACAAATCATCAATTACTCACAAATGGGTGCTGCTGACATAATTCGCAATTCAGGACTGAAGGAATATGTGGCGGAATGGGAGATCATCTACACGGAAATGCTGGCTGTTCACCATCTACACCAAGCCATCAGTGGTGCGAGGAATAATGCACATGAGCTGATGTTCAAGCACAAACTTACAAAAACTGAAACTGAATGTGGTGAGCAAAAAATGTACACGCGATGGTGAAGTACATGAAGGACCAAGAAAACCCATTTTGTATAACATTGAGAGAGACACAGCCGCACAGGAATCTGACACAGGAGGTAATGTTTGAGGATGTATATAACCGGTTGATACACATTGATGGCATTGGAAATAAAATCTATGAAGATTTCAGACAGGGGCGATTTGTTGAGAAAAATTAACTTATCAGGAATTATCATTCGAACCAATGGCAGAACAGTCAGGAAAATTAATGTCAAAAACAAGAGAGCAGCTGGGGTCAAAAGAGCAAGGATATGCCCAGCCAATGATTAACATCGCTCAATCGAGGGGGCACACAATTGACGATCTTTTGGAATATGGCATTGTTCCTGTCATTGGCCTTTTCCAAGAAGAGGATCTCATGACAAAGACACTTAAAAGTGATCTTGTAGCTGAATTATAATGGCTTATTTCTGTCATCAGCTTCAACTTCGTTGGTGCCAGAAGCTTTGGGCGAAACCTTGATTGGGTTCGACAATGCGCTATATTCACACATTAGTAACCAAGATCAGACCTTATATCTGCAGTGTTATCATAGCAATATATACACTCACAGGATGTGAAACCACGACCAGGTTTGTCATGAAACGTGCAGCCATTTGTTCACAGGCTGATCGATACTTTATGACCGTTGACGTCATCAGTGGTTCACATGAGCTCGAGGCCCAGACTGCTGGTGCCAAACAGTACATGTGGTACATAAAGGATCGGCCTACAATGTAATGAATCAACTTAGATCATGGAAGTATAACAACCGAAAATGCATCACCCTTCTTGTCTCTCCACCTACAAGCCACACTACAGTGGTCCACATACTCAGATGTCGCTATGTAACCAAATTGATGTGACAGAAAATGCCACAAAGAATGACCCAATACTAGAGCCAAAAGACTATGGCTACAGGGAACATGATGGTTTGCTTCTTATCATGACATCTGCAATTGAAATCCCAGTGATAACAGTACAGTGTTGCACATACACAAAATGTTCTACAGTGAAATGCAGTTATCGAAGGGCAGCACTTGTTTGTTGCAGGTTTTACACATGCTAAATGGGCCTGAGCTGTTACACAAGAATCAATTTCAATGCATTCCTTGAGGTCAGCAAGTCAGTATTGTGGTATAAAAGTATGGCCCTTGTTAAATTGATACTTACAGATGCACACTTAATTAATAATGTAGAAAGGATTTGTCTACTATTATTTAGTATATTTGTTTTGGGCAAATAGTGTTCATCGACATGATTTGTACTTCATCACACTGTGCAATAACTTGGGCAGTGCATGAGATATTGATCTCGGTATTAGTGTAGAATGGATTTTACCATTCTGGTAAATTTGAACTGCATTTTGTGTTGAATTCTACAAAAATTACAACATATCTAAACAGCTGATTTGAGTTACACGGGTATTTTTATTTGCATTTTATCAGCAATCTTGATTCCCTCACTTTTAATTGACCGTGTTTGGTGCGGGTGTATATGATTTGGCATACATTATTTGTAATGAAAACTAGTATTTGTACTTCATCACAGTGTTCAATAGCTTGACTAGTGCGTGATATATTGATCTCGGTAATAGTGTTGAATGTATTTTACTATTCTGGTAAATTTGAACTGCATGTTGTGTTTTTATTTGCATTTTTCAGCAGTCTTGATTCCCTGACACATAATTGAACGTGATTGGTACAGATGTATATGATTTGGCATACATTGTTTGTGATGAAAGATAATATTACCACAGTATGAATAATTGGAACAATTCAAACTGCCATCCTGCCTACAAATTAAATGCATGCATTAAACTGTGCTTGTATCGAGTTATAATACATATTATTCTGAGAGATAAAACATAAAATACATATTTTACTGATTGTGCAAATAAAGGGAATATGGTAACATTTACTTATTTCCTTGCAGACAGTGAAATAGCTTATCTTATCATTCATTCCAGCATGAGGAGGGATGAATGGGACAGATTTGATGTATAATATGTGAAGTTTACCTTAATGAAACTGAAGTAATTTTAGGCTTTTATAATTAGAAATTAAGTCCAAGTGACTAATTCATGGAGCATTATATACATACTAGTTTTGTGTGTGTTTCACTCATCGAATTGGTTGATCCACATCATTTTATTATGCTATAAATGTGACAATGACATAATTTTTTCAATATACTAAGAATGACCAATTTTTCGATTTTCTCGTTTATTACCATGGTGGTAGTAGGAACCATTTCTCGAGCAGGTATCCATAGCATTACATGAAAAGATACCCGGACAATGTGTTGCTAGAATGCACCATTTGTTTTCAGAACTTAACAAGAGTGGCATCAGAATTAGATGCGTACCTCATCTGCAGCCCACATTATGGTGCTCGATAAATTGAGTATTGCCCTTTAGAAACAGCCTTAGGCCAGAGGCCGTCCATTTCCCAGATAACTCGCTGTATCACTTACAGACATCTCACCCATGCATGCTAAGTGTGATGTATTAAGGCCCATTGCTAAGCAGAAATAGAACAGAAGCAATTGGTGTATCATGTTCCATGTCAATGGCAGAAACAACACAAATCTGAAATAATAATCAACATCTTACATATGTAGGTGTCTCATAATTAAAACTTTTGCTTAAGAAATTAATCCGTTGGCATTCAAGCCGGCCAAACATGTATTTTGCTGTGGTCTTGATAAATGTCCATTTGCCGACCAAGTGGTGACTATGTTTTTAATTTAACCCCACCCCCACCCCACTCCGGGTGCAGCGCCAGTCATTCTAATTGTATATTTTCAATAGATACATTCTCTTAGGCTACAAACGTTCATTTTCCATGGGAAATATTCTTGAACAAATTTGAGTGTTAAAGGGTTAATAGTTTGACCAGTAAATGTTATTTGAATGGATCTTTCAACATTCTCATGTAGAAATGAGTTTTATATGAAGGGAACAAACACCACCCCTAGTTTTAGAAAATCAATTTAAAGCGAAGGGTAAAGCTGACATCAGCGAGACAAGCTGGTTATCATTCTATAATAAAATACTTCACAATTCTAGCTCACAGTGATGCTATGATGTTATCTCATTTTAGAACGTTATATCACACATTAGCTATTGAGAGAGGGAGGTCAATGGGAACCAAAAGAACCAAAAGCTTTTGTGATATATGTAACTGCGTAGAGGATGAATTGCACTTTCTTTTTGCCTGTCCCAGATATGGCCTGGGCTAATCAACCTCTGTACACACATTAGCAAGGCGAAAAATAAGATATAACTTGTGATTTTGAACCTTATAAAATTATGCCTGCCTTAGTTAAATTCCTCGTGTATACTTCCTTTTTTACGTAATTTTAAACAGCGCCATTGTGATAACTAACTGTACATAGAATTATTGACAAATATCGATGCACTGTTACATTTTAATACTATTATAATACTAACAACTATGACATATATAATTTGTATCTACCGCCAAAATCGGAATTGTAAAATGCTTTCCCTCATATGCTTTATATGTAAGCCCTGTGTGAATAAAATGTGAACACGAGCATTTTATATAATTAAACACGTAAACCAATGAATTTATAGTTGTGTTATTGATTGTTCTCAAGTTACAGCACAATGCAGATGTGTTACATAATTAACAATCATGTAACTAGTTTTATTGCACGCTAATGAATTGAGTAATTAAGTAATCAGTTAATTAAGTAATTAAGCAATTAAGTAATTGAGTCATTAGGAAATTAAGTAAGTAAGTAATTAAAAGGATATTAATCTCATCTCAAATGTTGTACTAAATCGATGGATTATGGTTTATAGATTCCATATCATTCATATCCTGTCACATCCCCTTATCTGTATCACAACTATCTACTTTGTAATTTACCGTAAATGTTGAACAGTAATCTCCGCCGTCTTGTCTCCTCAAGCGATAGTGTGTGATGTCATGTCAGTAAAATTGGTTTACATTATTTCCTATGTAATAATTATCGTGTTGTATATTTTGAAACTACATTGACTGGACGTTGTTGCTGCCTGATAAAACAACAACTTCCAGTCAAATTAGTTTCAAAATATTCAACAGATTGAGTGTGTGTTTGATTTTATACCACATCGTAAGCTATAGATGGTACCTATATGACTGAGCGCATGCACCGAGACAGGCGCACTAGCCTTTATCTGATTGGGTGAAATGTAAACCATGACAGCCAACAGAGCTGTAGAAATGTACCACCATTTAGCTACTAAAGCCTGAATAGCTTTCTTTGACGGGGTGATAAAAAGCTTAAAATCCCATTCATAGTTTACGAGTGGCCTATTAGATCATTTGTATAGATATCATGAGATGAGGTTAGTTATCCTTTAATTAATTATATACGTCTAATTTGTTAAGCGAATGTCGATCAACTTTATATAATTCACGTAGAAGGAATAAATCTGTCCATGCCGATTCCTTGATTACATTATCCGCATATGAAATACTTTCAATTGATTTCCCATGTTGAATGGTCCGTGATATGAACGTGCGAATATCGCCGCGGGATATGAATAATTATCATGAATTATCCATGAATCAACATTACCCTTTCAATACAACTAGCAAATCATAATGATGGATATCATTTCCGTTAGATGTTGTACGCTGCGCAATATACAATCCAGATGTATAATATTTTTAACTTGCTTAGGTGATCGTAATCAACTCCACGCCAAATACAATAAAAAGGGGTACGTTCAATCACATTTATCAAAGAATATTAGAGGCATACAAAGTATGTTCACCATCGTATTACAGCATGGCCATAGTGCGATGTGCATGAGTTGCGTGAGTTACCAATCATTCAGGAGGGTTCAGAGCAGAAAATAAATTTATCATGAGATTTGGGAGGGGTGTATCACAGAATGGGTAGGGTGTGTATAACGATCAATGTTATGTTCTTCGTGTCATTCGAAGTGTCAAGATGAACAACCCGCCTGGGACACAACCAGAGGCATTCTCTTTCTGGATGCAAAAAAACGCATCCAAATCACTTCCATTACAACACCTCGAGCCAGGAAAGCGAAGTTTACGAGATTTGACAAGCACCAAGAAAAGAAATCATCTGTGAATTGTCTGAGTTTTATCATTTCTATCTCTCAGACAACATTAATAATACATATTGAGTTGATAGTTGAATGGTTTAGATGACGATAGTGCGCTAAGCATGCGATGAACTCTCACAGCCAGAGGAAAGACGTCTGAAACCAGATGCAAGATACACATGCAATACAGCTCAGACATAGATTAAAATGTTTTCAAAGCAAAATCAAATTTACTATTGAATATTTAAGGCAGCAATGTCTTCCGATACAATTATGTTGATAATATGAAACAGTACATTTCCTATAATCTAGCATGTTTCTGGTTCATTGTGCACACGTTTACATTATTCCTGAGCCATACTGTCATACAATCCGAGCTAAAACTAGTTTGGTGTGGCGTTAGCATTAGCTTAAAAGGAAGCAATTCTACTATTATTGACTAGTGAATCGTCCAACAATTTAACTATACAATATTAGTAGAATTCGTGAATTTAGTCAAGGCTTTTTACACCAAAATTTGATGGAATTTGTTAGTTATTCAAAACAGAACAAATCATTGATAGATGCGACGCACACCTATAGACAAACATCTCGAAATATGTGAGGGACATCCCGACAGACAGATAGACAGCCAGATAGCAAGACAGACAGGCAACCAGACAGCAGGACAGACAGACCGACAACAAGACAGAGAGACAGACAGACAAAGAGACAGACAGACAGACAGACAGACAGAGAGAGAGACAGACAGACAGCCAGACGGACAGAAAGCCAGCCAGCCAGCCAGACAGACAGACAGACAGTCAGACTGACCAACGGGAAACATTTATGGGGTGTTTGCAAAGTGGGGTGTAGAAACTGGTACACACAATAATTGTGAATAGCACCTTATGATTCTGACGAAATCTACTAATGGGTTACAGTCTATATTTAATGAGGTGTACTGAAAGACATACGTGCGAGTTGCATTGCTAATGAGAGTAAGGGAGAATAATTATTTAACTAAACAAATTGATTAAACACAATGTAATGAAGGATTGTTACACATGTATATCAAAGCGCGAGCTAACATATGTTGTCATTTCATTTCTAGAACAATTTTAACTCGTTTTTAATTAACACTATATAAGGAGATATTCCAGAATTACTAGTCTCTGAAATTCAAGGTAAATCAGCCTTTTAATAATAATGTTGTAGGTATCCCTCAGTGTAGGACCCCTACATTGTTTCCTACAATAATAACATAAACCAACCCCACACATATGATAAGGAAATAAAACAGCGTACACAGGTTAAAAGTGATAATAGCTAATGTTTGATAGCCTCCCCAACCCATAGCACATAAAACATTTAGCTAAGACTCACAATATAGAGACAGATACCTTACAATGAATATGCTGTGACACAACCCACAAGGTATAGGCCAATAGACTCACAAGACAGAGACAGATACCTCACAATATATAGACAGTGCAATAACCCACAAGATATAGACTAATAGACCCACAAGACAGAGACAAGTACCTCACAATACATAGACAGAGGAATAACCCACAAGGTATAGACTAATAGACCCACAAGACAGAGACAAATACCTCAATATACATAGACAGTGGAATAACCCACATGGTATAGACTAATAGACCCACAAGGCAGAGACAGATACCGCACAATACATAGACAGAGGGATAACCCACAAGGTATAGACTAATAGACCCACAAGACAGAGACAGATATCGCACAATACATAGACAGAGGAATAACCCACAAGGTATAGACTAACAGACCCACAAGACAGAGACAGATATCTCACAATACATAGACAGAGGGATAAACGACAATGTATATATTAATAGGCCCTAAAGACAGAGACAGATACCTCGCATTACATAGACAGAGGAATAACCCACAAAGTATAGACTAAAGCTAGAATTCTTACTACCACTACTACTACTACTACTACTACTACTACTACTACTACTACTACTACTACTACTACTACGACTACTACGACTACTACTACTACTACTACTACTACTACTACTACTACTACTACTACTACTACTAGCATGAATATGTTCTAAAATAGTCTATTGGCCTTTCAGTGAGTTTCACATTCCTGCGTGCTTACTATGAATTTAACTTACATATTGGAACACATGTACAGAATAGGTGTCGATTTGGGGAATCACCACAGAGACATATACCTCACAATATATAGAGAGTGCAATAGCCCACAAGGTATAGACTAATAGACCCACAACACAGAGGCAGATACCTCACAATGCATAGACAGAGGTATACCCGACAAGGTATAGACTAATAGACCCACAACACAAAGACAGATACCTCACAATATATAGACAGTGCAATAACCCACAACATATAGACTAATAGACCCACACCACAGAGCAGATACCTCACAATGCATGGACTAATAGAATGTACCTGACAATGCATAGACAGTGGCACAACCCACGAGGTACAGGCTATACCTAATAATCCATAGGCACTGGAACAACTCACAAGTTACAAGAATTATAATATAGAGACACATACAACAAAATATCGATCAACCGCGATAAAAAATATGAAGCAATATGTAGAGCATAATGCAATGTTAGTGGTTCACACAGTTTCGTTTTTTCAACCTAATTTCCTCACAATTATGCTGCTTCCTCATATTATACATTTGCTTGTATTCAATTTTGCTTCACATAAGATCAACCCAACCAATCATGGAATACGGCAATATCAAGAGCTAAATACAATATTGAAAAAGATCTTCAACAAGAGACCCAAGGACGCTGCTACTCACCTCGAACATTAGCCATCAGATTTCACTAAATATCTTTTAAATATTTACTCATAAAATTCAAGATGGCCCCTGGAAAAACTGACGAATAAGATTTTTGCATGTGGTCAGAAGGCGATAGGCCATTTCCAGGCAAATCTGGTTGAAAATCAGCCAAGGTGTTAACAAAAGAGTAGACTTATATCTGATTTCCCCAGAATATTCGGAAAATCATATGATGATCACCGGGAAAATTGACTTATCAAATTTTGTATAGCTGGTCGGAAGAATATAACAATGTGATCTTCCACCAAGATTTAGTTGAAATCTGCCAAGCAGTTAATGATTGGTCATATTTTACTGACTTCCCTAGAAATTTGGGAAAATCCAAGGAGGCCACCAAAAAACTGACCAATCAAAATTGTGCACACAAGTTCTGAACCATGCCACTCTAGGGACCTTCCAGTCACGTTTGCTTCAAATCGGTTAAGGAGGTGTAGGCTTTTAAATGACCTCCCCAGAAATTTTAGAAAATCCATGATGGCCACAGAAAAAAGTGACCAATCACAATTCTGTATACAAGTTCTCGACCATGCCACTCTAGGGTCTTTCCAGTCGCGGTTGCTTGAAATTGGTTAATGAGGTGTAGGCTTTTTACTGATTTCCAGAAAATTTCAGAAGGTCCAATATGGCCCCGAAAAAATTGACCAATCGAAATTCTGGTTAGAAGTCTTGAAGTCTATCAGTGTAGAATTATTCCACCCCAGTTTCGATGACACCGGGCCTCTTATATTGTATGAATCACTGCATGAGTCAATAAGGGTTTTAAATGTTTTCCCGGAAAGTTTATGGAAAATCCAAAATGCCTGCCAGAAAAAAATGCCCCATCACAATTCTGAATTGAAGTTCTGGAGTCTAGCATGATAGGATACTGCCAGCCAAATTTGGTGGAAAGCATTCAAAGCATAAATGAGGCGAGAGGGACATATGATGGACGACTGATGGCCACCATAGAATAAGCTCGCTTGGCCCTTCGGGTCACGTGAGCTAAAATAGAGATATGATCATAAATGATGTAAAAAATGGTCTATTAAATATTTCGAGCATAACTGGATTGGAAGACATTGCTGCCTTTGTCAGTAATGTCTTCCAATCTAATTGTGTTCAAAATATTCAACAGTACATTTTATTTTGTGTTGGAACCATGTTGTTAAAGTTTAAGTTAAGTTATTTCTGAGCTGCACTGTATAAGAAATTGAAATATTGCTGTTTTGCAATGAAAGCTTATCCTTCAACGTAACCCTTTAACAGTCAGGCATGTCTGTGCAGTGGTCTTGAGAAATGCGCATTTGTAGGCAACAAAAATCTACTTTTGATAATTTACCGCTCAAATTTTCTCTCGATTATTGAGCCAGACATTTTGGTCGTAAGTTTTCAAAAAATAGATTTCTCCGTGGTTGCGACTGAAAATTGACTATGCGAAATCTTGACCAATCTGACCATTAAAGGGTTAAGCAGTGTAGAGTTTGGACACTTTTGTATCGAATCTCGCTCTGCCTCCTACTTGAACAATCTTAGATGACTGTTAGTGATCTCCCCATCGGAAACTGGGAGATTAAAATACTGTTCTCATGAAATTCCATTCTCAGGCGATCGAAGGAGATGAATGTTATTATCTCCTACTATTTCGAGGCTGCTGGTACAAAAGGTGTGCCTATTTATTTAATTTCAGATTGTGAATTTTAAGGAGGTGAATTTGTCTAAGCTGAATGAAAAATTGCTTCTGGCCTTACATATTTAGTTTCCTCCAGATAAATGATCAATTTCATTGATTTCCAATTTTGTGA
The DNA here is from genome assembly GCA_034401795.1 of Chaetoderma sp. LZ-2023a. Classification (NCBI taxonomy): domain Eukaryota; kingdom Metazoa; phylum Mollusca; class Caudofoveata; order Chaetodermatida; family Chaetodermatidae; genus Chaetoderma; species Chaetoderma sp. LZ-2023a. The sequence goes on from CM067360.1 coordinate 131,649,307, forward strand.
TGTACGTTACAACTGAGCGGTTGTTAGTAGGAATATGGTTTTAAAACAAAGACTAATTTGTCCAATATACTGCGTCATTGATATATTTTTCAGTAGGGCCGCCGTAAAGTCAAACATGTATATTTGAGAACTGTTGCTAAAAGTTGTAGCTGCTGGGTTTCAGACCCCCGAATTGGCAAACCTGCTAGGGATCCCACGAGAATACTTCCCTCCAAATCTGGAGAAGATCCCTCCAGTGGAACCAACGTTATTCAGCTATTAAGAAGAAGAAGAAGAAGAAGTGACGCGTGTAAAAATTATATAATTTGGTTTTCATATTATGCTGTCTTAATATGCAATGCGCTTTTTTCCCACAAGAATACAGAACCAATTTGTATCTCGTCATAATATATTTGATGCGATTTATAAGATAGCACGGCATCTTTCCTTATGTATGCTATCTGCATAGGTAATATATACATGTACCCATCTGTCCAATTGTATGCACCTTTTTGCTTAGTATAAAAAATCGAGACGTTTCAAACGCATCACATATAGTATGACGAGATACAAATTGGTTCTGTATTCTTGTGGGAAAAAAGCGCATTGCATATTAAGACAGCATAATATGATAACCAAATTATATAATTTTTACCCGTGTCGCTTTCGTGGGTTATCTAGACATGCTAGAGTTAGTTGAGGGTGAGAAAACATAAAATACATGTAATCTGCTGCCATTTTACACATGTAAAAAACAAGAGACCCAAGGGCCTGTATCGCTCAGCTGGAACATAGGCATTTCGGCTAGATTGGTCATCCCTTATTAGTAGACCCTTAAGTTTTTGGCCGGAATTGCAACAAGAACATTGAAGCATATTACCAAGTTTTGTTAAACTCGGTCCATTCGTTCGTGAGAAGACATTTTAAATATCCCATTGCTTTACTATAGGGGTTTGGTAAGAAAAAATCCAAGCCAAACCATCTTATATTCGACAATTTCAAAATTGCCAAATTTGAAATCGGTATCCCCACAAACCTATCTAAGACAAATACCGGCTTCAAAATTCATCCAATGAAAAATCCAATATGGCCACCAAACACACTACATTGTGATTTATCCACGGCGGCCATGTTTTTATGTATCAATTTCCTTTGAACACACTTTAACCCTTTAACACAATAATTTGGTTAAGAAAATGTATACTTTCTCATAGAAAATGTCCATTTACAGAGCAAGTGAATTTTTGTATTGAAAATTTACCACTGCCTCATGACTGACTCGTGTATCGAACTAATCATTCCAGTGGTCAATTAAAAAATAGTTTCTCATGTTCTGTGAATGGACATTTCTGAAGACCACTACAGAAGCCGTGTTTGGCCAACATGAGTGTTAAAGTGTTAATAGCTTTGGTCCTTTAAATCCTTAAACAAATCTAAAAAAAGTTCGGCCCGATCCATTCAGCCATTCTAGCCAATCAAGTTCCATCGATCAAACTGGGATCAGCTATATTCCACAGACGATGTTCATGAGTTTCAAATGAATCCCCTAAGCGGTTTCAGAGATTTTTAAAGTTTCTAAAATTCGTCCAAAATTAAAGATGGCTGCCCGCAAATTTTGGCCAATCGACTTTATTTTAACAAGCTTGGATACATATGGCCCAAGGATGTTTCCAACCAAATTTGGTTAAAATCAGTTGACTGGTTAAAGAAAAGAAGACATTTTACATTTGCTATTGCTTTAGCATGGGATTCTTTGTCTGAAAAATAATCCACGATGCGCACCAAACCATTTATCTGAGTCACGGTTGGAAAGAGGCAAATTTGAAATCAGCATGCCCAAAACCAACATAAACATAATTTCGCACTTCAAAATCCATCAAATAACAAAAATCCAATCTGGCTGCCAAAAATTAGTATACATTTTGCTTGGTCCACGGTGGTCATGCATCTTGGCATATCAGCTACCCTTGAACAAACTTGAACTGTCTCGCTGCTGCACGCCAACAGAAAATAATTTCAGTGCGCAAAAACTCTTGATATTTTGACAACAATTTAACTGGAAGTTGTTGGTGAGTTAGTCATCAACAACATTTACTCAAATTGTCTTCAAAATATTTTGCGGGTCCAGATATACATATAAGCCCTTGTATATTTCGTCTGCAAAAACTTAGCAGTCAAACGGTTAATGGTCATTAGTCCATATTCATATCGCCCAAAAAGTCAGCTTCGCAAAGATTAGGCCATCCAAGATGGTAACCGAATCATTTGACAACCAACTTCCTTTGAACTCAGTTGGTTCAGCTGTTGCTCTAGATGATATTTCGTGAGTTTTAGGCGATGCCCGAGCGGTTTGGGAGATTTTTTAACGTGTTTTTTTAAAGTAGCACACAATCCAAGATGGTCGCCGGCCAAGTAGCCAATCGCCTTCATTTGAATACAGTTAGAACTCTATGCCTCAAAGATGTTCCGTGCACAATTTGCTTGAAATTTACTCAGTGGGTCGTTTAAGGAAAAAGTTGATGGACGGACGGGCAATTTCAGAAATGACAAGAAGTCAAAGATGGCCATTAAGGAATTGACCAATCAAAATGATCGCTTGGTATGTTGAAACATGCAATCATAGTATCATTAACCTCAGGTTTCCTGGAAATTTGGCCATTGATCATGTTGATTAAGGATGGATTGTATTTTACAAGATTGATCTTTCAGGATTTAAAAAGAAATTTAAGATGGCCACCGGCCAATCAGCTTTATTTGAACAAACTTTCTATGCCATCGGGAAGGTTCCAGGGCAAATATAATTGAAATCGGGCCGGTGGTTCGATGAACGACGGGCGGACGACCGCCATGGTATAAGCTCACTCGGTCATTCTGGCCAGTAAAGCTAATGTTGGGCTCATGCCAATGGGATAGTTTTATCAGTGCCGGCTTAAGCTGGTGCGAGGCCATAGGCTGAAGCACTTACGTGTTCGATGTTGAAATCCAGATGCTGTGAAATGCAATCTGAGGCCCATTTGCCATAATATTATTAATTATTAATTGGTCAAGATTTTTCCAGAGAAATACAATTTTTGAAGGCCAAGAGAAGACAATTTTTGTAAATTTACCAGTGAAATTTACGAAAATAACATTCTGTCGTCCTGCAAATGAACATTCCTCAGCACCACTGTGGAATTCATTTTGGCCGGCTTGACCATCAAAGTTGTAGTAAAGGGACAAATATGATTCACGTCTTTGCATACTCAATGCCCATTTGCAGGCCAAGAGAAGGATTTTTAAGGAAAATTTGCAACTGGAAAGACTGGCTCGGTTACCGAGCCATGGTTACCGAGCAGTCATTACAGTGGTAGATTTAAAGAAAATAGTCTTCTCTTAGACTGCAAACGGGCATTAATCAAGATGACTGTAATACTGTAGTGTAGATGGTACCGAGTTTGTTTCTTCGTTGCGTTACTTGGCCTTTAGAAAAAAGCACTTTTTGCTTAAAGCGTGAGCCCCCCCCCCCCCCACCCCCATTAACCCTTTAATGGCCAAGTTTGGTCAAGAAAATCTGAATATTTGCTTATTGAATCTCCATTTGCAGGTCAAGAGATGACTATTTTTGAAAATTTACCACTGGGATGACTGGCTCGGTTATCGAGCCAGCCATTCCAGTGGTAAATTTTCAAAAGAAGTATTCTCTGGACCTGCAAATGAACATTACAGAGGCCGGTATTGGCCAACTTGATCATTAAAGGTTTAAACGCGAGGCCGCAGTCCCCGATTCACAAAGTGTAAGTTATGCTTACGTCTTTGACTTAATATTGTTAAGTTTTTTGTCGTAATTCTTTTGTAGTAAATGAACGCAGATCTCTCTAGTACGCGGATGAGCATATCGTTCTGACAAGAATGCGGAAGTGCAGACGAACTTCAATCTGACAGAGCTGTTAGAATTAATATATTAAGCACAACAAGGCCGAGAAAAGCGATTTCTTTTCGAGCGTGAATTGAATTTGGTAATTGGTTGTGTTACGAGAATAACAAATGCCAACACACTTATTTATGGACACATGGGCATTGGAACGTATTTTTACAAGCGTGTGTGTGTGTGTGTGTGTGTGTGTGTGTGTGTGTGTGTGTGTGTGTGTGTGTGTGTGTGTGTGTGTGTGTGTGTGTGTGTGTGTGTGTGTGTGTAAACTATAGGTGGGGCCAAAACGTAGGGGTGATATAGCCGGGATACTCACAGGCACTTGTGGGGGATACCCTATGGAAGAGGAAAACATGGGTAACACAACTCCCATCTCCCCACCCCACCCCAGCCCACGCCACCACACTCCCACACCACTCCAACCACCTACGCACATTTGAATGTGACACATAGGCATGTGATTAATCATCAATATGTTCCAATCGAATTTTCTGACGGCATACGTAGGCCTCGGAACCAGGTCTAGGAACGGTCTTTTAATTTTTGTCATAAATGTTATCCGTTGGACTAACCACTTACTGACGTGATAAAGATTATTTTCAGAAATTAAATAGATTTCATTATTTCTACAAATTTCTAGATAAATTGATGAATGTGTGAAGCTAATGAAATGTGGATACATTTTATTACCTTCACAAACTCATCAATTTTTTTAGAAATTTGTAGAAATAATTAAATCTATTTAATTTCTGAAAATAATCTTTATCACATCAGTAAGTGGTTAGTCCAACGGATAACATTAATTAAACCTATACATCTCATCCCATCACTGATCTGTAAGTGTAGTAATAGTGTCGGGATTAAAATGATACCACCTACCTCAGAGCATGCTCGAAAATTTCCATTTAGACAAATGGAAATGGACCACCTCCGTCAGAGCATGCTCGAAAATTTCCATTTAGACAAATGGAAACGGCTGAGGTCCGTGGGGGCCAGATTGACATCTTCTTCCACCGGGAACACTTCATGCATAACAGGGCCAAACGGGCCACCTGCGTCGGACAGACGCCATTCGGCGATCCGTGGCCCCACCGCCCTCTCAATTCCTGGGGCATTGGTTGCAGGGGCCACCACAGATCGCCGAATGGCTGCCAGGGAGGCAGGATCATCCCGACACTACTACTACTACTAGGGGCTGAACGTCCATTTAGGGACAAGCTTCCACAGTGATATAGACCACTGATCGCCATCAACCACAGGACCTCTCTCTTTTTTCTGTGTAGGCTCAGACAAACACGTAGTTTCTACCAGAGTCTCATCGGCATGATGAGACCACCCATAGGGGCTTCCATCTACCTTGACAACGCTCACCTGGGAGGAGGCTAAAGTGATTAGCATGTGAACCACGGCAGACTCTGGCAGAGAATCTGGTGCTGAGCAGGGGCCTCCAGCAGACAACCACGGCCTACCCTCTCCACCCCATAGAAGTGGCAGACAGACTTGATCTCTTCACGTGTGTGAAAGCGGTCGTAAATGTTTCTTCGCAAGGGGTCGACCCAAGGATTGTACTGGGGGTCATCCCGGAAGTGGGCCCACTTGGCATCCAATATCAAGGCAGTCTCAGCGCCCTGTGTCACTGCTGTAGACGCCAGCACGAGCATTATGATGAGAATCATGGCTATATATGAAGAGTTACACTGAACAGCGTGAACACCTCGAGAAATATCTGTGCCAGATCGAGCACTGTTCCATCCAGATCGATAGTGAGCTTCATCCCCTCAGTGGCAGGGGGTAGCTGCTTCACTCTGCCGCCAGCTAAGAAACGTAGCTCTAGGACTATATGAGTCGTTTGTGGGCTAGTCAGTCCGACTCGCTGAAGCAGCTTAACAGCACCCTTAAGTTTGGAGACATGTGACACACCATCTACCAATATGGTGCCTTCCTGGAGGTTAACAGCTTCTTCTGGGCCATCGAATGGACGACGCAGCAGGAGCTTTCCACCGGTAACTCTGATCTGGTGACCCACCCTCGTCAGAGAGATACCTTGACCTATGTAGGTGAGGAAGGATGATCCCCGATTATAGAGCTTTCGAACTGTCCCATCCTTTTCCACTACAGTGGAGAGGGGACTAACCTCGATGTCGATGACTGCGGGAGGCCTATATAGGGGCAACCATGTTTGCCAGTCACCCCGAGGTTCAGCGCGGTACCACACGTCATTCTTCTCAAATATGAACTGCAGGTTCTTTGCCAGGGTCAATAGCAGGCCATCATGGGCCATCAGAGGGGCACCGCTCGAATAGGGTTTGACCAGATGAAAGCTGAGGTCGTTATTTAGGGTGTTGATGTCTGCCACCTCTGTATCTGAGAGCTCAATCAACGGCTCGAGGATGTACTTCCTCTTCGGGAAATCGTACCGAAATACGACCTTGTGGCTATCTATGTTGTGACCCAGGCGCTCTTTCGTCACATCCTTGAGAACTGTGAGCAGCTCCACCCCATCACCACCAATGGGGTGGAGGGAGAATGCATTTGAGCTTGCTTCGTACTGTAGGGCGAATGACTTGCCATCACTCTCTTCTACCTTGGCAGCATCAACTGCGTACCCATCTGCCAGGTCAGCAAGACCAGTCGAGTGAGCAAATATGGGTTCCATAGCATGCTTTAGAAGGGGTTTAAACAGGAGATATAACCATGTCGATTGTCCGACTGCTGCTCTCTGGTGGTGAGAATGTAATCTCACCCTCTCTAGAGGGGAGACGGATGGTACAGTACCGTGTAGAATGGGTCCTCTTCGAGGTGCCCCAGCGGGGCACAACATACATACACGCTGATGTGCTACATCAACCTCCGGGCAGTGCACATAGCAGCTCACTAATAGAAGTCGGCTTGGACGTGATAGAGTATCTCCCAGGTGCCAACAGCAACCTATGGAAGCTATCAGTCCTAGCCTGTTCACACCTGTAAATCACCTGTTTGACAGCCATTCCATTAACATATATGCCAGCACGGATGGGATATCGGACGCCAATTTAGAGTTTACACTCTTATTACTCATTGACCTGACGACAACATGATATCATACCAGCATTATCTGACCTTGGCCGAGACGATGAAGAAAGATGTTCACCCCTTCATGACCCCTGCACCGATAAAGGCCTTAAACGAACAGAGGCTCGCACTGCAACAAGAAGGAGAGCGACTACTGCGGGGGAACTGGTATCAACAGAACGCGAGCCGTGCAAGGAGGCGAAGGAACAGTGAAAATGTCCCATACTGGCTGGACCTCCTGGAGGAGAGTAAGCGGGACACAGGAGTCTTGACAGACGACGATGAGCCTGATGTCTTCCCAGACGAGGATGAGGCATGTGTCTTCTCAGACGAGGATGAGCCAGATGTCATACAGTGGAAAGAGGAGATGGCGCAGAAGTGTAAGACTAAGAAAGCCATCCAGCTGCGGACATACTATCTTGGTGATAAGGTGAAGTTCCAGATGTCACGTCTCAGAAAGCTACTAGCACCAGACATAGTGCTGGATGACCTCTGTCTAAGAGACGTCTGTCTCGAAACCAACAAGCTGGCCAGTTCGCCAGGCTCTCCAAAATGTACCCTTCTAGGATGCATGAGCAGATTCTGCAGGAGATGCAGGTTTAATCTCCGGGTATACTATGGCAAAATCAGAGTGGCGGAAGCAACCAGAAATATATCCCTCCCTGATGGCTGACGAGGGCGGTACCATCCATTGCTGGCGACTCCAGCAGATAGATACCATCAGACAGAATCTCGGCCATGAGGCAGAAACGTACAGCAGAATGCGCAGGCGATATAAGACAGCCTACAACGGCCTCGTGCATACAACCACTGCTGCGGGTGTGATTGGAGCCAGTGCTGGGGTGGCAGCTGTGGCCAGTCTCACCACAGGGGTGGGGGCCATCATCACCATTCCGCTGGGCATGGGGGTGGGTCAGTGGCAGATCACAAGGAGGCTGTAAAAGCACACTAAGTATGTAGCACTGGCGCAGAGTATGCTACGGACTATCGACGATTCTGTCAGCAAAGCTCTCGAGGATGGCCAGGTCAGCGATGAAGAGTACCACCATATATTGAAGGTCCAATCCCTGTACCGCACGGAGAAACCTAAACTGCGACAGCAATACCTCAAAGGCTCCAGCGGGTGGGTTGATATGGAGGAGTTAAAAAACGAGATGTTACAGCGATGTCGCCTCGCTAGTCTCTGGAGTCGAGACGACTACAAATAGTGTGCTGCATGTACGGTAGCTTTAAGAACACCAGCCTAGATGGCCTTCCCACTGCAGCCAGTTAACATGACACTGCTTACCGTGTTAACTTTACGTGTGGTGTCAGGCCTAGCTATTGTGGCGCTCCAGATCAGCCTACTCCGCCGCTAGCAAATCAGCTATAAGACTATCCTGACTCTCTACAGTAGCAGTGGGGACCACGGTGAGACACTGAACCAGCTTGGCATTCCCTACACCCCTATACCAGCTACCAACATGTACATCCAAGGGCTGGACGGTCGGCAGCGCATCCTTTTTCCAGCTTGTAGTATCGCAGAGCCTTGTTCAGCTCTGAGTCCGGTAAGGCCATGGTGGTCTGCACATGCTGGAACACATCTGACAGACACTCCCGATCCTTGTAGAAACCTTTAGCTCGCAGGAGCTGCTCGACGATACTCCCGCCCATGATAAGGTATTCGAGGAAGAAGATCTGTCCCTTGCCAAATCCTAGATAGAGCTTCACAGCTGTCAGCTCCTCTGTCAGGTCAGCACCGGAGAGCTGAGCGAGCTCATCTGGTGTCTTCCTCTTGTAGTCCTTCAACTCCCTCCAGAAGTACTACTCGCATAGCGTGAGCCTGGACATGTCTAAGATGTCTCAATAGAGAGATGAATATTTCTGAGTACCAACCCGGCCACCTGGCAGATGCAGACTGGGAGATCTTATTAGCTCTCTTGATAGGGGATGCAGAAGTTTAACCGCGTTGTATACTCAGTGCTTAAACAATAACATCAACAGTACATATCGTGAAGCAACTGCCCGAGAACCTGCTGCAAACCAAGCTACACAAGTTACTGAGCAAAGCAAAACCTCGGGCAGGCCATGTCGCCAGTAACGTGGCGGCGAATGTGGCCATTGTGAAGATGACAGGGGGATATGAGGTTCTTCCTGCCACAACTGCGGCTGTCCTCGCTACAGTGGTGAGTGGGGTGGCCAGGCACTGACTCGGAATAACTCACCCCATCCCAAAGATCGCCCTCAGTGGTGCCTCCTACACTGTTGCCGCCAAGATCATGGGTCAACGTGTTACACTAATGGAGGTCGTGGTTCTAGGCCTAGCAATGAGTGCACTGGCTGAGATCATCGCCACCTACGTTTAACTCCTCTGAATAGTGAGAGATGGGTCACGAGACCACTGCAGCATATGAGGTATGGCATGTCGGAGGGCGGTATGTAGCCCATAGTCGAGCACGCGGACTGAGGATCGCGAATGCCCGGGAATGGTGGACCACCCATAACCCTGAGTACTGCTACCTATTCCCTTGGCCGATTGCATGGTCCTCCTATGCCCAACTAGTTCACTGGGGGTATAACTAGTAGGTTTAAGCCTTCTGTATATGACTATGACTCTGTCACTCACAGACCTAAAAAGCAAAGAGCTAGGCGATCTTGCTCACTTGGGCGAGGCACGCCTCGGTTCAGAGGACACAGTTGCTCCTATCTCCTTCCTAGACTTCTATGAGAAGGGAGACCCACGGGAGATCCGAGGTACCATCCCAGCCTGAGATCTTATCGGGAACACTGATACGGCAGGACAATTGGCCATTAACAAGGCCACGACTATATACAAGGGGATGGGCATCAAGGAGAGGGCGACGATGCGAGGTATGCTCGGGGTCGATGAGGCTGGAGCCATCAAGGTTATGGCTGAGTCCTATGCACAGGACCTGGTTAAGGATCTCCTGAAACCACGGAGCTCATTCCGACAGGATGGAGAGAATCTCAAGATTGGCACCCTCAGCCTGAATAGTATCACTGTCGATGACCAAACAGGTGCAGGTACTATCGACAGCCTCTGGCTACCAAAGGTGAAGGGGACAGGGTTCTTTAATTTGCCGTTTAAGACCACAGGATAGTCATGGCTTCCCATGCATGTATCATACAGATACTGGATGTACTACACACTGTGGGTGCTGGGCCCTCTACGCTATCTTCTCAGCTGCTGCTGGGATTTCATGCTTGACGCCTCCATCGCATCATTCGTATCCGCTGGAGGTGCAGGATTCCCCCGCTTTGCAGGCGAAAGAGCTGGTGCAGGAAGTACTGCCGTTTAGTCTCCCAGATATAGACGAGGCGACTGCCGACCAAGTCTTAACCATCCTCCACACACATGTCTGTACCATTCGACAGTGGGCCGACTGATGCTGGCCAGGTGGTGCTGATCATTGGCCCATCAGGACACAGGAAAAACATCTTGCTGCGGGCTCTCCTGGCCGAACATCTACACTCTCAATACATCCTTCTGGTGTCTGACTCCGCCGCTGACGCAGTTGACAGTAATGATCAATGGTACAATGGCCCAATCACCAAGATGCAGAAGACAGTCACCTACCTCAGCAACATCACCAGGCGCATCCAGCACACAAAGATAACTGTCTTCATCCTCTTTCAGAAGTACACCCACAAGGTCTCACCAGACATCCGCCACAATGCTCGGTTGCTATACTTCAGCTCCAAGTGTGGGCATGCCCTGCTCGAGACCATATACGACAGCCTAACCCTCAAGGAGACCAAAGGGGACGTTATCGCAGGTGTACAGAGGGCAGCTTAGCTGTACCGCTTCAGCTTCATCAACAAGGAGACAGGTGAGCTGTCACACTTCAAGCCATCTCTGGAAAAGGCACAGACCATCACCTACAAGATGAATCCAGCCAGGAAACTAGCCTGCTCTACGCGTCATCTCTGACAGACTGTCACAGCTGCCGCACCTTCTTTTTCATTCATCAGAAGACTGAGGAACTTCGTCTGCGGTCTCTGTTACCTCGTCAGTGTCTTGAGGACCTTCGTCAGAAGCTACTCGTTCAGAGTCTTGAGGACCTTCGTCAGAAGCTACTACGTCAGAAGCTACTCCATAAGGTCCGTACTGTCGCTTAAACTCTATCCACTGAGGGTCATCTGTTGGGATTCTCTTCATTTGGTTCTTCTCACGGCAGACCCACTTTAGCCATCTGTGCTTAGCATCTGACTTGTGAAGGGATTTGATGGATTAGTCATGGTAGTTATCTGGGAATTTCGTAAATGCTGGCAGATCATTGGCCAATCTCCTGCGCCCTTTTTCGGTGAAGATGTGCTCAACAGCCTCCTTCAAGCCAACAGTGCACCCTCCTGAGTACCTTCTGCATGACCGGTGTCATGGCTCTCTGCTACAGCAGCACTGACCTCCTCCCTGAAGTAGCTTTTTGCTCTAGACTGGAGTCTTCCAGCATCTCTCGCTCTTCCTGGCTACGGAGGCTAAATACGGCACCCCACTTCCCAAGCATTAGTAGATCTTTGGATTCGACCCTCGCCCTTTGGAGAGCTAGAATAACAGGACTGTTGGCTGGGGCCACAGGTACGTTGGGTAGTACTTTGCCCTGGGTGCTGTCAAACTTCCGGTAGAGTATCCGAGTCAGGAGTTCTTTGTACCACGAGCTGGCGCTCCTTCCTCTATGGTGGCCAGTATCTCCGCATCAGATGGAGGTGTGACCTTGGCTCGCTCATGGATAATGTTGATGCCACGAAGCAGTCCTCGGACCCTGTCACAGTGGGACAGTGCACGCCATGGCTGTGACTGTCATGCCGACTTGTCCTGCTGCCTATAGACAATCTGCTGGAGAACTTTACCAAACATGGCAGCCGTTTAACCCGTCTATATACCCAGACCTTAAACATGCTGCAGTATGTGCAACATCCAGATGGGGCCATTGAACCCGCAACATCGCACCGCACTGGTCCTCGGAAGGACTGCCTGATGGTCATTCGACCCAGTATACATGATAAGAACCCGTTGTCCACTGCTGGGAAGTACATTGACTTTACAATCTTGGCACAGATCCACGAGATCAAGAGCATGACACTCGAGTTCAAGCTTCAGAGCACAATAGAACAGACAGTAGAGCTCCCGCAGGTTCTGAACTGGTGGAAGATCGTGCAGAGCAACAGCACCGTGGACACCACCTATGTGAACGATGGGTACCGAGTCCTAGGTCCACTGGCTCGTGGCCCAAACTTATATGTGAAGGGAAAGAGGTACTATGCTGTGGGGTGCAATGAGGGTTCACAGAATTCGAACTATGGGCATGTGTCGAGAAGCCTGTGGCAGTTCCACTCTTAGCCCTCCTCGAGAACACACATGTGAATCCGGCTGCAATGCAGGATAGGCTGTTCCTCCGGGTGTACACTGAGAAGCTCGCAGATGCGACGATGAATGCTCCAAGACTTCATGGCTGGCATGACGAGAATGACCAGGAGCTGAAGCAAACGGGTTCCAAACAGTGGATCATGTATGTGGAGCGAGAACACCAGCAGGTGCAAGCCACAGCTAACCAACGGGTAGAGCTGACATTGCATCGTGGTGCATCGGACTCTGTCCCTGTTACGATCCTGGTTCAGAAGGGAGAAGCCATCCAGCAGGTGGATAAGCTAGACGACTTCAAGCTTGTGGCTGCTGGGACCAATGTTCTTGGTGAGGTACACGAGCTGGCTGATTGCCAACTCTACAGACAGAAAACTAAGTCATATGCACTTCTGCGCCTAACCAGTGGAAGCGACGACCTCGTGTCGGCACTCAAGCGCCTTCACCACCTCGGAGGCAGGGACATCCCACCCAATCAGTGCAACTGGCTCAGCTTCAACATCGGAACCCTCATAGCTGGGACTCGCTCATTAGGTGTGACGGTACTTTACTTTGGCTATGCTAAGGTATGCGTGTCGAACACATCAGGTATTGAGCTTGAGCGTGCGTAGAGCATGACTTCTGTCGTCACTGCTGCAGCTGTCACAACTACTATGAGCTCTGCTGTCTTCTGACCTGTTGATGCTTCATAGTCGAGCGTTGGCTCAGATATCTTTACAGCCTCGTAGTACTCATCGAGATTCTCATCTGCCTCTTTGAGGCTCTGGTTGGCCTGAGCTCGGAGTTGTCGTCAACGTGCCTCCCTCTGGCGCATATGCTCGAGTGCTTTGCTGTACTCAAACTTCTCCTTAGACAGCTTCTCCATTGCCTGGTTATGACGCTCATGCTCGACCTCTGCTGCCTTCTTGTCAGCGAAGCTGAGTCCCCAGTTCGCTAAGGCAAACACCCCCACATTGAAGAGTGTGGAGGCCATGCTATAGACTACAGTGTAATGCTACTATATAACTGCCCCAGCGACGAATCCACAGAGCGATGTATGAAGCAGAGGCCGATCCAGTCGAGGATATAGATGACGAAGACTATGAGGAGGACTATGATGAGGAGGGTGATTATGATGCAGACGACTACGATGTAGCGGAGACCACAGATAAGAATGATGATGTAGTGGAGTCTGCGCCTGAATCCAGCAAGCTAGTACACAGAGCGAAAGGAATCTATCGCACTTACGTAAAAGGTTCTATCAGTCCGCTGGCAGCAGTCGGGGCTCTGATCACTCTGTTCACAACGAAGGCTGGCGAGATGGTCCGCAAGATCGCCAAGAATGCTCTCCATGGGTGGAGAAGATTTCTGAAGCCATACCAGCCATCGCCTCAGGAGTAGGTACGTCCCTCGGCGTCGCAGGCCCTTGGCTACCATACGTTGCCATAGCACTCACGGCCATCTGGGCCGCCGAACATTTAAGCCATACTATATAATGATGGCATCTCTGTACGACCTGGTCAAGTCCCTTAGCTTCCGAGGGTTGGTCAATAAACTACTGTTCAGTGAGGATCCAGCAGAGATTAGATGCCAGTGTACGGAGGTGTTTGAGGAGGTCTTCAGTGATGGTTGAATGAATGACGGCCATCTGTTCATCTGTTTAGCGTTCACCCAGGCTGTGCGTGACAGGACGGGAGTGGATGTCAGTGATGAAATCCGGGAGATTATCAACCGTCTTTCTTGAGGAACTCTACTATCAGCCTGGTGGATATTACCATGAGCCCCCTCAACTACTCAAGGCTGCACGTCGCAAAGGCCACAACTTGTCATTGGAGACAGTTAGCCAGTGTCTCAGCCGCCGGGCGATGTGGTAGATCTATAAACCTCGTCCACTGCAAATCAGGCGTGCCCATTTCGACGAACCTGTCCCAAACAGAGTTCACTAGGCAGATGTTCTATTCCTTCCACATGACTCGGTTGGTTGTAAGACCTACAAGTATGCCCTCACCATCGTCGATGTCGCCAGCAGGTACAAGGCGGCAGTACCGCTCACAGACAAGTCAACTGGCCAGGTGGGCCAGGCATTCCAGGGTGTCTACAAGGCTTCGGAAAATCCCCTCCAGTGGCCGGAATTGTTGCAGGTGGATGAGGGTAAGGAGTTCAGAGGGGAGACTGCAGCCTTCATGCGGAAACATGGTGTGGCAGTTAGGCGAGGCAAGGTAGGGCATCACCGTGCCCAGGCTACCATTGAGCGGTGGAATCAGACACTGGCAGAGAGACTGTTCCCACACCAATACGCCCAACAACAACTGGCCGCACTGAGTGAACGTTCTAGAATATGGGTGAGAGGGCTGCCTGCTGTAGTGGAGAGATCCAATGCCGAGGTTACTAGGCTAATCAGGAAGAAGCCAGTAGAGGCTATCAGATACTCTGCTGGGCACAGCTCTAGAGGAGCGAACAAGGTAGAGGAGTGCCTACCACCTGATGCTCTGGCTCAGTACCTGTATGAGCCTCATGAGGTGGAAGGTGGTCGATGGCGTGCAGCAGATCCTAACTGGTCGATAGATGTTCACAGGCTTGACAGGTATGTGGAGGCGGAGGGGCGGCATACACTGTACTACCTGACATGCCAGCACGAGGTGCCTAGGCGACCATTTGTCGTAGAAGAGCTTCAGCTAGTCCCTGAAGATGCACAGCTACCACCTCCTAGGGTGCTAACATGATATTCGATGGTCACGGTATGGACCCCATCTGGTAGCACATGGCTCTTATCATAGTAAGTGGAGAGTCCGAGTTTTTCAGGCACATACGTCACCACACCCTGGTTGCGCATGCGTAGGCCTCGGTTCTTAGCTCTGTCCACCCAGCCATGTAGGGCGCTGTAGAACCCCTGCCAAGATACCTCATTCTGCCACTTTGACATTCCCTTAGTGGAGCACTTACTTGCAGCTGCGCTCTCCATGTAGTAGCATTTGGAGCAGAGAGCGATGCCACGAGAGCCTTCGAACTCGAACTTGAACAGTCCCGGACTCCATCCAGACCATTTGTCCCAAGCTAGCCAGTCCCTCTTGTGAGCCTGGTACTCTGCTCGCATCTCAGGGCGAAAGACGTCGTCGAGGTTGTTGCCTGCTATAGCGATATACGGGGAGTCAGTGGCCATCTGCAGGTACTTGAAGCTGTCACGAGCTACCTAGCGATCGAGGAAGTCGTAGTAGAACTCCAGCATACGCAGCTTCGCGAGCTCATAAACGGCTATCCCCACCTGGAAGTGCCTTTGAATTGTGATTCTCGGCTTGCGACTCTGGAGCTCGTATGACTCACTGATCTCCTCGAGATCTTCGAACCATGCACTACGCAGGGCCTTGTCTACCACGCGTTCATCCTTCATGAAGCTGGTGTTGCTATGACGTTCTAGGGCATCGATGAGCTTCCCGTAGGCACTGTTGCTGAGGAGTTGAAGAGATCTGCCAAGAGCGCTCTGCTCTTATCTACATCTCCTGAGCGGGAGGCCTCCATAACATTCTCCACGAACCACTCGAATGGGCGCTTGGCCTCATAGTCTATGGTGCGGTACACAGCAGTGATCTCCAGGCCATGGGTTATATTCCACTTGAGGGTCGGGGCATACAGCAGCCGCTTCTTGCCAGGGAGGGCACCGACCAGCTTCTGGGTGGTGGGCCGCTTACTCCCTGTTCGGCCTAGATATGCCAGCATCTCAGACGAGATTGCCTCTACCGGGATCGTGCGGTTATAGAAGAGCGGAGGCATTTCCTCGAACTCTGCCCACAGAGCCTTGGGGAGCTCTATATCCACCTCATCAAACCCGAACCAGCCTCTTTAAAGCTAGCTACCCCACTGGCACCGGACCAATGGCGCACTTTCTCCTTACCACATGGCATCTCTTTGGCCATCGCTGACAGGTACAGAGCATTTGCGTCATAGCCGAGTAGACGTTGGCAGACATGCTCACTCTGGTGGATTCGAATCACACCGGCCTCGTGGTATCTGGTGAACACGATGCTGGGACAGCCAACAATAGCACCCTTTAGCATCTCGTATGCTTCCTTGTCCGGTGAATAGAGGGTAACATCCAGCATGTTGTGAGCAGTTCCACGTAGGAGGTACTGCAGTGACACACCTGGGAGAGACACAGCATCTTTGAGGATGTCTATTCTCGTTCTGTGTAGAACTCTCGCATCCGCTCTAGGGCTTCGATGAATGGACGGACGCCCAGGTTGTTGTAGTATCGCAGCCAGTCGGCGAATGTCCGCATTCCATGCTCGCTGAATGTCTGGTTACACTGTTCCCACTCTGTTCGCGTCAAGAGGAAGCCACACTTCAGCTTAGATGTCTATGCTGAGTAGTCAGGAAGCCCTGGATAGTTGAGCTTCTCATGTGTGTCAAACCATTCATATGGGAACCAGCTCTTCTGCTGTGTACACCCGTAAGCTTTGACCCATACCTCGTACGAGACTCATGGGCTGAGGTAGTTCAGCACATCGAGAAACCGTAGCTCAGGTGTTATGAGGAACATGGTCTGACTAGCCTTGTTGGCGACTTTCACTGTACCTGTATTGTCAGTCAGCTCATCAACAAAGTTCTTCTTGATGAGGTTCAGGTCATACCGCCCCGAGTTGAACCCCAGTACAGGCACTTGGTCACACCACTCGTTGATCAGTCGATACTGTTGCTTTGGGAGCTTGTCCAGGTCTGTCGGTATGTACTGTGCCCTAACCCTTGTCCGGATTAGAGATACTCGCCGTTGGATCTCCAGCATGAACTCTCTGATCAGTACTTTTGGGTCAGGATTGCAGAGGTGAGTGGGCTCACTCGTGGCGCCCTCTAAGGAGCAGCCAACTGACACAGAGATCGATCGTGAGAGTCTCCATAGGATGAGTCTTGAAGCCATCTAGGAGTGCTTCGAAGTCGTAAACTATGAAGTGTGGGTATGGGACAGTCCGAACTCGTTTAGGGACGCTTGGTCAGCGTTTTATACAGCACTCCCACTGTACCACAAGCGTGCATCCAGAGGCTCTTAACTTCTCCTCTCTCAGGACTGTCTTGCGGTATCTTTGTTCGGCATCCTCACCTCGCTGGTGTTGTGGACACCCATGCCAGTGACAGCCATGTAACTGGTAAACGGTGTTGGTGGTCGGATCATAACCATCTACGGGAGCACCCTCGATCCAACGCTCGCCACCGTGCCCACACTCTACATGGTGTATGTGTACGCCTCTGTTTCTCGACTCATACTCGATCCAATGAGTAGCCACTGAACTGGATGGTTGGGGTGGATAGAAGGCTTTCTCATACGCAGACTGTGGCGCCTCAACCTTCTCACCAGGGCACACGATTGTTGTTTTGCCGCCTGTATGTGCCAGCTTGGAGATGTTCTAGATGTAGAAGGCGTGGTGGTCCCACACTCCGATGGTCATGGTGTCACGGTAGTGAGCCGCTTGCCTGATCAGGTGCCCGCTGCCCTCTTCGGTTGATTCATACACGCGAATCCCGATCTTGTCGAAGCACTCTACCTTGTCCAGCTGATCTTGCGGACATCAGGTACTGTCACTGTCTTGCCATAGAACTGTGTGGCAAGGTCTCGTGCAGGAGCTGTACTTCTATCAGCTCTCGGCCCTCGGTAGATTGTTAGACATCTCCAGACACACATGTTGTCCCTGTAGGTGTCGAGGGCAGTCATACTCTTCTTCTGTCGTAGCCAGCTTGTGAGGGGGCCTGTCCCAAGCAGAGGTTGGCGGTCGACGACAGCCCTGACCTCAACGTTGATTGATCGAACGAAAGCCCACTTGGTGTTGGGTCGGTCGATATTGTCTGTGTCGAGGCAGACTTGCTCTCTTGCTGCCATCCAGTCCTGAGCTGCTCCTATCGTGTTCAGCCATGGGCTCCCTGGAGCATTCTTGTGGAAGAGCATCAGCCTACCATCTTCGATATGACGGATGCGATAGGTATGGGTGTAGCGGAGGTAGAAGGCATTCCAGTCTGCTGGATCTTTTGCATGATCTGGTCTTGAGGTCTCCTTCTAGACCTCTGAAGAATGTCCAACGTACTGACAGGCATCCTCTATCCTCTGTCTCCCTTTCGTCGAGACGCTGGTCGACAATGTGTTCACCTTCTCACCTTATGCTCCGGGTTAGGGGTTCAGACCTCGACCCCTTAATCATTTGCTTAGTGATCCTGTGTAGGAGAGCTAAGCGCTCCAGTGGATGGTCCGCCATCCGCCTCGCTACAGTCTTGGCTCGCAAGCTAGCAGTCACCTCCTCATCCAACTGACGAAGCTCACATATCTGCTGCGCTTTCTTGTGAGGATTCCAAGGATCATCTTTGGTAAGCACTGGAAACCTTCCCGTCGTCATTGCTCGGGAGAGTCGCTTCTGCCACTCATCGGCACGGACCTGTCCGATCATCTGGAGCAGGTCGGCTTTTTTGGCCTTAGAGTAGCCTCTAAGACCGAATTGCTCTGCAATAGTGCGAAGCTGTGCAACAGTAATCATGGTGTATATTCCTGTGGATGACTGTCTCTAAATTGGCGTTCAGACCCTATTTTGTGTGGCGATCAGTACCTGTCGGTGGTGTATATCCCTGTGGAGGCCTGTCTCTAAATGGACGCTCCGACCCTATTATGTGTGGCAATCTGTACCTGTGGGTGGTGTATATCTTTGTGGATGCCTATCTCTAAAGGGGCGTTCAGACCCTATTATGTGTTGCGATCAGTACCTGCGGGTGGTGTATATCCCAGTGGATGCCTGTCTCTAAATGGGCGTTCAGACCCTATTATGTGTGGCGATCAGTACCTGTGGGTGGTGTATATCCCTGTAGATGCCTGGCTCTAAATGGGTGTTCAGACACTATTATGTGTGGCGATCAGTACCTGTGGGTGGTGTATATCACTGGGGATGTCTGTCTCTAAATGGGCGTTCAGACCCTATTATGTGTGGTGCCGGCGATCAGTACCTGTGGGGGTGTATCCCTGTGGGTGCCTGTCTCTAAATGGGCGTTCAGACCCTATTATGTGTGGTGCTAGCGATCAGTACCTGTGGGGGGGGGGTGTCCGTCGTGTGGATGTGATAGTTGATGCTTGCCTCTAAATGGGCATCCAGATGTGTGTGGGGTTGATCACAAGGCGGGGCCCGATGCGTGTGGTTGATGGCGATCAGTGGTGTATACCACTGTGGAGGCTTGTCTCTAAAAGGGCGTTCAGACCCTGGTAGTAGTAGTGTGATACCACCTCCCTGGCAGCAGTTCGGCGATCCGTGGGGGCCCCCGCAACCTATGGCCCCAGGGATTGAGAGGGCGGTGGGGGCCACAGATCGCCGGATCACCGGCCGAACAGCGTCTGTCCGTCGTAGGTGGCCGGTAGGCCCTGTTATGCATGAAGTGTTCCCGGTGGAAGAAGATGTAAATCTGGTCCCCACGGACCTCAGCCGTTTCCATTTGTCTAAATGGAAACTTTCGAGCATGCGCTGAGGTAGGTGGTATCATTTTAATCCCGACACTACTACTAGTGTTAAAATTATAGCGCATTTACTGTCATCGGTTGTGTCATAATCCGGATGGCAGAATCGTAACTTCCAAGGGTAGCCAGCGGCTAACGAGAACGACAAGAATAGAGGCAATGGTGAACCGCGGAATGTGATGAAATACGCCGACATTGCCGTGTGAATGTGAACCCAGTGTCGGGGCAACATGTGGGGTATGTTCCAGTTGCACCTATCTAACCGTAATGGTAGCCACACAGATTTGAATAATTCATTATGCGGCCTATATCCGAAACATTTGATATTAGAAAATACAGTTGTATGCATAGTTGCTATGAGTTGCTCTCCTTCTTGCAAAGATAATATAATGTAGTGAATATTTCTATCTATTTTTGAGAGGATAATGAATAATGTTTTGAATAAAATCATTTCACCAAAGTGTTGTCCAATAGAGAAGTGCGATATGTCACTCAAGCATAATGACAGCATACTCAAATATGTCGTATGTTAGATCACGTCACAATCACGCTGACGTAATTCCATTAAGGAAATCGTAAGATCCGAAACTAACGTGAGCCGAGCTACGCTCCATCCAGCCAAGTTTGATTAATATTTGTCAAGCAGTTAAAAGCAGTCCTTTGAAAATTAAAAAGGTTGATGATGGACGGTGAATGGATTGATGGATGATGGACAGTGGCAAGGAAATAAGATCACTTGCAATAAGAGCTACTTGACAGACCTGCGACCTTGCAACTACAAGTATTAGGCAAACCGGCTTTGTTTGAAGAACATAGATATGGTATCACATCTAACAACTGAGACTGCGCTATCAAAGTTATACCCAGGATATACTATGGGGTTCCTTTGACACTGTTCCAATCTATTTACTTTAGCAGGAAGTATTTGAAAAGCAGGTATCCATAGCATCACCTGCAAAGATACTCGGACAATGTGTTGATAGAAGGCACCATTTGATTTCAGAATTTAACTGGATTGGCATCAGAATTAGATGCGTCATGCAGAGAGCCTCTGCCAATATCGAGTACCTCGGCTGCAGCCCACTACATGGTTCTCGATAAATTGAAGATTAACATTTAGAAACAACCTTAGGGCTGAGACAAGCCATTCTATCCATATCAAGAAAGTTGTCTTTTTCCCCCGAGTAGGTTGAGAATAGTTTACTGACAAATTATTTGATTTGGATATTCTTCATTGCAACAGCGGAAGATGCCCTCTCTATGTTGCTGTATCGTGTTGCATGGCAATGGCAGGAGCAAAACAAAGCTGAATTATTTTCAAAATAATCAACATTTTACGTATGTAGGTGTCTCATAATTGAAACATTGGCATATTAGCGGTTAACGCTTCAACGCGCAAGCCGGCCAAACACTTGCTCCGTTGTGGTCTTAAGAAATGTACATTTGCAGAAAAAGAGATGACTATGTTTTTAAATCTCCCCACCCCCACCCCCATCCACCCACCCCAGCCCACCCGCATGTTTCAGAGCCAGTCATTCCAGTGGAATATTTTCAATAAATATATTCTCTTGGTCTGCAAATGTTATCGAAATATTCTTGAACAAATTTGAGTGTTAGATTTTTAATAGATCGACCAGTAAATGTTATTTGATCGTTTATTCTCAGTATTTTCATGTAGAAATTAGTCTTATCTGAAAGGAAGAAACACCACGTACCTGTTATATAATTAAATATGTATATCAATGAATTTATAGTTGTGTTATTGAAAAAAAAGATTGTTTTCAATTTACAGCACAGCGCAGCTGTGTTACAAAATGGACCTTTCCAGTTTTAGCAATGCTCCGCCCATCTCTATCTAAGCTCTACCTACACCACGCTCGTGTTGGGATCGATCGCTCTCTGCCTATCAATTTCCCGAAAACTATGCCTATGGCAGCAACAGCGCCCAGTCAAATTAGTTTCAAAATATTCAACAGCATGTTTATTAAATAACAAAGACATGCAATTCGTACAACGTGTCGGACTATTAAGCGTACGTTAAAGACGGACTATTTCGAATCATTCATGACGTCATTATTATGACGTCAGCACAGACGTCACTTAGTTGATTATGATGGCATATGACTTGATCTGATCGATGGTAAACTTGGAAATGTGAATTAACAATCATGCAACTAGATTTATTGCACGCCAATTAATTAATTATTAATTAATTAATTAAATACGCCTACTTTGGTAAGCGAATATCGATTAATTTTAGATAACTCACGTGGAAGGAATAAATCTGACCATGTTTATTCCTTGATTACATTATCCGCATATGAAATAATTTCAGTTGATTTCCCATGTTGAATGGTTCGCGATATGAACGTGTGAATATCGCCACGAGATATGAATAATTACCACGAATACTCAATGAATTCATACTACCCTTTCCCTACAATAAGCAAATCCTAATGAAGGATATCATTTCCATGTCATGTTGTACGGTACGCAATATACATTCCCGATGCATATTTTTTTAACTCGATTATGTTACCGTTATTAATTCCACGCCAAATACAATAGAAAAAGAGCGATATATCAAAGAATATTAGAGTCATATCAATTATGTTCAACATCGGGTTACATCATTGTCATAGTCTGATGTGGATGAGTTGAGTTAATGCATTTGGGAGGATTGGGATGGGAGAATGGATATATCAGGAGAGTTGGGAGGGTGTGTATCATAGAATGGGTAGGGTGTGTATAACGATCAATGACATGTTCCTCGTGTCATTCGACGTTTAAAGATGAACAACCCGCCTGGGACACAACCAGAGGCATTCTCTTTCTGGATGCATAAAACCGCATCCAAATCACTTCCATTACAACACCTCGAGCCGGGAAAGCAATGGTTACGAGATTTGACAAGCCCGAAGAGAGG
Organism: Chaetoderma sp. LZ-2023a; assembly: GCA_034401795.1. Lineage (NCBI taxonomy): Eukaryota > Metazoa > Mollusca > Caudofoveata > Chaetodermatida > Chaetodermatidae > Chaetoderma > Chaetoderma sp. LZ-2023a. Next base: position 131,671,979 of record CM067360.1, read on the forward strand.
AGATCAGCCGTGAATTGTCTGAGTTGTATCATTTCTATCTCTCAGACAACATTAATAATACATATTATGGTGTCCCATTTGAGTTGATAGTTGAACGGTTAAGATGATGAGAGTGCGCTAAGCATGCAATGAACTCTCACAGCCAGAGGGAAGACGTCTGAAACCAGATGCAAGCTACACATGCAATACAGCCCAGACATAGATTAAATGTTTTCAAAGCAAAATAAAATTTACTATTGAATATTTAAGGCAGCAATGTCTTCCGATACAATTATATTCATAATTTGAAACGGTACATTTCTTGTAATCTAACATGTTTCTGGTTCATTGTGCACACGTTTTACATTATTTCTGAGCCATACTGTCAAACAATCCCAACTAAAACTATTTTGGTGTGGCGTTAGCATTAGCTTAAAAGGAATCAATTCTACTATTATTGGCTAATGAATTGTCCAACACTTTAACTATAAAATATTAGTAGAATTCGTGAATTTAGTCAAGGCTTTTTACACCAAAATTTGATGGAATTTGTTAGTTATTAAAAACAGAACAAATCATTGATAGATGCGACGCATACCTATAGACAAACATCTCAGAATATGTGAGGGACATCCCGACAGACAGACATCCCGACAGACAGATAGACAGCCAAATAGCAAGACAGACAGACAGCCAGACAGCAAGACAGACAGACAACAAGACAGACAGACAGACAGACAGACAGACAGACAGACAGACAGACAGACAGACAGGCAGGCAGGCAGGTAGGTAGGTAGGCAGGCAGGCAGGCAGGCAGGCAGGCACGCACATCCGCACGCACACACACAGGCTGGCAGGCAGGCAGGCAAGCAGGCAGGTGGGTAGGCGGGCGTGCAGGCAGACTCATACTAGCTGCAACTAAGAACTTAAAGGTACCTACTATTAGTGGCAAGTGGGGTGGAAGTAGCCGTCCCCACAAGTGATTGCCGCTTTCACCATGCCAAGTTGAACTTACTAACAGACCAGTACTATTTGCGAGTTTTCATCTTTTGTTGATGGAAATAGTGTTCTAAAACGTCCTAATTTAGCTTTACAAATGGTAGAATTAAAATTCTTGTGAAAATATTGTATTACATTTGGAATATGTAGGCAGGTCAATTTTCAACAGGTTGCCAATATAGTTCCATTGGAATTGAGTTTTTGGGAATTCAGGGTTCAAAGGGTTACTACTACCTAAAAATTAAATTATGTCAAGCGGAGAGTCTGCATAAAACTATTTAGTCCGCAGAGGTCGCCACCTCTATCCCTTGTCACCAGAGGCATGGTATCGGCCCAGGACAATTTACATGCTGCCATTTAGCAACTCTATCATCTGAAATGGACATGCCACAATATAGAAAACCGCAATATATCTAGATTAAGCCTCACCTAAAGATGGAATGCACAGAAGAGACTGTAGATGCTTCATGACCCTGCAGATCAACGCAATACTGAATGTATCATGTAGATGTCAAGAGCGAATGTACCCATGTACATTTATCAGATGAAAAAGATGTTAATGCCACAGACAGGGGGAGTGCAGAAAAAGCTAAAAATTCTTGTCTCACTGATATGTTATCATGTCTTTGTCTATTCAAACACCGTTTCGGGTTCCGCTTTGAAACTAATTGACTTGGAGCTGTTGTTACCACAGACACCATGCATCCACTATCAGGTTAGGTTTCTTTTTAAATCCGATAGCTTACACGTATAGCTACCTTGAAATTTCAATTCTGGGATATCTGGTTTCCAAGTTTCAAATCGATTCCTATGTGACGTGTCATAATCATCATAAATGACATGGCTATGTTAGTCAGGAGCCCTTAATTAATGACGAACTATGCATTGTTGTATGAATTGTATGTCTTTATGGTTTAATACGCATTCTGTTGAATATATTGAAACTAATTTGACTAGACGCTGTTGCTGTTATAGGCAGCAACAACACGCAGTCAAATTAGCTGCAACATATTTAACAGCTTACCTGTCTAGTTTTCTGGAAATTGATAGTTAAGGAGTTCAAGGATCGATCGATCCCAACACGGGAAAAGTGTGGGTGGAGCGTTGCTAGGGAATATCCCAAACTTGATTCCTCCACTACAAAACCTCGGTCTACTTACGGCCCAAAAGTGTCTCTAGATCGGTACGTAGCATGTCTGAATACACTGACCACGTAGAAGATCCCGATGGAGCAAAGGAATACCGGGTACTGAGGATAAGAAACGGTGGCCAAAGAAGATGGGCTGATCACGGCTACATGATATCGCAGAAGACGATACTTTCCATCATATTACTAATTCTATATCCTAATAATTACTAACGTGGAGAGTCGGATTCTACAACTGTCCAATATATCGGTATATCGTAAAATCGATTTAAATTCGCGATTCTTAGCGATACTGAGCTGAAAATCGAAAGAAATTCAACATGTTAAAGTTCCTCTGACCGATAGAGGTTCCTGGCTATGATGAATCAAGGTCACAGCCGTTTAACGATGGTGCTCATTCGCACTATTGCCAATGTGCATATGTGCCCGGGTTCACACCATCCCACTCACGAAGACTTGGGACATACGATTTATCGATATATCGATTTTATGTAATATCGGGATATTGTCTAAGGAAATGGAAGATTTGTGACTTAAGTACCTAACGTAATAACTAATTACATCACTAGTTTACCGACGTCATAATTATTATGCCGTATAACCCCGTCATGAAAATTGAAATGTCCGCCACGAACTGTATAAATTACATTGTATTTGGTGAATTTACAATTTATTAAACATTCTGGTTGAGTGTTTTGAAAATAATTTGACTGGGAGCATAACACCCAGTCAAATTAGTTTCACAATATTCAACAGTATGTTTATTAAATTGTAGACATGTATTCTACTTAACCGTATTATTACCTTGGGATTTGGATTTTGGCTATCCAGGATTCGAATACACAACACAATGTAAGCACATGTAAAGACTAAAGAGTGGGTGGAGCGTATCCAGAAATGGGCGGGACATAGCAAGAATGGATCCATTCATATAGTGCAGCACCACACGATGCTAGTTTGAGAGCGAGGTTCGCGAGTCCTGGTGACATTTGCTTGAGGCTGTGCATGATTGTTATCTGAAATAACAATTCGGGAGCGATGTACCATGTCTAACCGGAGCTGATGGTTGGCCCAAATTGACTGTCAAAACACGTCATCGTCACTCGCTTCCTCTGTGAGGTTTGTATAACATTATAGCGGGGCAGACAGTTTTCTGTATAAAGGAGTCACAAATCGGGACTAGCTCTCTGACTGTTTTTGTTTGATTTTCGTGCGGTAGGGAGCTGGAGTGTGGGATCTTTGAGATACGCACGTATAAGTGTGGTTTGATATGTTCCGTTTGGTCCCGGATGTTAGTCAGCATTGTCTGTGAAAGGGAGATAAACGATGTCGGGTGTATTTCCCGAAGTCTTTGTTGCATGACATCGCATAGGACTATTTGACTGATAGTGTTATGAGAGGACTGTCAGTTGACGATTATCAAAATTTGTAAGGCAGGAACTAAGTGCCTTACGGCATGACTGACTTAGTGACCGCCCGATTTACGAACCAACTGTCCGACTGCCTGACAAACTGATTAACTGACTAACTGACCGACCGAGTAGCTGACCGGCCGACCGACCTACAAACAAACTGACTCTCCATGACGGAGTGACTGACCCACCAACTCACTACCGGACTGAAGTACTGCCCGAACAACTGAATGACTGACTTACTGGCCAAACGGACCAACTGACTGGCTGGCTGCCCGACCGACTGAACAAATGACCAAACAACTGGCCAAGCAACCGGCCCGCCAACAACCCGTCCAGCTGATAAAGCGACTGCCAGATCAACAGCGTGGCTGACCGATTGACAGGCTGACTGACTGACTATCTTAGCAACCAACCAACTGGTCATCCAGCTGATTGACCGAATGACTGACTGACTGTGTGCGCATTCATTCGTGAGTGCATAGGTGCGTGGGTGCGCACGTGCGTGCCCGTGTGCGTGCATGCATTCGTGCGTCTGTTTGTGCATGCGTTCGTACATTCCTTTGTGCGTGCGTTCGTGCATTCCTTTGTGCGTGCGTTCGTGCATGCAGTATTGTGTGCATTATTGCATACGTTACTGTATGCATTATTGTATGTAGTATTGCGTGCATTCGTGCATTCATTCAGGCATGCGTGCGCATATGTGTGTGCGCGCGTGTGTGTGTGCGTGCGCGCATGCGTGCGTGCGTGCGTGCGTGCAAGCGTGCAAGCGTGTGTGTGTGTATTCTTGCTTGCGGTTTCTCAATCATGTAGGTTCAATTCCAGCCTTCACCTGTTGAAGCGACCTACTGTTTAGTACACTAAGCATGAGGAGGTGGGGTTGTGAGCATTCTAAGTAAATCTAAACTTGGTCTCGATGGGACAAATTTAGGTAAAGAAATTTGTAATTAAACTCCTGTGCAAATGCTGGGATTTTTAGCGTTAAGATAGACAGGCAAGCAGGCAGGCAGGTAGGCAGGCAGGCAGGTGGGCAGGCTGGTAGGCGTACCGACCGATCAACCAACCGACCGACTGACCATCCGACCATCTGCTCGACGAACCGACCGACCGACCAACGGAACGATTGACTAACCGACCAACCGGCCGACTGACCGACCAACCGCCCGACCGCCCGACCGACCGACAGACAGACAGATTTTAAATTTTAAGTGTAGGCCACCCTTCTGAAACCCAGCATGTCTTCATACAATATCATTCTCAAGATTAATCATGGTCCATTCATAAATAATGGAGCAATAGCGAATTTAACATGTAAGTGTTGGCCAGCCTTCTATAGCCCACGAGCGCAGTTGATTGAACATCGGGCTCCGTATTGAGGTCGAGATTTATCAATAGATTACCATTCACAAGTTTTATAAAGATCCGTTCATCAAAACATGGAGGAGTAGTGATGTTAACATTTACAGGTGGGCCACATTTCTATAAACCAGCCGGAAAATGAATCGAAAATTGGGCTCTGGATTGATGTTGAGAGTGAGTCATAGAATACAATTCTCAAGTATTATAAGGATCCGTTCATCAATAACGTAGGTATAGCGATTTTAAAATTGTGTACCACCCTTCCAAAACTCACTAAACTCGGGCTCGGTAATGATATCGGACTTGTCGCTAGATAAGGCGTGTGAAGTTTTAACGAGATTGCATGAGAACTGAATGGGGAGAAGTAAAAAGAAACACTACGTCCAGCTGAACAACAACAACAACAACAACAACAACAACAACAACAACAACAACAACAACAACAACAACACTAACAACAACAACAACAACAACAACAACAACAACAACAACAACAACAACAACAACAACAACGACAACGACAACGACAACGACAACGACAACGACAACGACTTCGACTACTACTACCATTACTACTACTACTACTACTACTACTACTACTACTACTACTACTACTACTACTACTACTACTACTACTACTACTACTACTGCTCAAGTTTGCTCCATACCTTTGAAACTCTCAGAAAGCGATTTCCATAATTCACCTTTCCAGAGCACCCACCAATCATATGACGTCATAATGAACTGCGTGATGTGTACAATGACATCATGATGAATGACGTCATGAATGACGTCGATAAGTACGTCACGAACGCATATTTGAAGACGGTCTATGCGTTGTTGTACAAATTGTTAGCTTTTACTATTTAATAAATATTCTATTGAATATTTTGAAACTAATTTGACTGGGCGCTGTTGCTGCCATAGGCAGCAACAGCACCAAGTCAAACTAGTTACCAAATATTCAACAGCTTCCCTATATAGTTTTCAGGAAATTAATAGTTAGGGCATTTGGGGATCGATCAATCCGAACACGGCGAGGTGTGAGTGGAGCTTAGCTAGTGGTGGGCGGAGCATAGCTAAAAATGGAAAGGTCCATTATTTATCCTTTCACATGATTAACTCATACATCTAGTTCATTGCCATTGTTATCTTCCCATGCTGATGTCATACTTATCCAAATCCGTGTGTTTTCTGAGCTACTCTTGACAAATCCAGACATAGGCACATACATTTACATTGCATGATGATACAACCAACAAAGATGCTCGATTGTCGGTCATGTGATAAGGATACAAGAAGATGCACCAGAAGCAAGAGACTTAGAATTCGCCGTCCTGTGAGCCAGTAAAGATAAAGCCAGGAGATGACGGCATTGCTTAAATCTGTTAGCCGTGCAACGAGATGGCCTCACGTAAGCCGGATTCGGTATACTCAATTCAAGAATGGACCTGAGGAAGCTACAGATTGTGCCTGAAGACACGACACAGTGGTCACAAGCGAAGAAGGACTGATTGCAGCTGCAGGATGTGTTTACTACAACCACAGAATACAGTAGGCATACATTCAACTAGATTTGCAATGTGTCACCAAACTAGTTCATTGAGTGCTGTTCGTGTAGCATTCTGGTCCGTATCAAAGAGAATGGGCCTGGGTTCGCATCTCTCCTATCCCCACTTTTCCAGATTTAATGAATGTCCCATCCATGTAGGAACTTAGTGGTGCGCTCGATGGTTGTGTACCCTTGCCAAGGCTGATGCCTGTGTGCGCCATCCTGAGGTATGAGGACTGACAATTCGCGAATCCTAGCTGATGTTCATTCTTAAGACGCCGGATCACACACCAAATTCGCTCTAAGGTCTTGGTAGGTGTCAATATAAGTCAGGTTGTACCACCATGTGATGTAAGTAGGCTTGCGCGCTTACGTGATTTAATCGAAATCGCGGTTATTTTTTAAATCGTGAAATTATATGATTGAAACTTAAACAATCGAATGATAGTGCATACTTTCTACTGCATACCATATTTCAAAACTTACTTTTAATTACCATTTTATGCAACCGGTCGCGAAAATCAGCATTTTGCTCGGCGAATGTATGTTCATTTTCAAGCCAAGAGAAGAGGCTTTTGAAAACATATCACTGAAGTGACTGTCTCGAGCAAATGAAAATCTCCAGACGCCATTGCGGCTGTCGCCATTAATAAGCCTATCTTGTTATGTCTGAGTAATCTGTATCCAGGCTGATTAATTGACCAATCGCGATTATTCTTAAATAATCGACCGTGATCACCAAAAGCAATAATCCCACAGGCCGAGATGTAAGTATTTACTTTGTCGATGATATGTTCTGCTCAAAATGAATATAGGTGTGACTACAGACTATGAAAATTATATGTCATCTAGACATGAGAAAATAAATAATAATCGAAATTTCATGCACAGATGTGCAATGCTATGAAGGTAATGTTTCGCACGATGAATTTGAAAAAGGCAGCAAGAGTAGCCAGTCAAATTAGGTTCAAAATAATCAACAGCTTACCTGCTTAGTTTTCCAGAAATCGATAGTTATGGACTTCAGGAATTGATCGATCTCAACACGGGTTACGTGTGGGTGGAGCTTAGCTAAGGATTGGCAGGGCATAGCTAAAACTGGATTCCTCAATTTGTCATGAAGACAATATGTAATTTAACAACAAGTCAATAAATTTCAATCATGCAAAACATGAATAAACACGCTCAATCAAATTTATAAAATGGGGTGTTTTGCTCTCTCAAGAAAATGCATCTAAAGAACAAAACCCTGAATGATTACTATCGCGCGTTCTCATTGGTTAATCTGTAGGGTCAACGATAGTGTTCTGGTCAGGTACAGAGCTAGAATCAAGAAATTGAAAGACATCTTACTAAATTATCAGTGACTACTAGCGATATTTTCACTTAGAAAATTAGAGGTCTATTGCTGTAACAAATACCATGTCATCTACTAAATGATCGATTTCCATTGCGCGAATGTTGCGTGTGATTTCACTAGTGCTTTACAAAATCTTAAATTGGTGAATAATTTGACGGAACTAGGTTTCGATCGTTCATCACTTGGCTATGGTAATGTCTGGCCCAGCTGTGCCTCGAGTAGCATTTCAGACGTGGGGCACCGCCACTAACGTACGCGTCTCCCACATCCACCATATCGCATCCACGCCGCCTTTTGCACGTCACCAACCGCATTCGACTCCACAATTTCGATTGTTTAGCCCTATCATTGCGAATCCAGCCAGTACAGGCGCCTGCAGTGTCTTGATGAGTGTCAAGTTGCAGGAAATGATAAGAATATGTTCGATAAGTAACCACTGGAATGGTTAGCTCGATAACTGAGCTAGACATTCCAGTGAGAAATTTTCAAAAATATTATTTTCTTGGCCTGCAAATGGGCATTCAATAAACTAATATTGTGACTTTCCTTGTAAAATTTAGCCAGAAAAAATGTAAAAATAATACTGATTGTTTTTATGTTTATTTAATTATCGCTATGTAACCGTATCAAAAGGTGTGCACAATTGTGAGGCTATAGAAAACAGCTTCACATTTGCAAATGACCTTGCAGAAAACTGTTGTTTGTTTCCAGCAAAACCATTTTCTAAATTCCCCTTAGCTAGAAATATAATGAGTGAATAGACTACGGAGCAATGGCAATCTAACAAGATAATGGTTGATTGTTATGTCCACAACACTTCAAAATCTCGGAACATTACCTCATCTGTGTCTCAGTTCTGAATGAAAAAATGTTCTAAACACAAAGTCGTGTCCAAGGACCTGAGATCTCTCGTGTCGCCGGCTTTCAGCGTCGCACTCGCCCGGCTTGTAAGTGCCGTATCGCTAATGGCTTGGCCACTTAAAGTTGACGCCCGACATAAAAAGTCGTCACGGCAGCAACTTGAGTTTACTGTACTCTTTCAGTGAAACGGCATCGATTCGAATGTCTTCGTATCGGTGCTTCTATGTTGTCACCAAGGAACTGGTATTAATGAATCTAGATTTGCCGATATTATGATGGTGGTGGTGGATGCGATGGTAATAGTGGTGGTGGGGCTGATGGAAGCTGGATAATCTCAGCAGCTTAGAATTGTACGATCAGACAGCTAGCAGCCGTATATGTGTGCGAGCGGCTCGTACATCATACCCGATATTCGCTTGAACGTCAATCATAGACAGCCGTCATATCCCGCTCATGCGTTAGTCTGTCCGGGGTATTTGATTAATATTGCATATGATAGGAAGCGCTAACGAATGAACGATCAGGCTAACTAAGAATCGTGAGAGTGAGCCGGAGTCTGCTTCGACGCCAGAGAAATCTGGTTGAAACGACGACAAATGCTCTCCCAGCTCTCCTCCTCTTGGCGACACGCGCTCAGACGCGACACGATCCTCCAAGAACGAACACCTGGTTGCATTTGATGTGTTTTGATACTGGATTCAAAAAATGTGCATCGAAAGAACGAAAATTCCATAGGATGCGTTGGGGAAATACAAAGCGTTGTTAATAATTGTGCTGGGACTGACAAGCTTCAAATAGAATGGATAATGGTTCTTGGAAATAATGTAAAATATGCATTTTGATCAAGTTCTTATCAAAATAGAATAGGATAATAGTTTGCTAAAAATCTTTACTTTGGAAAATAAGAAATTCTAGCATGTAGACACTGGAAAAAGCTCAAAGTTGTTTGTTGAAATTTAAAGGTGGTAACTATGTGTGGAGTGGTTGCGGCACGGGTGCGGTGTACGGTGACGTGACGAAGGCATCGGTCTCTCTTCCAGAAGTGGGATACAATAAAACAAAATCTACCGTGGACGGGAAAGGACAACCACGTACCTCAGGCTGAATTCCGGAAAAAGGGGTATTCACTCACTTCCAAAATCAGGTATGATTTCTCGAGATTGGAGACTTTATATCTGACAAACTATCATCCGCGCGACTGGGCCAATTCAGACATGTGAACAGTTTACCAGCGTTTCCCAAAACTAGGTAATTGGTCAACGTTTAATTTGTTTTCATATTGATAACATGTCTTAACACAGAGCAATGACATACACCTGGATTGACACTTTTCATAACGAATATGAAGCATTATAATTCATTAAAGAAATAACAACAATAGGCAAACCCACTTTTTGTTGTTCTTTCGTGATATATTGTATGAGAATTAATGGCAAAACACAGATGAAATAGGATACATGGCCAGGTTTACAAATATAAGAACATTTTATTTGCTCAAGTTAGCGAAGAAATTAAAAAGATTAGAGATTTTATCAAATAAGCTCGCCTTAATTAGTTAATCAACTAATGTGTCAAGCCTTAGTATAATGGTAAAAGGTGGTATTGGAAGTCGGCGTGCCTCCTCCATTCATGCCGCTCTATGATACCTCTTAGTACTTTCAAGGACGTGCAAAGGATGGATAAAGACCCTGCTAGAAACAAGTGTCATCAGGCAATATCCGAACACACCCTTATCTCAGATCCGGTAGAGATTCAAAACCTGCTGTGCTGTCGTGACGACGATTTCAACAACCCTGGTACACGACGACCAATCCAGCACAACGACTCTGGAGGGTCCACATCTAAATCCGGATCCAAAGGTTCTCCTGTACACACCGAACGCCCTTATTCCGTCCTGGATCAAGGGTCGCCAGACAAAGCGTTGGATCGGTTGAACTTCAGCAACCACCGAAGACGGAATAATAACCATCCGAATCTTAGATCTCCGGAATTCAGTCCTGAGGTACTGAACATGATAAAGAAGCTACAAACGGAGATAGATACTCTTCGGGAATACCTGGATGAAAGGAAGAGAGACCGAGACAGCTGGATTTACGAACGGATTGAGTCCAAAGGATCAGAAAAGCAACCAGGTGGATGTAAAAGAAAACTTAAGTGTTTGTCCGAGTCGTTAGTACAACATGCCGCTAACAGAGGATTACATAGGATTAGACACTTGTTTGATGCAGAGGCACACTGCTTACGACGGTGAGTGTAGGAGAATAATAATAATAATAATAATAATAATAATAATATTATTATTATTATTATTATTATTATTATTATTATTATTATTATTATTTTTATTAATAATAATAATAATAATAATAATAATAATAATAATAATAATAATAATAATAATAATAATAATAATTAAGTATAAATAAATACATATTTTTACACGACTAGTTTCAATAATTTCAAGGCTGGAGCTGCATAAGTTCAATGTTATGTCAATGGTACTGGAAATTGTTGAGCACATGGAGTCCAATTTGACAGGAATCTACAGCCAAATAAGATTAAAATACCTAGGGAAAACTGTATTAAATCTCAAGATAATTATATACGCAATTTCCTGATTATTTTGAAACCAATTTGTCTGGGGATGTTGCAGTTTATGACAGCAACAGATCACAGTCAATTTAATTTCAAAATACACTGCGTATTAAATTGGAAATGTTTGTATCAAAGACATACAATTCGTGCACTTGACGGCGTTTTCCTACTTCATATCGGCGTTATAGTACGTCATAATTATTGTTAGGTCAGCCAACATGTGCCGTAAGTTGTATTGACGTTATATACTTGAGCGACAGATCGGTTGCGTCCATTGTCAATGAAATCTTTATTGGTTGGGTTTCCGAATTCATAGGGTTAAATCGGGAAAATGGCAACTGTTGACAAAATACCCGCAAAACCGCTCAATCATAATCCCCTAAATAGGATGTTGTTTAAGGTCCTTAACTATATTATCATTGTCTTAGTGGAAGATTCCAGTTTATCCATCAATTATATAACGTCATAATCAACTGCGGGATGTGTATGAGGACGTAATAATTAATAACGTCACGGATGACGTGGATAGGTTCGTCACCAACTCTTCTGAATAATTGATAACTGAGTAAGCGCTGTTGTACGAATTGTATGTCTTGTGTTCTATTGAATATTTTGAAACTAATTTGACGGGGCGTTGTTGCTGCCTAGGCCAGACAAATAAGTTTGTATTTTCTGGTATTGGTACCATGTTTCCTGCATACAGTACAGCTCCTAAAAAACTTTTGGTATCGTTTCAAAACAAAATAAAACGTACTGTTGAATATTTGGGACTTAACTTTGGCAGCAATGACTTCAAAAATACGTCCAAAATATCCAACAAAACACCGCTCCCATCATAATAAACTTGTTTCTGTTTTTACAATAGAAACGTATTAACTTATTCATTAGCTCTACTGTAGCCACGTGACGTGCCTTAAACACCCATACCGTGATGAAATCGAGGCAGATATTAAGAGTGGCCTCTGGCGAGGCATAATTTCTAACGTTATTTCGCGTCAGCCGGATGATGCATTTCTGTTGGCCTTAAATTGCCTCGGGTTAGGACTTAGGTGGCAAAATGATGGATTTCATCCTATAGTGGAATCCCGGAAATAACGTAGAGGGATCTAATAAGGCTTCGTTGTTTCCCAAAATAAGGTTTTAAGGGAAACTAACCCGAGCTCATAAAAGACATTCAGTTGGAATAATATGGCACTCAAAAAGTATTTATGTTATTTTAAGCTGGGTATTATACCGTTAAGGGAAGCTATACGGCTTTAATACATACATATTGATAAGTTTCCAAGTCCACACAGGCTGCCATGAGTTACGTTTCAACCAATCAGAAAACCATACGCTGTCTGCCTCGGTATATACACTCAATCTTAGAGGTGGCATCAGTAGTATGCCAATGGGTTGTAAAATCAACCATACTGGTCTGCTATGGGATATTTTGAAAGTAATTTAACTTGGAGCTGTAGCTGCCTAAAGCAACAGCTTCCAGGCTAACTAGTGTCAAAATCTTGATCACTACTGTGTTATATTGGCACTTACGTGGCATCACACTCTGCCACTTAAGTCGACACAATGGCGGCGACCAGATTGATCTTTCCAGTTTACCTCTCAATCTTATGACGACATAATGAACTATATGACGTGTAGGAAGACGACATAATCAATGATGTTATGAATCGGACATAGATAAGTTCGTCAAGGACACATAATTGATGGCAGACTAAACGTTGTTGTACAAACTCTATGTCTTTACTCTTTAAGAAACATGCTGTCGAATATTTTGAAACTAATTTGACTGGGCTCTGTTGCTGCCATAGGCAGCAACAGCACCCAGTAAAATTAGTTTCAAAATATTTAACAGCTTCATTGTATAGTGATCTGGAAATTGATAGTCGGACGTTGGATCGATACCGATACGGGCGAAATATGGGTGGAGCTTAGCTAATGATGGGCGGGGCATAGCTCAAACTGTATTAGCATGATGTTTAAAAGGGTACCATTGTGATACGGATAAGTGAATGTGACTAGAAGTGAATGATATCCAATCTGCATAGGCCTACCATAATCTATCAGTGCAATACAACGGTGGATGGATCCGATCAGTCACCCAAGGATATGAGGTCAGAATCTATTACGTCACATTTAGACTGATGTCGCAATGAAAAAGGTGTAATGAATGACGTATCTACATTCCCCATGAACATTGAATACCGGTAGTCTCTCAAATCTACGTATTGTATATCTTTGTGGATTTACTATTTAATAAGTATTTTGTTTAATAGTTTGAAACTAATTTTACTGGGTGCTGTTGCTGCCTATGGCAGCACCAACACGATGCCGAATTAGCTTCCAAATGTTCAATAATTTACCTCTATAGTTACCTTGAAAATAGGATTCTAAGAATCCAGGGTTCACAGTAAATAAACCGACACCAACACTCGTAAAACGTGGGCGGATCTTAGCTAGAAATGGGCGGGGCATAGCCAGCAGATAGATGATATTAGTAGCAATTTACTATAGTGTGTTAGAATATATCTTCATCTCTGAAGAAACCTGAAGTTACAGAATATACTGCTTTTTATTTGTAATGGGTGTGTGAGTTTTATTCATGAACGGTACGTGTGAAAATAACAGCAATTTGCTATGGATGGCGGCCATCTTGGATGACATCTCAGCTGTCATTTTGAAGACTTGGTGATATAGAGCAAACTATTTATAATAAGGTCAATGCCGCTTTATAAAGCCTACGTTGCTAGGCATTGTACTTGGTCTTTTGATTTCATCCGATATATACAATTATGACTATTCGTGATGGGTATCGGCCATCTTGGATGGCATGTTATCCGCCGTTTTGGCAATTTATACCCCACACGGTTATATTAAAGTGTGTCCCATGCTAATAAGATTTTATTGATATGCATTGTAATTGATCTTTGTTAATCTGGGTCATCAAACATAGACGGTAATAGCAATTACTGATGGATCGCGATCATCTTAGATGTCATCTTGAATGTTGTAGCTGCCATCAAGGATATTTTTACTGTATTTTGTCATACGATATTAGGGTCATATCGTGAAAAGAGTAGCTATCGGGCAGACCATCGAACCCTAATGTTCTTGGACTATTCTGTTTTCTTCACTAAGGGTAAATCCGTAACAGTTGAAATGCGAGTGTATCAATCTCAGGATGACTATAGCGGAGAGCTGCTGGGCCATAGTCAGAGCAGATCCCAATCAAATTACTTTCAAAATATTCAATATCCTTTGAAGCATTACATTCGCATAAGAATGCTTAAAAACACAATTTGTAACGTTATGGGTTCTTAATGGACTTTTGTATTATTATCTATGTCCCGACCATTTCTGCCTAAGCTCCATCCACACCTCGCTCGTGTTGGGATCGATCGGTCTCTGAACTCCCTGAATATCATATTCCAGCAAACTATACAGGTAAGCTGTTGAATATTTTGAAACGAATTTGACTGGGTTAAATCCCACTGGCCCAGCTGCTGGCCTAAAATTGCCCATCCATATTTTAAGATTGTTCTGTTTCTAACTGTGGGCCTCGGCGTGTTGATGCATCCTATCTGAAATTGGGTCCATGACGGATTGCTTGGTGCCCGTCATGCGTTTAGGGGCACACGTGGCTTCAGAGTTAAAAGCTACGGTTAATGCCTTTGTGGAAAAAACCCCATATCAAGTAACATGTGGTTCTACTAACATTACCGAACCATCTATCTTTTCCGCACAGCAAGCAGGAGCACTGATTTCTGTCCGTTTTGCCTAATATCGAGCCTAAATAATAAGGCATCAATAACATTATTTGAAAGACGACGTACCTTGACAAACATTATAGACGTGTTTAGTCCTTCAACATTATAGACGTATTTAGTCCTTCAACACGATAGAGCGTGCGCACGTGGTCACATTGTGAGTGGTTACCGTATGCAATGTTATTGACACACACATGCACGCACGCACACGCACACGCGCACGCACACGCGCGTGCACGCGCGAACACACACACCACCACCACCACCGCCACCACCACCATCACCACCATCCCCACCTCCGTCACTACCAGCTACACCCCGCCCCCGCCAATAACATTGATTTCGATATATTGAAATTGTCTGGATTAACGTACTACACTATTCATTTAAATCGTAGCACTTTGTAATCTGTGTTGCCAATGCACATAGTGGTGTTAGTGACCTGGATATTTGACCCTTTGGCCAAAACTACTTTTATCCCAACATAACATCAATAGATCTGCCAAATGTTGTGATTCTAGTTGCTTTCATTCCACAGTTATCGCCAAAAATGCAGATTTCGGTATACACTTAGTAACCCTGAGACTTAGCTTTTTAACCCATTGACCTAAAGCCCAAAAACCTTCTTTTCCATCGAGATATGAATATATGTGTCAAAAGTGTTGTTTATATCCGTTTGAATTCACAAGTTATGATGTAAATGTGTATCCCGCTATGTACTTAGTGACCTCGCGACCTAGAAATTTGAACTGCTACGTTGAAATTCAAATTTCTTCTAGCCTCTAGATACTGCGCAGATAGCTGGATACTCAGACCAGCCATGTATGATAGTTGGTTTTAAAATGGATAGGAAACCGGACGATTTCAGTAAAATGTCCTCGGGAAAATTCAGCAGAAAATAACTTGTCTTGCAGCATTGTATCTCCCATTTCATACTTGGTATGCCATCTTGGTATGTTTGACAACTGGTGGCATGCTCCCGTATGACACAAAGTATATAAAGGATTCCCTGTCAACGTTAAAATAGCGATTATATCGTACTGCCACGACTATTTGTATAATTAATATTTAAAAACTCATTCTGGCCAAAAATTGCACCCACGGTTGTTTTGAGAAATGTTAATTTGCTGAGCAAGAGAAGACTATATTATTATTGAAAATTTGCCACTGAAATGACTAGCTCGATAACCGAGCCAGTCATTCCAGTGGTAAATTTTCAAGAACAATTTTCTCTTGGTCTGCAAATTGGCATAGCATATGATACAATTGAAATGTGCACACCGATGTTGGGGCAATACAGGGTGAGCTGCATGGAGTTGAGTATACATAGGTTCCTTTTGTGGAAGGTGCGTGATTTACTCTAGATCAGTTATTACATAACCGTATATACAACTTGTGCCGATTTCTTTTATATCTATATATCTATATAATCAACAACGTGACGGGCAGGATGGTGTCATAATCAATTATGTCATTAATGGCGTAGATAATTTTGCAACAGACTCTTAATTGATGACGGATGGTGCATACGTTGTTGTACGAATTGTATGTGTTTACTATTTAATAAACATTACGTTGAATATTTTGAAGCTAATTTGGTAGTCAAATTAGTAGTAGTAGTAGTAGTAGTAGTAGTAGTAGTAGTAGTAGTAGTAGTAGTAGTAGTAGTAGTAGTAGTAGTAGTAGTAGTAGTAGTAGTAGTAGTAGTAGTAGTAGTAGTAGTAGTAGTAGTAGTAGTAGTAGTAGTAGTAGTAGTAGTAGTAGTCGAAGTGAACGCGCGCGTTTATTTAGCTCTACAATTGCTGCCCGAATTTGCTAGTTTCTAGCGCGATTTTGTAGATAAATTGTATACATATATTTCGTATTAGTATTTCCTTTCAAACTTTATGTTTAATTTGTAAATTCTTCTCTTGGTTGGAGCGCATTTTGTGTCTCCATTTTCTAAAGGCATTCCTCTTAGCTGGCGGTTTCCGCCATTTAATAGGGTTCCTCTTACTGTGGTCAATGCAATACATTTCTCCCCGCGCCAGTCTGCTATTTCTATAGTTCGTAGGCTAGCGCATTATATTCGGCAAGATCGCTTGAGTGAGTGGATTTAATTCCTTTGTCATTTGTAAGCACAAGCCTAGTTCTTTAACTATATAAATCCTTATAGTCAGTTGGCTGTCCCCGGTCAACTCGAACAGACTAACAAATATATGACTGTACTATCTATTCATATATTTGTTAGTATACTTTAATCGGCTAGGTGTTAGTGAACCACTTAGAAAGTGGTTCAAACTAACAAATATACGACTGTACTCTCTATTCGTATATTTGTTGGTAGACGTCAGAGTTTCAAAGGGGGACCCTATTTATATAGTGTTTGGCTCTTTCCCTGACATCCTGGTGTTATATAAGTATATATTTATTATATATTGTAGTAGTATTGGGTTCCTCCTTTGATAAACCACCATGGCAACCTATAAGCGTACCCTAAGCCTTAAAATAACAACTAAGGGGTGGGGTGTCACGGCTATCGACGTGTATCATGGGTTAAAAGACGTCGTTGGCGCGGGACCTGCTACTTTGCAGGGGCTTATCAATGTTACTAAAACTGTATGGAATGTAACAGTGTCAAATGAGGGGGTCAAGGAAAAGCTTCTGGAAGATGTTCTTATTGTAAAAGGTGAAGTTTGTAACGTAGAGGAAATCGAGTCAGATAGGTTGCTAGTGAAGATGAAAGTTCCACTACAAATTCCAGATGACAGAATCATGAGTGAACTCAAGAAGTATGGCAAAGTGCAAAAGATTGAACGGGAAACGTATCCCTTTGACAGAACGCTAGAAAACGGTGTAAGACGTATTTGGTTTGATAAAGTGGATAGCCCTTTACCAAGCAGATTGACGCTTGATGGCAGCTTTGTCCTGCCCTTATGGTATAGAGGGCAAATTAAAGAATGCCGGATCTGCCTAAGTACTGACCATTTGGCAACAGATTGTCCCAATCGAAACAAATGTTTGCTCTGTGGTACAGTTGACCATCTTAAATGGCGCTGTCCAAAAAATCAAAACAAGCCCTCAGTATCAGGAGATAATCGCCCATTAAAGGATGCAACTGAGTCAAATGCTTCTGAAGCAACCGCTACGGAAGCTGTTGTTTTGGTTCATGCCACTGTAAATGACACAAACAAATCATCAAATCCCGTTAAAGTAACTACAGTTGATGAAATTCATGTATTAGAGGAGGGTATAACCTTAAGTCAAGAAAATACTCAAAATGCAGTGGAGCCAAACGTTGCTGTAAAAGGCACGCAGGAAAATGATGATCTTACAGAAGAGCCAGTTTACAATTCCTTAGAAGATGAATTAAATTTAGGACAGGATAAGTTTAGGACTCAGAAGACAGAAAGTTCAGTCGATTTTCCGCTAAGCCAACTTGATTTAAGTCAGCTTGAAGATATGGTAAATGATGCTCCTGCCAAATGTTACTTAAGTAGCAATAAGCGTCATAAAGAAGACAATAGCCCAGAATCTGAGATTAAAGTAAATGATATGGATGATGATACAATGTCAGTTGCAGAATCAGATGTGTCCATTCAAACACAGAGTTCACAGATGAAAGATGAAATGGTAATGTACCGATCAGAAGGGGGTGAAGTGTTAGTGCCATATGTAACGGCGAGAGGCGTGAAATATCGTCTACTGCGCCATGATTCTGAAATTTCCAAATATGAATATTTGTCTGGGGTAGAACTAGGAAATATTGAATTCGCAGGAAAATTAGGTAAATGGTCTAAGAAACGAGCTAAAATACCCAAATCTAGTTAATCTAATGGTGGCGGTTGTAAACATCATTTTACAAATTATGATTATCTGCACTATCAATTTCAGAGGATTAAATACCGAATTCAAGCAGCGCCACTTGCTTGAAGAATTAGCAAATGAGAGAGTTGATATTGCTTTTCTACAAGAGACCAAAATTCAAAAAGCTGAAGTGTATGAATCTCTCAAAAATATTTCAAAAGGGCAGATATTGTTTTCTTTATCACAAGATAATAGTGTGGGAGTGGCCATTCTTATACTGCCCCGCTGTCTCAACTATGTTGACGTTATATCGTCGCCATCAGATCCAAATGGACGATGGATTTGTGTATCAATTGATGTACTAAACACAAGTTTAAATGTGATGTGCCTTTATGCACCTACCTCTCATCAATTGCGCCGTGAATTTCTAAATGATGTTTCCACAATAATTCAAGACAGAACGCCTGAAACCCTAATTATGGGCGGTGACTTTAATTGCATATTAGACGAGGCTAAAGACAGAAACTCTAGGTCTAATTTTAATGACACATCGCATAATATTTTGAAACACATTTGTGAAAATAAAAGCTTGTTAGACACTTATCGGATTGAAAATCCAGAAGGCCAGGAATTTACTTGGTTTTCAACCGATGGAAGGTTAGCTTCAAGGTTAGACAGGATCTATGTAGAACGTTCATTGAAAGGTTACATGTGTAAAACTAACATAAAACCAGTAACTTTCTCTGATCACAATATGTTTTCCATCACATTAGACAATGTTGACTGGGTCAAACGAGGAAATGGATTTTGGAAACTTAATGTAGCATTGCTACGAGATAGTTGCTACCGCAAATGTGTGGAAAGTTGTTGAAGGCATTGGGATGAAAGAAGAGGTTCGTATGAATGTATAACAGACTGGTGGGAAGATGCTAAATCAGACCTGAAATATATTTCAAGGCAGTATTCCATTAGGAAAGCACGTGAAATACGAAAGCGTAAAAAGGCGCTTCAGAGGTCGTTGCGTAAAATTAATAAGAAAATTAATGATGGGGAATATAATTATTACGAACTATTAGTTAAATTAAAAGGTAGACTAAATGAAATAGAGCAATATCAGTTTGATGGCGCCAAAATAAGGTCAAGCGCACAAATGCACACCGAGGGCGAAAAGCCTACACGTTACTTTTGTAATTTGGAAAAAGCAAGAGGTATAGAGAAATTAATGCGCTCACTGAAGACTCTTGATGGAGTATTAGTGTGCTCAAATGCAGAAATGATTGAGACAGTATCCGAATTTTACAAATCATTGTATAAATCTGAGGGAAGGGAGGAAACTGCAACTAGAGATGTTTTAGCTAATATAACGAAAAGACTTCCAGATTCATGTCGCGAAAGCTGCGACCAATCAATAACAATTGATGATTTGACAAAATCCCTCAACGGTATGAAGTTAGAAAGGTCTCCTGGATGTGACGGACTTCCAGTTGAATTTTATCAAACATTCTGGCACATATTTGGGCCAGTATTAGAAGAAATAGCAACCAGCATTTTTAAGCAAGGGCATCTCCCTACATCGATGGCGCAAGCATATGTTCGGCTAATATACAAGAGGGGTGACAGAAATAAAATACAGAATTATAGACCAATCTCTCTACTCTGTGTAGATTATAAGATTATTACTCGGGCACTAACACTAAAACTTGGCGCAGTCCTAAGCGAAGTCATTCATGATGATCAAACCTGCTCTGTGCCAGGAAGATCAATATTAAACAACACTTTGCTTATACGGGACCTTATTCAATTAGTTGAAAAGGAGTGTATCCCAGCAGCGATAATAGCACTTGATAATGAGAAGGCGTTTGACAGACTAGAATGGGATTTCTTGTTTAAGTCTTTAGACCATATTGGCTTTGGTTCAAGATTTATTAAATGGGTCAATATTTTATATACTGATATAACTACTTGCTATTTAGTTAACAATCGGCTATCCAAACATGTAGTGTTGGAACGAAGTGTCAGACAGGGTTGCTCACTGTCCCCACTTCTATTCGTCATAGCTATGGAATCGTTGGGCACCACATTTAGGCAACGCAATGACTTTCAAGGAATATGTATACGTGGGGTAGAAAGGCCACTAAAGGTTTCTCAATATGCAGATGATACGACTGTGTTTGCGGGTAAAAATATGGATTTTAGAATTTTAAATGGAGTATTAACAGATTTTCAAAAGGCATCAGGACTTAAAGTCAATAAAGATAAATCTAAGGGATTGTTTTTGGGCGATTGGAAGGGCAGAACTGATAATGTGATGGATATTAACTGCTCAAATGATGTCATAAAATTTTTGGGTATTTACTTTAGTAGAGAACAAAATGTATTACTAAACTGGGAAGAAAGGATATCCAAGCTAAAGTGTGCATTACTAAATTGGAAACGACGTCGCCTAACTGTCTTTGGCAGGACATTTGTCCTTAATAATTTAAGTTTATCTGGACTGTGGTATACCGCTTCTGTAGTTCATATGCCCAAATCAGTAGAGTCAAAGATCAACATGTTACTTTTGTCCTTCTTATGGGAGGACAAAGCCCATTTAGTATCACAGTCAATCCTCACCAATGAAAAGCATGCCAGAGGCCTGGATTTGGTTAATGTTTCAGCAAAGTGTGCTTCTTTAAAATTGAAATTCTTGAATAAGTTACTTACTTCAAACTCATATTGGTCAAGTGTTTCAAGGGCACTTCTCCAAAGGTACGTTGACCCATTTCCAGTAGAATGTTTATTTATGTGCAATAAATTGCCACCTAATCATCAAAAGATTCCAAATGTATATAAAGAACAGCTCGAAGCCTTAAAAATATTTACACGATCAATGCCACAACCAAATTGTTGGGAAGATGCCTTAGAGCAACGTCTTTGGGGCAACGAGTTGATTCGTGATAATGATGATGTATTATATTTGCCCTCTATGGCCAAAAATGGTATTCAATATTTACGTGACTTGGTAAATCCGAAATCTCGTAAATGGATTGCGATGCAAGATGTAGCAAGAATAACATCAATGAGACATAGTGATGCTCAGCGCTTATTTGTTAGAATAAAGAATGCAATACCTGCTGTATGGTTCAAATTGCCGAAAGCACGTGGCAACATTGATATGTTGCAACCAACATTAGTATTTATGTCAGAACATATAAAATACAACATGGCATCTAGAGACTGGTATAGAATTCTAATGCAAAGTCTCCTATTGTGGTTAGGCATTGGAACAATTTAGGATGCACGCCAAAGAACTGGAAAAATGCCTGGAAAGCAATACATCTACCTTGTCTACCAGGAAATGCACGGGACCTGGCATGGCGATTACTCCATCGAAGGCTATGGGTCGGTCATCTTACGTATATGTGTAAAATTTCAAGTACAGACCGGTGCTTATTATGTAATACTGAGGAGGAAACGATAGACCATCTATTTACTCAGTGTCGCATAACTACAGGCTTTTGGGTATATATCAATATGCTCCTTGCTAAATTTGGAACCAAATATGTGAATTTAGTGGCTGAAACAATTTTGTTCAAAGATTGCTCAACTATCGGACGAATCATTAATAGCAAGGAGAAAGAATTGTTAATAACCCTGTTATCTGTAGGAGTGTGGGCCATCTGGAGGCATCGGTGTTCAGAGGCCAGAGATAAAACGGGCAACAACCATCAGAGAGCCATACAAGCTATATTTCGATCAGTGTTGATAAACTGCATTCATTGTGAATTGTACAGGCTAGTAGAACATGGGAGAGAAAGTAGATTTAAAGACGTATGGTGCAAAACTGGCATAGTATCAATTGAATACGGATATCTAAAAATATCAGAAGCGGAACTTGTATAAGCTAGCACACTCGCTGCTTGCTGTATATTGATAAATGCTATTTTAATTTAATTTAATTGCCTTTATTTTAAAATTGTAATGCCTTAGGAGACTCTAATCTTGACGAATATCCTAACCTTGGGATGAGAATATTTAAATATCAAATGAGCATTATGTCAATATTCTGGAGGTGATCCGATTTTCAAGTTAACAGAGTGTGATATCTTACAATTAGCTTCCTGTTGTAAATATTTACTGTAGGTGTATTTGTTCCAGGGTAATTTGCAAAAACTTACAATGAAGTAAATTTAGAATGTGAACCCAGAGCGCCATCTAAGTAGTCATAGTTTGTATACGTTTGCTTTGTGCATTATATTATATAAAGGCTACTACGTCCGTTGGGTATTTAATAATCGGCTAACTGGCGTCAATGAGTGACATTTTGTTACTTATTGACGAGTCACCTCGCCACTTGTTGGCGAGCTGCACTCGCCATTTGGCCCTACTACTATACGGTGTGCTACGTTAAACTACATATGATCTACTTAGCCTGCCGGTCATGAATCGGCCCAATGGCATCAATGATTAGCAATAGCTTACTGCTAATTATTGATGAGTGGCTTTACCACTTGCTGGTTAGCTATGCTCGCCATTTGGGCCTACTACTACACGGTGTGCAAATAGCAATGTCTTTGTTGAATTATGTTATGTTATCAGCTCTTTATTAATTATGTTTTCTATGTAGTTATGCCACGGTTGTGGTATATGATAATAGAGTATTTCATTAATAAAGCCTGCTATTTCAACCGATTTTTTATGGGGGTTTGCAAGCCTTTTTAAAGGAGTTCCTCCGGGAAGTGTATCCGACTGCGTCAGCGTCGGATTTTCAACAAAAAAAGTAGTAGTAGTAGTAGTAGTAGTAGTAGTAGTAGTAGTAGTAGTAGTAGTAGTAGTAGTAGTAGTAGTAGTAGTAGTAGTAGTAGTAGTAGTACTAGTAGTAGTAGTATCAAAAGTAGTAGTAGTCGTCGTAGTAGTAGTAGAATCGTCCTACAGGTGAAATGAAGCCTTCTTCGCTTTTGCCCACTGTAGTTTGTTGTCCTCAGCCAAAATGCGTAGTTTCCTCAGGTCCATTCTTAATTTACCTGTACCGAGTCTTCTTGAGGTCACCTCGTAACATGCTCAACAGATTTGCGTCCTCTTCTGATTGTTTCAGTAGCCATGTGAAATGCCCATTTACAGAACAAGAGAAGACTATTTTTTGATATAATTTTTTTTATAGCTGGAACGACTGCTCTCGATAGCCGAGCCAGTCATTCCACGGATAAATCGTCAAAAAGAATCTTATCATTGAATTGATGTTTCAAAGGAGTAATATAATTCAGCAGTCATACACCCCGGCATGCTCAAGTTACTGAATATAAACATGTGGAATGATATGGTACATGTAGAAGCACGAATGTGTATCATCTACTAAATGTTGACTGAGCAGGAACTGAGGGGTATGTCGATCTAATAAATTAGATCATCCTTACTGTTCCTAGAATATGGAATGGTGGTGGTGTGCGCATTCAATATGATCAATGAAAATTCCCAGTTTTAGCTATGCTCCGCATATCTCTAGCAAAGCTCCACCCACAGCTTGCTCGTACTTTGATCGAGCGAGCCCTTAACTCACTGACGATCAATTTCCAAAGACCTATGCAGGTAAGCTTTTGAATAGTTTGCCTATGGCAGTAACAGCGTCCAGTCAAATTAGTTTAAAATATTCAACAGCATGTTTATTAAACGATAAAGACATACAGTTCGTCCAACAACGCATAGTCTGTCAACAATTATGCGTTCCTGGCGTACTTATCTCCCGTCACTCATGTCGCCATTGATTATGACGTAATTATACACGTTACGTCGTTGATTATGACGTTATATGATGGATTGATAAACTGGAAATATCCATTGGAATTAGTGATACAATTCAAAGACATTAACGAACTTGAATTCATCGTGCTACACACTGAACTACTGGCGCATACGAACTGTTACTCGCCATTTGCTCTCCAATAAATTGGATGTTTTCTGCAATCGCGATTGGAACCAAAACTGAACTGGCGTTTAGACTGCAAAGACTATCTGGAAAACCAGCGGATTTTAAAACACAGTGCTTGTTCTGCAGCTTAAGCATAAGGTTGAAACATTCTATTTCTGAACCGGAATTTGGAATTGGCCAATCATTTGACATGCTACATGCTTGTTTGTTATCATGAACTGCTAAAGCACTATATTCCAGAGGACTAAATCAGAATTTACACGTGGCATGGCTTTAGGCACAAGTTAGAAAGACAATGTGTAGCGCCATCTTACGAGGTCAATATCCTGGGCATGAAACAAGGTTACGATTTAGAAATATCCATCAGAATACATGATATAACGAACAGGCTGGAAGAAATGAAAGAAATGCGGACTCCCACACATGTTGCAACAGGTATCTATGAGGAGTGTGCCTTTACATCTAGTGCAGTTATTCTCATCCATGACTCGAGAATAGTGCATACAACTCTAAAGTCACTGGAATAATTATGTCACCAACCTCGTAAATCTTAGGATATCTCCACAGGAAATGCAGAGAACAGGTTATATGTTGCGGTGTGTATTTCTCTATATCGGAACTTTTCGGGTCGATAGGAAGGTTCATAGGATTCTTTCAAAGGATAACATAAATAGACTGATGACAAATTAGATTAGCATATTCTCTATATTGGTCAGGACTATGGGTAAGTTTATAGCAAATAAGGCATTTCGAATATGTCGTTAAATTACTCACTAAACCAAGTCAGTACATTGGCAAACATTGGTAGTTGTTGGGCCAATCAGTGGGATGCATATTCCCATGTGCATGGTCGCAGAAAAGATGACACGATCTATAGATGGCACCTTCAACGTAGCTAATAAAACACCAAGTTCGGCTCATCATAGCATTGGTAATATTGATCTCATACACGCTCTTTGTTTTATAGCGAATCCTACCTGGACTTTCTGGGACAGACCTGGCTTTTGCAATGTTCTATCCAATATATTAGCCAAATACCATTTTATTAGCCAAATATTAAATATTGTATCCACATCTTTACTTCAATGCCAGTTATGAACATGTGTACAGTCTGTCATCATCAGTTAGTGCTATCAATTCTACAATCCAGAGAATATAGGGCCCTAATCTATAAGAAAAATGTTACATATTTTGAAACCAATTGATCTGGAAGGCAACAACAGCGTTCAGCTATGTTAGTTTCAAAATATTCAACAACTTAAACAGAAATGTTTGTTTTGCAATTGAAACGCTGGAATAAGTCGAATTGGTTGTCTGCCAAACAAGAAAATTAAATTAATTTTAATCAATCGCCAATAATTTTGCCAATTCGTCTTTTCATTAGCCAGATTTCAGTTGTCCTCGCATTTGGCTAATTGGTTAGTGTGTAGATCTGTCCCTGAAATTTAGAAGCATCAATCTCTCAAACATTAGCTGGGGAAGTATTCAGCAAAAGAATAACTCACTAGTACTTTACAGTGTATGCGCCCAACCCAAGAGCCTAGTAGAAAATAGTAAACTTAGCTGGTTAACTGCCTGTCCATGAGGACATGCATGGCCTTTGCTCAGGTGTATATCTTATTACGGCAAATGTTGTTAATATTCGAGCTACGATTGATATAGAATCACAAACAACTATACCATGGGGGTCAGGTTAGAATATCATGATGACATCTAATGCCAATTTTGTGAAGACCAACGTAACTTACTTTCCAATGATAGAGGCTTCAGAGTTCATACAATGTAATGCGACCCTTAGTCAAATTCAATGGAATGGTAATAGAGGCTTCAGCCAGCAAGAGAGTTCACCACTGTGTCCATCATTTCGATGGACTGACAGTTTGCCGTCTACATTTTCCTCGCTGAACAAGGTTGTAAGGACATCATAGTGAAGACAGGCAACACTAGTTCAGCAACATTGAGGTATGCTATTAAGGGTTTTCGAAACAATAAGCTAACGAATGGTGGAATGAAGCTGCTTAAAAGGATAGCATTTGCGAACACGTTCGACAAACAGAGCTCACCCATGAAATGAGTATGATCCTGGAGAGGTCTAAGCATTTCACCGCAGACTCTGAGAGCCGCCAGAAACCAGAAGTATGCGGAGCTCCATATGAATGTCAAGGTCTAGCTTGTCGCGATATGCGTATATT
Organism: Chaetoderma sp. LZ-2023a; assembly: GCA_034401795.1. Lineage (NCBI taxonomy): Eukaryota > Metazoa > Mollusca > Caudofoveata > Chaetodermatida > Chaetodermatidae > Chaetoderma > Chaetoderma sp. LZ-2023a. Next base: position 131,698,893 of record CM067360.1, read on the forward strand.
CCGTAGCGATTGGAATGGCAAATTTCTGAACAAGGATGGCGGCTAGCTCGATGGATGATGCAAATATTAAATACTTTTTGGCCGCATCCGATTGACAGCTAGACGACCTCCACATGAAGGTGACTAAGGGTCGCATTACATTGTATGAACCCGTAACATAAGAATGCATAGTTGGTACCATCTGTTAATTGGGGTGAGGGCATAGTTATAAAGGTTTATCACTAGAGTGAGGCTGACTTCACCAAGAGAGACACTCGAGTGTACCTCATAGTGAAATCATACAGTGACTAAAAACATAGAAACCAAACATTAGGAATGGGGCAATTGTAATAAAAATATTTAAAAATGTAAACGCGCAAATAGAACTAGGAGATGTGTGTGGCCATCTTGTAACCTTTAATCATGCAGGAATTGAGGAATCCAGTTTCAGTTAAGCAACGGCCCATCTCTAGCTAATCTCCATCCACGATTTGCTGCTGTTGGGATCTATCGATCCCTGCACTCTTTGAATCTCAGTTTTCCAGAAAACTGTACAGGTAAGCTGTTGACAATTTTCAAACAAGCTTGACTGATGTTGTTGCTGCCTATGACAGCAACAACGCCGAGTTAAATTAGTTTCAAAATATTCAACAACATCTTTATTAAATAGTAAAGACGTACAATTCGTACAACCTAACGGACTATTAAGAGTTTAAGACGGACTAAATCGAGTCATCCATGACCTAATTAATTATGACGTCAACCTACACGTCGCGTAGTTAATTATGACGTCATGTGATTTTGGATATGATTGGTAGATAAACTCAATTGCTTCCATTGAGTTCCTAACATATTCAATAACAACTGTTAAAATGGTCGAATGTGGTTGCTTCTATGCATAGTTACAGTATCAAAATCACCGTTATCGCTACCATGGAAACTAAGTAATCAATACTTTCCAGGCCCTACATCCCATACAATGTATACTCTTTGATATCTAGATATCTGTGCACCTAAATAGCATAATATTAAGCGGTAAAGATGCAATAGTAATGCTTAGAGAAAATATAATTCATAGTAATATAAACGATACACTTGCGAGGATTTGATTTTATGCAAATTAGCTCAACATTATGGAACATCGTAACGATTGTTTATAGGACGGGTAAATGATGACGATAATATGGAAATAACCCTTTCCGGGTTTGTCTATGCCCAGCCCATCCCTAGCTAAGATCTACCCACACTTCGCTCGTGTTGGGATCGACCGGTTCCTGAATTCTTTGACTATCAAATTTCCAGAAAATCTCCCTGTGGCGAGCCGATTGATGTCTCAAACTCTACAGACTTCACTGACTTGACTCGTACTCTCAGTTTGGTGTCTGCAAGTAGTAGTCGCACTAGTCGTAGCTCATCCTCATTGCAACTGGCCTGGCGTAGTACATCTAAGATCATTGAGCATTTAATTGTGTCCAAGGCTCGTGACATGGCAATGCCCATTTTGTGGAAGTCCCAATGTTTGGACATGACCACCGACACAAGCATGCGTTGAGCCCATACAATGTCTGCACAGCTTGGAGCGACTTTGACATGATCTGGTGAAGTAATCGATCTTGTCTCGGATGCGGCATAGAGTAACATTGAATAGGATTTGCCGTATGCTGCTGAAGAGCACAATGGGCCGCAGATTGGATGGGGGCCCAGGTGGCTTCTTGGGCTTGGATAGTGCTATAAGTGTGACTTGGCCTACAGCGGCGATGGGAAGGTGGTGCATAAAAGCTGAATTGATTAGGTGCGTGATCGGTTTTGAGATAATGTGACTTATATATTTGAATAGTTTATTGCTCATGCCATCAGGTCCAGATGCACGTCCATTTTTCAGAGCTTTATGTGCCTTCTCAACTTCTGATGTTTTAATTGTTGTTAGTAATGGCCTGGGGTCTCCTGAGAACGGGTGCAATGGCTCATCATCATTACCAGTGAACTGTTCCATGAACCATTCTCGGATCTCCTCGGCTTTTCCCTGGTCAGTCCCTATAAAGCGTCCTTCAGCGCTGTAAACAGTGAGTGTGATGTGTAGTTAGTAACTCTCAGGGCTCTGGCTGCCCGAAACATTTTGTGACAGTCATCCATGGCAGTGATTTCATCTGCTAGGGAGTCTGCCTGTTGAATAGCAAGATCTTGTAAGCGTTCGCTAATGTGGCGCAGAATAATATTGCGCTCCCGGCATAGTTTGGTGCGGTCTTCACTTTGGCCACTTTGATAGATGCGCAGTCGTAAAGCTGTCTGTTCTGCTGACAGTTTTACTACTAGAGGGTCGTCAGTATACCTAGTTTGGTTGTTTTTAAAAACACCTATGGTGCTGGTAGCGGGTGATTCCATAGATTTCAGTATTTTTGTTAGGGCATCGTTTGGATCGGAGCTGACATTGATGTTAGCTATCTGCTGCCCGAGGTCTTTTTTGTATGACATTTGAGTGTCAGTGTCACTGATGAGCTTGGGTAGGTTGTAGGTGACTCTACCCTCTTGCCTGCTATGGTGTTTATATATTAGGTAGAGATCGTTCATCTAAAGGCGTGTAATGGCTAGCTTATGGTCAGAATTGAGGTCTGTGCCTCAATTGGAACGAGCGTTTGATAGTGAATTGAGATGCTCTCTCTCTCTCTCTCTCTCTCTCTCTCACACACACACCATGCACTCCATGCCCTGCACGCACGCACGCACGCACGCACGCACGCACGCACGCACGCACGCACGCACGCACGCACGCTTCCATAACCTCACCTAGCTTTCTTATTCTAGAACTGAATTATTATATTATCTATTATATATTCCTATACATAGTATATAGGTCTACTATGTGGGTTTTTTCATCCAATGAAGAAGGGAAATACAAGCTAGTATATCTTTGACTAAACTCAATACGCGCGCGCCAAGTGTTCAGCGATAGCATGCGCGCCATCATCCGGGGTTAGAGCGTTATTGATTGGCTCATTTGTGGAATTGTTCCTCAAGATGCTATATTCTGTCGTATAGATCTTGTAGTAAAGATCGGCTCCTTTGATGTATACTTCCCTCGCGTATCGATGCCTGGTTCACCCTTTCTTGTACTCGCTCTTTCGACGCATATAATATAGATCATAAATAAATTAACATGTTTCAATTTCGGTAAAGAAAACCCAGGAAAACGTTAGTTAGTAGGTCTACAATTGTGTACACTACGTAAGAAATGTTATGTTAAGTAATTTGAAAAATAATTGTATAGACCTTTCCATTTTAGCTATGCCCCGCCCATCACTAACTCAGCTCCACCCACATCTCGCCGTGCTGGGATTGATCGATCCACGAATGCCCTAGCTATCAATTTCCTGAAAACTATACAGGAAAGCTGTTGACTATTTCATAACTAATTAGACTTGGTGCTGTTGCTGCATATGGCAGCTGTGGCAGCAATAGCGCCCAGTCAAATTAGTTTCAAAATATTCAACAAAATATTTATTAAATAGTAAAAGCAAACAATTTGTACAACAATGCATAGACCGTGTTCAAATATGCGTTCGTGACGTACTTATCGACGTCATTCATGACATCATTCGTTATGATGTTATTCTACACATCACGCAGTTCATTATGACGTCATATGATGGGTAGGTACTCTGGAAAGGTGAATTGGAAGACATGTCTGCCTCATGTTCAAAATAATCAAATGTAAGTTTTATTTTATTTTGAAAAATTTCTAATTTATTTCTTAGAGTACTGTATGTGTTATATATCTATATCTCGCTCAGCTCCTAACTAGCAACGCTATTCTTAACCCGAACAAAAACTAGTCCTTTAGAATTATATTCGTAATATTTTCCAGGTATTGGATTGTGTCCATGATTGTGTCGCCGTATGCTAAGTTATTTGTGCTTGAAGGAATTATTGCTAGCGCGTGAAGAATTGCGGCGATGAGGTATAATCGATTTACCTACAATTCACAGCCGCCGCACGTGCGGGAAGATATTAAGCGTCACAGTATTGCTTGTACTATGAATATAGTCTTATAACAATAGACATGGCTAATAACAGGCACGCACGCGCATACGATCAGGCACGCACGCGCACACACTCGAGCGCACACACGCATATACATGCACGCACGCGCGCACACCCCACCATCCCTCCCCAACCCCACTACCCGGGTATGAATACCCTGATAAGGAACAGAAAACAAGTATCATAACTTATTTAAAAAAATAACAAACTGCACGAGTTTGTTGAGTAGCACGCCTCAGCACAACCTTACTGGAATGATGCACGTATGTAGCGTTAGAGGCAAAACAGTTTATAACGTAAGATCCGAAAACGGAATTGCGCGATGAAGCAGAAATTAATGAACCTTTCGAATTTATCCACCCATCATATGACGCCATAATCAACTCCGGTACGTGTAGGATGACGTCATAATCAATTACGTCATGAATGACGCAGATAAGTACGTCACTAGCGCATAATGAAGACGGACTAAGTGTCGTTGTACGATTTGCATGTTTTTGCTATTTAATAAATATGCTGTTGAATATTTTGAAACTAAATTGACTAGGCGCTGTTGCTGCCATAGGGAGCAACAGCGCCAAGTCAAAGTAGTTTCAAAATATTCAACGGCTTACCTGTATAGTTTTCTGGAAATTAATAGTCAGGGAGTTCATTGATCGATCAATCCCAACACGAGCATTGTGTGGGTGGAGCTTAGATAGAAATGGGCGGGTTATAGCTAACACTGAAACGGTCCATTAGACGACTGAAAGGAAGATATCTTATTTGAAATCATTTACAAATAGAGTTGGTAACGTCCAAGAAGGCAACTCTAAAAGAACGGAACTTAGGACTCAGGGGGTCATGTGCAAAGTTTCTGAAAATCTTACCACGGGCTCTCTGAACTCCTGTTAAAATAACGGGAAAGCTGGTGTCCAGTCTCAACCACAATGCAGCTGAGGTCAGAGGGTTGCGGGGTTTGGCCATATCAGTCCTATACAGTACTATATGTTTGAAACACAACATAAAAGAATACTACTGAATATTTTGAACATAATTGGATTGGAAGGCATTGCTGCCTAAGTCAGCAATGACATTCAACTCAATTACGTCAAAATATTCAATAGAACATTTTATTGTATCGTGTTCAAAATTGTTTTCTTTTGGAAACGCTATGAATTAATCACGAGCTGTACTATATAGGTGTTCCATATATATGTGTAGCCTGAAGCGATACCGGGTCCACATGGGCCCCGAAAACATTTTTTATTAAATGTGTGTCACTTTATAGGGACCTTGGAAATTGGGGGTGGCCGGGGGAGGGGCTGGTGGTGGTGGTGGTGGCGGGGCTACGCAAATGCACTTGTCGCTATACCTTAAGTTCGGCCCTGAAATCTAGAACAATCACAGCCGACATAAACACAGAAAGAGATTCTAAAACATCCTAATACCAACAAGTGGGGAAAACTCCGAACAGCAACGTATAGTTCAGTTTTGCAGTTCTCTTTATTCACCCAGGCAATTTACACAGCATATGGAGTAGACATAATTATTATAGATATTTATACTATGGCGGTAGTTATTATTATTATTATTATTATTATTATTATTAGTAGTAGTAGTAGTAGTAGTATTATTATTATTATTGCGTGCCCGCCCCAGCGGGCACGCTTCTATTTATTGCTGTCTAGAATTGCCTATAGGCGCGGCCATTTCGCGCAGGGGATTGTGGGGCTGTGTCTCGCGAGATCTCCATCGATACGAGATCTAATAATTCTCGGGGCGAAGACACGGCTCTATTTTTAAATTGCTGGATGTCTCATAATTATTATCTTCATGCGCGTGATTCATGGCGTGTTCTCTTATTTGTTCTGGTCCGACTGTAATAGAGTTTGCGCCGCGATGGCCGCTTAATTATTTTAATAAACAGCCAACGGAGCTCCAAATAACTACTCTAAATAAGTACTCTTCTTTTGCTGGAGGACTGCGTACAAAACATGTTTATCATTCCTTCTGCAGATGAAAGTACTCAAGCACACGCCCACTCGCCGCGTCTCGTATATGTCCACTTTAGCACTTCTTGCGGTGATCGTGAGAAATGTCCATTTGCATTAGCTACTCGCAGGAGAACTTGTTTTGAATGTTTACCACTGAAATGACTGGTTGGATAACCGATCCTATAATTCCAGTAGTAAATTCCAAAAGAAAAACCACAATGGTCTTTTGGACGGCAATTAGACATAGGACATTTTCTATGATAATGGATTTTTCTGTATATGACGTCATAATCATTTATGTCAGATGTAGCTGGACGTCACAATCAAAATGTGTAATGAATGGCGTATCTAGCTCCACCAGGAACGTTGAATAGCCAGTCAAGTATGCGAATTGCACGTCTTTACTATTTAATCAACATGCTGTTGAATATTTTGAAACTAATTTGACTGGACGCTGTTCGAATTGTATGTCTTTGCTATTTATTCAACAGTCATCTTCTATGATAATGGCTAGGTTCGATCTGTAACTGAAGGATATGACGTCAGAATCAATTACTTCATATACAGGCTGACGTCACAATCCAAAATGTGCAAATGAATGGCGTATCGAGCTGAATAGTCTGGCAAGTGTACGAATTGTATGTCTTTACTGTTTAATCAACATCGTGTTGAATATTTTGAAACTAATTTGACCTGGCGTTGTTGCGGCCAGAGGCAGCAAACCTTTAAAAGCACCCAGTCAAATTAGTTTCAAAATAGTCATCAGCTTACCTGTATAGTTACCTTGAAATTGGAAGTCTAGGAATTCATTACTCAGCGTCAAATTCGTATACATCGATTCCAACACGCAAAAAGGGGTGGAGCTTAGCTAGAAATAGGCGTGGCATACCTAGAAATGGATCTCTCTATTGAAATTGTCATGAGCAAATTGAGCATTACATGGCTAATACCACTTGGAAATGCGTAGCCCACACAATATGGACTACTTGTATTAAGAGACCACCCACATTTATAGGTCACATATTTTAACAAGGCCAATCATAGATTGTTGCCCTGAATACAATGTACTCGTCCTCTGATGGAGGGAGGATAATTAATACCACTTGCTAATGGGCATTTTCATGTTGTCTATCCATCATATTACGTCATATGCTGTCATAATCAACGACGTGACGTATAGGATGACGTCATAATCATGACGTCATGACTGACTCAATTTAGTCCGTCTTAAATGCTTAATAGTCAGACACGTTGTACGAATTGTATGTCTTTGCTAGTTACAAAACATGCTGGTGAATATTTTGAAACTAATTTGACTGGGCGATGTTACTGCCACAAGCAGCAACAGCACCCAGTCAAATTGGTTTCAAAATAGTCAACACCTTACCTGTAGTTTTCTGAAAATTGATAGTCAAGAAGCTCAGAGATCCATCGATACCAACACGAGCGCGGTATTAATGTATTAACATACCATCCGGATTCAGTGACAGATTGACTAACGTTAGGCCTTATGGAAGTCATTTCAAGCAACCGCTACCAAGATGTGACTTACTTGGGCACAATTGTGTGTTTTTCTAACAAAATCCTTTAGAATGTTTAACACCGAAATTTCAATATCTCTTATAAAGACAACTATACGAATATCTTTTTAATATTTTGACTGGTAGCCCACCCACCCTACCCACCTACTTGTTGCTATCATAGACCTGTATTAAGTATTGCAACGACAGCGACTGCCCATGTAAGCCTATCACCTTCTCTTAATGTATTTTACAGTGATCTTGAGGATGTTAATTTGCAGGTCAAGAGAAGATCGTTTTTGAAAATTCACCACTTAAATGACTGGCTCGATAATTGAGCCAGTCATTCCAATAGTAACTCTTCAAAACAGTCGTCTATTGGCCTGCAAATAGGCACTCATTAACCAAATTTTTTTTAAATATTTTTGACTCAATTTAGGTAATACAGGGTTAATGAATTATGAGGACGACGATGATGTACCATGTCTGTTTAACCTTTCCCGTATTGTATTATAGTATGATTCACATTTGTTGCATTCGAAATACGGTAAAAATTACAGACTTGTTACAGACGGTCCTGAGGCGTACTGTGTGTGTGGTAAATTTCAAAAGAAAAACATGCGTAATAATATTGTAGAGGGCGAAAAAGTAGACAGAGTTCGCTAACAATAATGGATCCATCTAAAAATAAAGGCTTAGCTTCTTCGAAACTACACCTCTAATGTAATGACCTGTCATCTTCTTACGTTATCACAGCGACTAGACTGTTAGACAGACTCAACTTCGGATACCCGACAGACCAGGACCCAGTCTATCGCCGTAGCAGACTGTAAAAGCCACACTGGATCGTGAAATTGCTACGTCAATGGCTACTCAATAGGCCCCTACATACGAGATACATTTCTCGATCTCGTATCGAAAGAGAACTCGCGGGATACGAATGAATAATGGATGTGTGATTATCAGTAGTATCCTTTTGTCTTTAATCGATCCGTGGAAATAAATCCATGTAGGGCCAATGTAATTATGTAGCAGTATTGATAGACTACCAATGTTCCAAATTTCCAGTCAAAACTGCTTTCAATAATATTGTAGCAGCTTGTTGAATACAGAAATCAACCGAAAGTGTAGGCCTATGCATGTGCTAAGTTAAGAATGTCTACAGGAAATTCGGCCACAGAATTTCAACCATATAGTTAGATAGATATATCAATACGCTAGTGAAGTAATGGATTGAGGTTACAAAAATGTTACCATGAAGTAATTTCATAGTGCACACTTTCATACCGAAAATGTGCTAAATCTCCGGTGATTCACAGTTTTCAGTCCCCTATTGTCTGTAGTATGTTTAGCCCAATAAGTTCACCTACATAGACTTGAGTCTTAATATACTAGGTATATTCCCAATCTAACAAATTCTAGATGAAATAATTTTATTAGGCAAAAATTAGCTTAAATGTTGGGGTTTTCTTGCTTTTCGGTGCCCTACTGTATGTATGTAATATGGTCGGCTCCAGAACTTCGCTCACATAGACGTAGAGGGATTTGAATACGATAGCTATATTGGGAATTTAAAAAAATTCGACAGTGAAGTAATTTCGTAGTATACGATTTCATCGCGTAAAATCGTTTCAATTTTGTCAGATCTGCGCGTTTTCAATGCCCTACTATTACTTATCTGCAATAGGTTTGGCCACATAATTTCCCCGATATGGTTAAATACTGATATGAACACGCTAATGAATCTTGAGTTTTCTACCACGTAGTAATTTCGTAATATTCAATTTAGTAGCCATGGACAGTTGTCAAAGGCCAACAATTTACTATATTCGGTATCAGAATGTCTGGTCTCGATTTGTAATAATTTTTTTTATATATGGATGTATATAACTCAATATGAGCTAGTGCTTTTGCACAATTCTACCATCAAGTAATCTCATCGTAGGTAGTTACATATTCGCCGTATGGCCCCATTGTAATAAGGTTGGTGCACATTCACCACATTCAGATAGGTGTCGGTATGTCCTGGCATATCGCTCATAATGGGTTCGGCCCCAGAATGTCACCCATATGTTTAGATAGGTATAGGCATACGCTTACGGGGTAGTGAGATTTAAAACTATCTACCATGAAAAATTTTTGGCTCAAATTTAGGCCGATTCATGGTTTTCGTTGAACCCAATCAAATTAGTTTCAAAATAGTCATCAGCCTACCTGTATAGTTACCTTGAAATTGGAAGTCTGGGAATTCATTATTCAGCGTATATATAGACATCGATTCCAACACGCAAAAAAGGGTGGAGCTTAGCTAGAAATAGGCGTGGCATACATAGAAATGGATCCCTCTATTGAAATTGGCATGAGCAAATTGAGCATTACAGGGCTAATACCACTTGTTAATGCGTGGCCCACACAGTATGGACCACTTGTATTAAAAGAGCACCCGTATTTATAGGTCACATATTTTAACAAGGCCAATCATAGATTGTAGACCCTTGCCATCCCGAACGCACATATACCCGAATACAATACACTCATCCTCTGACGGAGCGAGGGTAATTAATATCACTTGCTTATGGGCCTTTGCAGGTTGTCTATCCATCATATTACGTCATGTGACGTCGTAATTAATTAAGTGACACGTAGGATAACGTCATAATAATGACGTCATGACCGACTCGATTTAGTCCATCTTAAATGCGTAATAATCTGACGCGTTGTACGAATCATATGTTTTTGTTATTTAATTAAAATGCTGTTGAATATTTTGAAAGTAATTTGACAGGCCGCTGTTGCTGCCATAGGCAGCAACAGGACCCAGTCAATTTAGTGTCAAAATATTCCACGGCTTACCTGTGTAGTTTTCTTGAAATTTATCGTCTAGTAGTTCAGAAATCCATCGATCCCAACTCGAGAGTGGTATGGGTGGAGTTTGGCTAGAGATGGGCAGGGCATAGCTAAACTGGAAAGGTTCATTGTATTAATAAACCACCACAGTTTTCAGTGCCCTATTGTCTGTAGTATGCTCAGCCCCATAATTTACCTCACATAGACATGAGCTTTACTAAGCTAGTTATATTCCGAATCTAACAAATTCTAGATGAAATTCTAGAGAATAAACTCAACTGTTTCATGAAAAAATACCCTCCAGTCACGCTATTTACCATTGATGCCTTGCATCAATATGTGTACTTGTTATTATTATTAGTTTGTGATTAGCTGCTGCCGTTGCGTATTTGAAATATGTTGTTTTGACATCTTTTTCTGTGTCGTTGTCAACATCTTTGTTCTTGTCGATTGTTGTTGTGGTGGTTGTTGCTGTTGCTGTTGCTGTTGTTGTTGTTGTTGTTGTTGTTGTTGTTGTTGTTGTTGTTGTTGTTGTTGTTGTTGTTGTTGTTGTTGTTGTTGTTGTTGTTGTTGTTGTTGTTGTTGTTGTTGTTGTGAAGCGGATCTGTCTTTTTTCTTTGAGAGCCGCAGATATTTACATAACCTATTAAGTATTGGTTTGTTACAGATCGCAAACTGGCCTTGGGTGTTCTCTGTTGTGTTCTGCATTACATAGTAATCAGGTATAAATTGTGTTCTTTCTTTTGTCCATCTTTCGCAGCAGAAAAGAAAATGTGTTTCTGTTTCTACTACGTTACATGTAGTACAAGGTCGTTCGTCCTTGTCAATACCCACCCACCGTTTAGATTATATTGCGAGTTGATGGTTCAATGTTCTAAAATGGCAAAAGGTTATAACTTCTCTATATGGTAATATTTTAAAATAGTCTTCGTATTCAAATTTTGTTTTTATTTCTTTATAGAACGTTAGCCGTGTTGAATCATGTATGAGTTGTGTCCATTTTTCAACATACTGATGCTCTAAACTGTGTCTTGTTCGCTGCACTACCTGTTTTGTGTTTACAGTTTCTGCCAAAAATATGTCCGATTGTCCCGTTATTTCTAAAATGGCTTTCACTTTGTTCATCCATTTAACTTGGATTTGAGTTCTTGACATAGAATCCAGACACGTGAAGAAAAGCATTGACGATAATTTCACATAACCTCCATTTACTAACCCGGCCCAAAATCGTATAATGTTACATTGAATTTGGATGTCAAGTGGGATTCTTCCTAGTTCTCCATACACCATGACATTATGTGTGCTTTTCTTTAGATTTAGTATACATGTAAAGAATTTCAATTGACATGATTTTATTAAGTTAGTGTTTTCGAAGCCCCATATTGCTGATCCATATAAAAGAATAGGCAATACCATTGTTTCAAAAAGTACGATTTGTAGATCTATTGGGATATCGTGTTCTTTGATCTTCGTGATTAATGCATACATGGCTTTTGTTTCCTGTTTACAGTTTAGAATTTTGCAACTTGAAAACGTGCCATTTGACTTCATTTGAATTCCGAGATAGATGTATCCATCGACTATTTCAAGCTCCTGCCCTCCCATTAAGAACTTAGGTGGGTTGTTGATTTTTCTCATGGACAGTATCATTACTTTTGCTTTTGTAGTATTTATTTGTAGCTTCCAATCGATACAATAATTATGAAAAATATTTAGTGCGTGTTGCAATGCTTCTGGTGTTTCTGCCATTATGACCGTGTCGTCGGCATATAACAGTATGACGAGGCGTATACATAGATTTAGATTCTCCTCTGCCATGTCATTAATAGATGTAAGGCCAAAAAATTCACTGTCGTGTAGATATTCCTCCAAGTCGTTTAAGAAAATAGAAAATAGGAAAGGTGAGATATACATGACGTCCTGAATGATTCGATATAGTCCGTCTTTAGCGCTTAATATTCCGACACGCTGTGCGAATTTTATGTCTTAACCATTTAACAAATATTATGTTGAATATTTAGAAATTAATTTGACTGGGCGCTGTTGCTGCCATAGGCCATAGGCAGCAACAGCACGCAGTCAAATTAGTTACACATTATTGAACGGTTTACCTGCATAGTTTTCACGACAGTGATAGTCAGGGCATTCGGGGATGGATCGATTCCAACACCGCGTGGTGTGGGTGGAGCTTAGCTAGAGATGGGAGGGGCTTAGATAACAGTTTAAAGGTACATAACGGTCAAAGTGTTCAACAGAACATTTTTTGTTTAACTAACATGGTTCTGATTTGTTGTTTTGGCAACAATGTAATTTATTTCCATTTATGAGCTGTTCTGTAGCTGGGATGGCTGATGTCAGTTTATCCGTTAAGCAGATGACGTGATAATCAACTACGTGACGTGTAGGATGACGTCATAATCACTAACGTCATTGAATGGCGTAGATAAGTTCGTCACTAACGCATAATTGATGGCAAACTAATTGTTGTTGTACGAATTCCATGTCTTTAATATTTAATAAACATTCTGCTGAATATTTAGAAACTAATTTGTCTGGGGGATGTTGCTGCCGTAAGGCAGCAACAGCACCCAGTTAAATTAGTTTCAAAATATCCAATAGCTTACCTGCATAGTTTTCTGGAAATAGCGATTCAAGGAGGGATCAATCGATCAAAACACGGACAAAGCGTGGGTGGATCTTAACTAGAAATGGGCGGGGCATAGTTAAACTGGATTTCTCCACTCCATTAAGAAGTATAACATAGTGTATTGTTGGAGGAGAAACGGTAAATGTCCTTCATTTTTGCAGATGACGTGGAATATAATTACTGTTGAATATCCTTAAACAGTACGCTGCTTTCTCTGTTGGCAATGCTGTATCTGATCGAATGTTGATGTAACGTTCCCCACAGCATGGCGCTGATAAGGGAATTGCAACACGCGTACTCAAAGGCCCCGTGAGAACTGCAATTACGTTAGAGCGCAGAATTAATCAAATTGACATATGCTTGCGCACGCGGGATGATGGCCAACAATTTTGCCTTTCACCCAGTCGTCGTAGAAATTATGCAGCCAATTTGGAGACCGTATGAGGAGCTCAAAAAGCAAAGCATAACGGAGCTCTGTGACTTACCACAGCCAAGACTTCTGAACGTTGTATAACGAGATAATAATTATCCATAAGAAAAATAAGTTTATTAAGCTAATCGAAAAGATCTTAGTCACCGGGAGACTCTCCAAGAACAACGAATGTGATTTAAGCGAATCATGATCAGGACTGAAAACCGATCCTCTTTGGCAGTTTCTGCCAGACGTTGTCCGCGTCTCGTAAAGCCCTATGGATCGGGTTTTGTCATTAGAATCGGCTTGCGGATAAGCCCTCCGCGACATTTGGCCTAATACGGCAGTAATTCTGTAAAAGGTCCGCTTTTAAGAAAAGTCAGCCTTCCATCGCTAATTTCGTGGACGACGTGAGATTAATCACGTACTTAGATTAGATCTTTCATATATCTGAAAAATAGTTTGAGCAAATTGTACTGTTGCCATACCTGTAGTAAGGGCGTCCAGTCAAATTCAAAATCTTCCAGATAATGCAAATCAATATACGGTAACAATAATGAACCTTTCCAGTTTATCCATCCATCATATGACGTCTATTATCAAGTGTGTGACGTGTAGTATAACGTCATAATCAATGAGGTCATGAATGGCTTAGATAAGTACGTCACGAACGCATACTTGGTGACGGACTATGCGTTGTTGTAAGAATTGTATGTCTTTATTAGTTTTGCAGAAACAGCACCCAGTCAAATTAGTTTCAAAATATTTAACAGCTTACCTGTATAGCTTTCTAGAAATTGATAATCAGGGAGTTCAGGGATCGGTCGATCCCAACACGAGCGAGGTGTGGGTAGAGCTTAGCTAGCGATGGGCGGGGAATAGTTAAAACTGGAGGTTCCATTAACCCCATCTCCCTACGGAGGTGGCACGAGTAAGCCAATAAATGTGGGACGGTAACGTATGGTACTTTCTAGATTGTTGGAATTAGGATCACAAATTGGAGTTGATAAAACAGTTGATGTTAGAGAATCGACAAATTAATATGGCCGTATTAGGCCACGGCTATTATCCAGAGTCGACTTGGCAGCTTTGGATCAAAGAGATGCTGAAACTTTTGGAAATTATTTGCATGGGATCCGTGGCGGCGGCGACAGCGCCGGTGCTTCTGCTGATAATGATGATGATGATGATGATGATGATGATGAGGAGGAGGAGGAGGAGGAGGAGGAGGAGGAGGAGGAGGAGGAAGAGGACTAGGAGGAGAATGGAAGAGGAGGAGGAGGAGGAGTGGGGAGGAGGCGAAGGATGAAGAGGATGTGGGTGAGGAGGAGGAGGAGGAGGATGGGGCGGAGGAGGAAGAGGAGGTGAAGGAGGGGGCGGAGGGAGAAGAAGAGGAGGAGGAGATGGAGGAGAAGGCGGAGGAGGGGAGGAGGAGGAGGAGTAGGAAGAGGAGGATGAAGTCGTAGAGGAAGAAGAAGAGGAGGAGGAGGCGGAGGAGGAGAACGATGAGGAGCTGGTAGAGGAGTAGGAGAACGAGATCTTTACAACTTTACAACCTCCAATAAAAGTTTCAACACGCTCATTGCCAAAACAACATAGCCACCCACAGGAGGAGGAGGAGGAGGAGGAGGAAGAGGAGGAGGAGTGGGGAGGAGGAGAAGGAAGAAGAGGATGCGAAGGACAAGATGGAGGGAGAAGAAGGGGAATAAAGAGGAGGAGGATGAGGAGGAAGAGAAGGAAGTTGAGAAGGACAAGTGCGGAGGATGCGATGGAAGAAGAAGAGAACGATGGGAAGGAGAACGAGGAGGAGCTGGTGGAGGGTCAGGAGGGGGAGATCTTTACATCCTCCAAGAGAAAAGTCTCACCACGCTAATTACAAATACAACATAGCCATAGGATGTGGTGGAGGAGTAGGAGGAGGAGGAGGAAGAGGAGGTGAAGCAGAAGGCGGAGGGAGAGGAAGACGAGGATGAGGAGGTGGAGGAGGAGGAGGAGGAAGAGGAGTGGGGAGGAGGAGGATGACGATGAGCATGAGGAGAAATTGGAGGAGGCGAAGGAGGAGGAGGAGGAGGAGGAGGAGGAGGATAAGGTCGTAGAGGAAGAGGAAGATGAGTAGGAGGAGGAAGAAGAAGCGGTGAAGATGAGGGGAGGAGGAGGAGGAGGACGAGCCGTTGGATGGGCAGGAGGGGGATCTTTACAACCTCCAAGAACAGTCTTAACACGCTCATTGCAAAGACAACATAGCCATCCACTGCGAGCGTTAACACATGTAATGCATTTCATCAAAACATCAATGAAGCAATGGAGACAATTGCAATATAAATCAAATGAACATAATGTTTATAAATGGTATTATATTCAGCTATTCGCATCATTCCGCAATATCCAGCTCCCCAACAGATGCAATGTTTCTAGAAAAGCAACTAAACACCACGTACCCAATTGCAATTTCCAAAATGTTCGATTCTCTCATGGGAGTACGGAATGTAACGAAATCGACCGTCATCGGTCTAATTACGGAGTGATAGTGTCTGATAGCCGGAGTTGATCGTATTACCCCGACAAAAACCGAAGTGTCAAGAGTCTCTCGAGTGCCACATACTCCATCGTGTGACATGCAAATCTGTCCGGTGGGACATGTTTATTTGAACATTGATAGATATCAAGTGTTAGTGATAAACCGATAGGCACATGCATGAATCTGGATGGCACCAGAAAATGGTGTATGCGTCTTCCAATGCTGCATTTTCAGGTCAATTGCTGACTAAATACCAGCTCATACATAAGTTAATATGATTCTAAAAGAACCCAGACACGTGTTACTTAGACAGCAATGGCTTCCAATGAAATAATGCCAAAAATATTCAACAGTAAGTTTCATTTTGTAATCCATAGAAGAACTTCTCTGTAATTAGACATATACCGTCTGGTATTACGACAGTAATTTACCCTTCCCAAAGATGGTCTTTACCGAGAGATTTTACGGTTAGAATAGTGCCATGATGAGACGCGGTAGTACCCGATGCGTTTGATTATATAGGCGACAATGTTTTCTAATCCAATTATGTTCAAAATATTCAACAGAACATATTATTTTATTATGGAAATATTCAAAGTTATTTCTGAGCTGTACCAGTAGCAATCCGATTCTGGAGACTTAATAACACAGAAACCCACGTTCGGCGGCAAATGTCAAAGAAATTCCATTTTCATTCCTTATAATCACCTGTTTAAATTACGTTCGATGTTCTGCGATTGTCTTAGTATTGATCGTTTTGTCTGTTCAATCAATGCCGAGTTCCACCAAATGGTAACCTCAATTCACCCGTAACGTTTCCTTAATGTGGGCCGACAGGATGGCTTTGAGTTTAACATAACAAATCACCTCTTACCCCTCAGGCACTCATATCAGCCCACAACCGGCTTCTGCAGTGCTCTTGCGGGATGCCCATTTGCAGACCAAAAGAAGAATATTTCTAAAAAGTTACCAGGGAATGACTGGCTCGATAACCGAGCCAGTCATTCCAGTGGTAACTTTTCAAATGGAGTCTTCTTTTGGTCTGCAAATGAGCATTTTCAATGAGAAAATTGAAATTCTGTTGAATAAATTCGAGGGTTAAAATTTTAAACGAAAATACGAAGTTCCGAAAAGGTTATAGGGTTGGTTGGCGTCTATAGAATCCCTGATTCCAGATCGCTTTCACGCCATGTAAAATCAACGTTCTCCAATCATCTCTGTCTTGGGCTGCTTCCGCTGATTCTTGCCATATTATATTATGTCGGTCCTTGAGTTGTTTCGCCATCATTTATGTCCAGGTTAGTTTTGGTCGGCCTTTGGGGCGTTTTTTCTGGTCTTAAGCATATTAGTGATGTTCTTCCTGGAGTATCTTCGTGGAGACGCATTAGATGTCCACACTAGGGCAATCTGCAGATTTTGATTGCGGGCTCTGTTCTGTGAGGATGTAAACCTCTTCAATGTGTGCTATTTCCGGTCATCTTACCTTTAATACACTGGTTGTTAATACACGTCGATGGAAAGCATTAACATTCATTTCAATTCCGATGGCGTCCATAGTGCAGAGATACAAAGGACTAAGCTTGATTAAAGATGTGTTTCGTATGTCTAAAAGCATCTATTGCTAGGCCTTTTTTTACCTGTACGGCTTGTGATGTATCGAATTTACTACATAGGAACTTATAATGCTCCCATTCTTCCCCTCCATTGTGTTTTATCTCGTACTCTTCTTTCTTCTCTTCAGATGTGTTTAAACCACCTTGTATCAACGTAAGCCTTTAATGGTCAATTTGGTAAAAAACATTTTTGAAAACTTACCACTGGAATGACTGGCTCGGTAACCGAGCCAGTAATTCCAGTGGTAAATTGTCAAAAATGCTATTCTTTGTCTGCAATTGGACACCAGCTAAGCATAAATTTGAATTTTCTTGACCCTTACAGTTTTGATGAATATCCATTTGAAGGATAACAGAAATCAATTTTTTTGTAAATTCTCGGTACATACAAAAATACTGGCTGCAAATATCTAAATTTCCTTGATAAGTATTGGCAGCTAAATGGACAATTGGAATGAATAGTATTTTGAACGCTTGAATGCGCTGTTGGCACACACGGGGTTAATTCGCCCGTCATGATTTCCTGTGGTAGGGTTCTCATTACGTGATTGCCAATGTGTATGTTTGTTGTTATTTTGCTTATATCATCTGCATGTTCTTGATTGATATCTATGTGGTTATTCCGGATGTTGCTATAGTTATGTTCTTCAATGTGTTCACTCTTGGTGCTTTGCATTATTGTGCAGCGCGTGTGGTTATGGTTAAGGTAGATGTCTTCGTTTGTCATCGTTTTTGCTATGTAGAAAGTGAATTCCGTTGCATTGAGGCAGTCTCGTTGTGGTGATCGCTTCTATGTCCGTCCTGACGAATTTACTTTATGATATTCCACATCGGACTGACAGCTCTTACCTAAGTAGAAGTTGATATAGGGTACAGTGTATTTTTCCACAGAAGGCAACTTAGATCAGCTATAAGTGTTTTTCTCTGTTACGGTGTCGAGGGCCTTTGACATGTCCATCCGTAGTAAGTATATGGTAAGATCCTTGGATATTGCTGCTTTCCATGCTAAGATTTAGTAGCAAAGACGTTCTCTGTCATTCTACGTCCAACCCTTTACGCTCCTTTGATAATAGAGATTTGATCATCTAGTGCGGCTGATGCTCTTTATATAAGGTAGGTCGCTAAAATCGTTCTATACGGTTTGCATTCACACTGCTGGAAGATAGTCCTGGACTGAACGGCGGTGCTATCTGGAGGAGAGCAAGATCAAATGCTGACAGTAGCGCTACCTGGCAGACAGTGAGAGAAAATGCTGACGGTACCGCTACCGTGTAAAATGTACATTTTGAGGGGATAGGAAAGCAATAGCGATATCTCGGAATATAAACCGCTGGTTTCGTGGGATTAAATTTCGAAATAAATGACGTATTTATTCCGGTACCAGAGTCAGTCCAATGAGAACGCTAGCCGATATACCTGGCAGTTACCGAAATAGTGGTTGTATGAGAACACGGCCTAAGTGTTTATAGCAGCATGGTACCTCATATACGTTTAACACTGAATATGCAGAATGCCAATGTTAAGGTAATTATAATCACCCCGTAAGGGGACGAGGCGATTGCGATCGAGTATGTCCCTCCCAGTATCTGTCTGTCTGCGTGTCTGTCCGTCTGTGTGTCTCGAGCTGTATCCAAAAAAACTATTGCTCCCATTTGTGTCATATTCTAACACAACGAAGGCAATTGGCCTATAAGATCATTTGCAGACGTTGCACATGGTTCAGATAAAATTATCCGAATACGGATCGGACAAACCTCTGGACTAAGTGCATATCTCGGAAACTATCCCTACACAGGCCCGATTTGGGTTATGCTTTTACACACGAAAAGTTGTGACGATGCGTTAGCATATCCACAACGTTGGACGTGATAAAAAAAATCCGGAAAATCTGAAAAAATGTAATAATAAAAAAAATCCCAGACCCCTTAAAATGCGACACAAACAGGAGGGTTGGGGTGTTGCAATTATGGATTTGTTTTTTTATTATCAGGGCAAGCAGAATATATATTAATCCTTTTTATGACGAAGCCGGCCAAAACTAGACGCTGCAGTCGTATTGAGGAGTGTCTAATTTGAGGCTAAGTGAAGAGTATTTTTTGAAATTTTTCCACTGGAATGGCTGGCTCGGTTACCGAGCCAGCCATTCCAGTGGTAAATTTTCAAAAACAGTCTTCACTTGGCCTGCGAATAGGCATTCAATATGAAAATATTTTTATTTTCTTGACACAATTTTACCATAAAAGGGTTACATTGTAAATTCTCAGAGATATGCATTTCGCAGAATTTAGTCACGTGCCTTTCCAGTTTCGTCTCGGAGGTACGTCATTTTGATCGTGTCGTCTTTTACCGTATTTGATTAAGTTGTCAGAAACTCGAGTGACAGATAAGATTCTTCCATTGCGATATTATAAATCACAGGAATATAATGCCATTAACACACTAATGGATAGATTTTGTCACGAATATTAAAATAGTTGCTTATTGAATGTCAATTTCCAGGCCAATGGAAGCCTATTTTTTGGATATTTCCCACTGGAATGACTGGATTAATTATCGAACTAGTCATTCCAGTGGTAATTTTTCCAAAATAGTCTTCTCTTGATATGCAAATGAATATTCCTCAAAAGCACTACAAAGGTCAGCTTACCGATTTCACCCTGAAAGTATTTAATGTTTTCACTTTGCTAAACACCAGCTCCCTTGCTCATCTCTATCTTTCCGATTGCATTTTTTAATTGTTGGTTATCTCCTGGGACGACGGAAAGTAACGAAATCGATCGTCATCTGTCTAATTACGGAGTGATAGCGTTTGATCGCGGGACTTGATCGTATTATGACGACAAGAACCGAAGTGATGAGAGTCTCTCCAGCGCCACATAGTCCAGCGCGTACATGCAAATCGGTCCGCTGAGTTGATCATTGATAGATAGATATCAAATATTTATGATCATCCGTGGCATGTGTCAACGCGCAAGACAATTCAAAGTGGTTTTCACTCCATGCAAATGCAGTCGATACACGTTGTTAGCCCGCTATCGCCAATCTGTTTCTATAACATGCAGGCCTTAAGGAAATTCAGTATTTCTTATTATAAGCCTGTATAATTATATTTAATGAAAACGTATCGTTTGCGACCGCATTCCTATACCGTTTGACGACATGTTTACAGTGCATTTCAGAGTAACTTAACCTGCTTTCTCAAAAAACCCAAAAAATCTGTTGAATATTTTGAACATAATTGGATTGGTAAGATATTGATTGCTGCCTTAGGCAGCAGTATCTTCCAAACCAATTATGTTCAAAATAGTCAACAGAACATCTCTTACATCTTGTTCAAAATCGTACTACCTAGCCGGCAGGTTTCTGTTTTTGATTTGGAAACATGTCAATGTTGTATTAGATGTACTGTGGCTGTGTATTGGGGTAATGATGTGACGTGATATCGCTCAATGACGGATGCGCTTGGTGTAGTTAGGGTTTTAATTTCTACATGTTTCCTATCCGTGCCAAGCCATTTTGCTCCGGCGCATCACCGCGTTTTTCTTTGGAAACAGAACCAATGTAGTGAGAATTTCGATGATGCTGAAACAGGACTGATGTGCTTGTTGAAAACGCTGCACCTCCGACCTATAATTTATTTGATAGTTGAAGGCTTTGTTCAAAACTTACATAGGATGTATTTCCATACTAAACAATTCACCATTCCACATAGCACAATGCCATCGACAACACATCGACAGGTTAATTTTTAAATCATGTGATAAAAATGAAACCCCGTTCAAACATTGTGATGACGTCACTCTGGGCACGGAAACCCGGATTTCTAATAAACTGTTAGCTGGATCCACTTTGAAATTGCTACCTAATCAAATCAATATATAAGACATAGATATAGACCACATTTCATTAAATACGGTTTAGTGGTTAATTTCGCGTGTTCTGCGTACCAGCATCCCCGTACTAGCGCAATGGAGGAATTCAGTTTGAGCTATGCCCCGCCCATCTCTAACTAAGCTCCACCCACACTTCATCGGTGTTGAGATCGAAAGATTCCGGCACAATCTGAAACTCAATTTCCAGAAAACTATACGGGTAAGCTATTGAATATTTTAAAAGTAATTTGACTGGGGCAGCAACAGCGCCCAGCCAAATTAGTCTCTAAATACTAAACAGAAAGACACAATGTGTACAACAACTCTTAGTTCGCAACCAATTAACCGTTCGTGTTGAACTTATCTACGTGATTCATGGCGTAATTGAGTATGACGTCAGCATATACGTAGTTGATTATAATGTCATATGATTGATGGATAAACTGGAACCGTCCATTACATATGGGTGTGCAAATTGCGGGTTTTATTTAGTTTGTACATACAATGCCCTCTGCATTGCACAAGCACATGCAGGTTAATTATAAATTTTATCTCTATTCTCATGTATCCCAATTACTTTCTAATACGTATCTCCCCCACCCCCATCCTCGTTTTTCTCTGCCAGCAGTGCCATATAATTGAGCAATCCATTTTAGTATTATCCGCCACCCCGCTCCACCATTATTATTCACGAATTAGTTCCTATTATTAATCCTCTCAAGGAAAATGTTTAAGTCCTTAAGTCCACAAATTTTAGAAAAGTGTCCAGCGGCGCTGTCTATTCGCTATTGACGTAATTGCCACTAATTTCATTTCTTGCCATATGTCGCAGATCTATTAGCACTTTAGATTTTGTTGGCTATTATTTAAATAATTGTGTTGAATGTTGCTGGTACCTAGAAATCCGTAGCAATACGCACTGGAACCGCTCAAGAAATGCGTACCCGTATAACAACCTTGACATTGGGATTCTGAGAATTTCGGGCCAAAAGGGTGAACGTTGAGCCGTTAAATATTTTCAAGAACGTAGTCATTACTTTATCGTGACAGATGCTACCCAACTGCGTGTGCTATTCGAGTCGGTGCCATGTCAGACAACCTCGAATCAAGAACTTTAATGAGACCGAAACCCTGGTTTGGCAGCAAAAGCCAACATGGATCTATTTTCATTCATGGTTATCATTTGCTTAACTGTCTCGCTTGCGACAAGCCACCGAACAATAATTTCAATGAGCAAAAACTCATATAACCTGCTGAATATTTTGAAAACAAGTTCACTGAAAGGTGTTGGTGGCTTAGCCACCAACAACTTTCAGTCGAATTGTTTTCAAAATATTTAGCAGGTCCAGAGATATAACTCGTGGAATATATCGTCTGCAAAAACTCAGCAGTCGGCCTGTTAAAATACATTCGATGTCATGGGATTGTCTTGATATTGGCTGTCCAGTCAGCTTAATCAATGCTGAATACCACTAAAAGTTAATCTCAATTCACCCGTAATTTTTTTATTCTTGTAGCATTCGCTTAAATGCGGAACGACAGGAGGGACTTCGATTAGCATAATAAGTCTCCTTCTTAGCGGAAAATCAGCATCAAGATTTACATGTTCCCACGAAGTGTTGAGAACGCGTGCATTAACGAATTTTAAATTCATTCTACTTTCTTCGCGTCCATGATTAAGACACCAAGCTGGTTCACGCAGAGGGATCCCATCTATTCTGCGATGAAGCTGGGAATGTGCAATGCAAATTGTTCCCCGTCACACCCCCGTGAGCAAAGTGACATAGATTACGTAGTATTAAGCCAAAGGATGACTCCAGTCTATCGATTAATCATATCACGTCATAATCAACCACGTCACTTGTAGGCTGATGTCCTAATCAACTACGCTATGCATGGCATGATTAAGTCAGTAGACACGCGTAATAGTCCGCCAAGTTGTAGGAGCCGTATGCCTTTACTATTTAATAAACATGCTGTTGAATATTTTGAAGCTAATATTACTGGACGTGGTTGCTGCCATGGACACTGACGTCTTGAATGGCGTAGATAAGTACGCCACGAATGCATAATTGGTGACGGACTAAGCGTCGTTGTACGAATTGGTTGTCTTTACTATTCAATAAAGATGTTGTTGAATATTTTGAAACCAATTTGACTGAGCGCTGTTGCTGCCATAGGCAGCAACAGCGCTCAGTGAAATTAGTTTCAAAATATCCAATAGCGTACCTGTATATGTTTCTGAAAATCCAGGTTCAGCGAGTTCATGGTACGATCGACCCCAACACGGAGAACTCATGGACGGACCATAGCGAGAAATGGGGGGTGCCCGGGGCATAGCATCTATAGTTGAACGGGTCCACTTGCTGTCACCTACACGTCATGTGACACGTACCAGTGGGCCGATGGTAACGAGGTCGATCTGGGTTCGAATCCTACGCACACCGTATGTGCACAACAAAAGCCACACGTGGAATAAATGAAGCAGTGTGAATATTCACAACAGAATGTTTGAAAATAAAATTGTTAGAATTGTATAATTTTAGAGGCTTAAATTGTGTGCCTATATATAATGAAACGAAATACGTCTTAACATTTCATGATTTCATTTCACTATAAATTTATACAATGTTTTTAAAATATGAAATTGAATTAGAGACTAGTCCCTAATTCAACTTCACACCTAAAAAGTATATTAATTTTTATCATATAAACAAGCCTTCTAGCCCGTTCCATATTTTTCGATATGAGCGCACGTGCCATATTCAACGGAGTATTGTCATTGGCTGTTGGGTACGCAACCCATTTAAATCGGCCATTTAAAACATCGATTGATGTGAGCGTGACGCGTACGGATTACTACGCGGTACTGTTTTACGACGATTTGTTTACTATGATTTGTCATTCGTGAAACGTCATCGAAAAATGTCATCGTTTGACAGTTTATCAGTCGGCAGTGAAGTAACGATTGATGGTCGTGGCTATGATTTTCAATGACCAGTTAAAATACGATTTAACGCCTGACATCGCCAGATTTTGTGTCTGTCACTATATTGTGCAGCGCATTCAGTATCAGTTATCAAGTAGTGGTGCGTCACAGCGGCGGTATCGATTTCACGAAAATCAACAATGAGAAATCAGATAAAAGTCACACCAACAACTATTGGCAAATATTTCAAAATTACAGTTTATATAATAAATAAAATCACAAACTCGGTCACTTTTCATATCACTATTATGAACCTCGTTGAAAATTATCAATTTTGCACTCGCTAAAGCTCGTGTAAATTGGTAATTTTCAACTCTGTCCATAACATAGATATGAAAAGTGACCTCGTTCCAGATTCTCTATATACGAAATGAAAGCATCATATGTTAAGATGTATTTCGTTGCATTACACTGGGATACAAAATTTAAGCTTATGAAGCCGTACAATTTTTACAATTTTATTTTCAATCATTTTGGTGAGGCTATTCACCTTTAATAAATAGGAGCTGGTTAGGCGACTGGCAGATAATATTATGATAACAATGACGATGATGAAAAATGATGATTAGTAAATTTTGTATTTAGCAAAGACATACAATTCAACCCACTTTGCTGACGGACATTCCCAATTTCTATGATGAGCATACGCTATTTTGATAGTGGCTTCAATGGTGGATTCCAAGTTATCCATCAATCTTATGACGCTAAAGCCAACTACGCGACGTGTAGGATGACGTCATACTAACGCTTAATTGATAACGGACTAAGCGTTATTGCACGAGTTGTAAGTTTTTACTATTTAATAAACATGTTGTTGAATATTTTGAAACTAATTTGACTGGTCGTTGTTGAAGCCATAGGCAACAACACCACCCCGACCAGTTAGTTTCGAAATATTTAACATCTTACCCGTATAGTTGAGTTGGAGACACTATGCCCGTTAGAACATATGCCATTTGATCAGGAATCGCTCCTCGTCAATGTATCCAATAAACGTCACCGCGTATGGAAACTGCGCGTCACGCTGCCGAGTTTGTGGGCCTCGGGAGACTCTTGACACTTCGGTTCTTGTCGGAGTAATATGATCAACTACAGATATTAGAGCATATCAGTCCGTAATTAGACCGACTGTGATCGATTTCGTTACACTCAGTTATCCCAGGAGAGAATCGGGATTTCTAGAGATTGCAATCGGGAACGTGGAAATGGGCATCTTTCCATAGAAATACAGTACGGCTAATACATAATTTAATTTCTTCTTCCAAAACAAAAACAGAAACATGTCAGTGCAATTTAAAACGATATATGAAATGTCCTGTTGATTATTTGGAGCACAATTGGATTGGAAAGCATAGCATCAATGCCTTCCATTGCAATTAGGTTCACTATATTCAACATTACATATTATTTTTGGAAACACGTAACGTTATTTCTGAGACTACTGTATGTACAATAGCAGAGGAACCTGGGATTAGCAAAATGAATCGAATAGCTGACTATAAAATGCATTTTAAGCCATTATGTCCATTTGATTTATAGCTCAATTGTCTCATAGAACAAACTGATGGCTATGGATAAATACCTTCTTCGCTTTGATGATTCTAGGGGGACTTCTATGTTAGTTTTGCAAAGGCAGTGACGAGGAGATTGTCGAAGATGGTTTATGTAGAAATTCTGCGTATTTCGTGATATTTAATGCAATTTCTATTAATTAGAAGCCAGCAGTGTCATTGCCGTTATGGTCGCCGCCATCGATGTCGTCGACGTCTTTGTCGTCACCTTTATTGTTTTCTATGACGTCGTCATCTTTATCACCATCTTTGCCATCGTCTTTATCGTCGTCTTTGTTGTCGTATTTGTTGTCATTGTCATCGTCTCTGCCGTCTTTGTCGTCGTCATTTTGTCATTGTCTTTGTCATTGTTTTGTTAATGTCGTTATTGGTGTCATCTACTGTCTGAAGGATTCATCAGTTATTTGTAATATCTGACATCGGATGTTAGGGATGGGGAGACTTAACCGCTGCAGCTCTGTATCCCCCAGAATGTCAATTTCGTTGTAAGTATACAAGTTAGCCATTGAATATTTTGAACCTAATTTGAAAGAAAACTGTTGCTGCCATCGACAACTACAGTTCCCAGTCTAATTAGTTTCAAAATATTCAACAGGATCGTGTTAAAATTGTAAGTGATTTTTTTTCCGAATTCAAGCTATCGAGTGTTCAAATGGTTAATGATGGGGTGGCGGTGGTGGGTGGAGTTAATGCGATTGATGTGATCTGCGCCTCGAATGCGCGTCTCGTTATGTTTCTGCGTACAGCTCACAACCGCCACCCGCGTCGTAATTTTTTCTAGATAGCTTCCTAATATTAATCCTCTCAAGCCAACTGGCCAGTAAATCCTACCAGCTGTAATCCTTAAAACCAACAATTTATAAAATGATGCACGCTTTACTGTCAGAATGATTTCCCGATGAGTAATCATTTCTCCACGGGTACGGCTTTCCGCTTGTAACGTATTTCAGGTTTTGTTGCCTACTTAAAAAATCAAATTTGTTGATGCCTTCTGTTCTGCATATTTCGTCAACAGGAGAATCCATTTCCAGCTATACACCCCCACCCCCCATAGCTAGATACGCTTCACCCCCTTTTCAGGCGTACTTTTAATCAGTTTATACCATTTGAAACTTAAATTCACAGAAGTTCAATCTCAAGGTAATTATACGGATACGCTCTTAAATATTTTGAAACTAATTTTATTGGCAGTCGTTGGTGCCTCTGAGACAGTATCATCTCCCATGTAATGTAATTTCAAAATATTCATCAGAAATTGTTTTAAATTGTAAATCAAACAAAAAACATACAATTCATACACATTCGTGACGATCTTTTCGACTTCTTGACGGACTTTTGTCATTTTCATTATGACGTCAACTAACATGTGACGTATTTGACTATGACGTCAGATACTTGAATGACAGATGAATTTCCTGTATTAACGTTTAAAGGTTAACTATTTGAAGGCTGAAGTCCTAAATTCTTAAATTTCAAACAACATAGCGCGCATAATGTAGGCCTATAGTATTTTGAAACTAACTATCCGAATTAATATTTCATTTGCCAAAAATAATTTATCTGGTCTTTCGGGCTACCTAATCCTCTCAAAACAGATTCAAGCTACATGTCGAGGCAAGATTTGGCAAGATGATAGGCTTTGTGACAAAACTTCGAAAATACACCCATGTCTCTGCCTCATTAACGCGCGTGAATCGTCAATCCAAGAGCCTTAATGAGGCAGCGACACGTTTGGAAAAAGAATCCAGCGAGAGTTTCTTTTCACCATCGGTCTTCATTTGTGTAATAGTAATCCATGCTCTTGGCAAGTCTTGATATCGCGATTTCAGGATTTTCAAGTCATGCCGAGTTCTCCCAAAAGAAATATCCCAATGTTACAAATAACCATGATAATGCAGGTTATTGGACCGCTACTGGACCAATATCGGTATGTATTGTACCGGTATTGGCCCAGTACGGCCCAGTAACCTGCGTTATCGGACAACTTTTCACTTTTCAAAATTTCCCTAACGCGTACTGACACAAGAGCGCCAATTAGCATAATAATAAGCCACCTTCTTACCGAACATCACCATACCGATATGCAAGTTCCCAGGAATCACGACTTGTACACGATTTTAATGTTATTCTACTTTCTTGGAATTCACCATTAAAGCATCAGCCTAATGATTCCTTATTCCATCCCAAAATTAGTTGCATCCACTCTGCGACGAACCGTTACTGATGCCATGGAAATTGGTGGCCATCATCTCTACGCGCGCGCGCATATGTCAATTTGATTAATTCTCAATTCCTATCTGATTGGATACTCTCAGCTTGCATTTGATGCCGTGGGTTAAGCACTGTTGCCATTGCGCTCTTAGCCAGCGCGATGTCGCGGCGATGTTACGCCAGTCTTCGATTAGATATCAAACTTCTACTATCCAATGTGGTATAGACTTACTACTGCAATATTATCAAAAATCAGTGGTATTTACCAAGGTACACACGCCTCCTACAGATCGAAAATGCCTTTCTCAAACAAACCTAGTCGGAGAAATGCCTTCTTCGCTATATATTATCTATATGCGTGTGGATATAATTTGTGATCTAACCGGAAGTACATCAACATAGGCAGCAACAGTCGCCATTCAAATTAGCTTACATCTATATTGAATTTGAATTCGGGAAATACAGATTTCACGTTTGAAATCAATTCCAAGTTGTGTAAAAAAAAGGGTGGGTGCGGCGGAACTTAGCTAGAAATGCGTTGGGCATAACTAGAAATGGGCTGGCATAGTTAGAAATTGGCTGGCATAGTTAGAAATGGGCTGGTCATAGCTATAAATTCGCTGGTCATGGCTAAAAAAGGGCGGGTCATAGCAAGAAATGGGCTCGGCATAGCTAGAAATGGGCTGGTCATAGCTGGAAATGGGCTGGTCATAGCTAGAAATCGGCTGGTTATATCTAGAAACGGGCTGGTCATAGCTAGAAATGGGTTAGTCATAGTTAGAAATGGACTGGTTATAGCTAGAAATTGGCTGGTCATAGCTAGAAATTGGCTGGTCGTAGCTAGAAATGGGCTGGTCATAGCTAGAAATGGGCTGGTCATAGCTAGAAATGTGTTTGTCATAGCTGGAAATGAGTTGATCATAGCTAGAAATGGGCTTGGCCTAGAAATGGGATGGTCCTAGTTAGAAAAGGGCTAATCATAGCTAGAAATGGGATGGTCATAGCTAGAAATGGGGCCTTAGATTTGACATACAGTTGCTGCTGCATAATCTCCCTAATGTTTCACAATAAACTAACGCAGGTCTCGCCTGCGAACAGATAGATAAAACACATTATATCAACGACGTTCCTTTGGGAGTCTGTCTGGAATTTGTGTTATTTGCACTTGGCTCGTATTGACGAACCTTTCTGATTGTACATTAGTATTGTTAATATGTACAAGGTAATTAGTACTTGACCAAATATTGACAGATTATAAACAGTATATAGAGTAACAATTAGTGTACGTTTGTCTATATGTACCATTTTCTCTGTCGCACGCAGGTTGAAACCTCGTGACACATATATCGCAATGTTCCATAGAACTCATGAGAAATAAGCGGATTCCTTCTAGCTATGGCCCGCCCATTTCTAGCTAAGCTCCGCCCATTTTGTGCGTGTTAGGATGGATTTATATACACATATGAACGCTGAATTCCCATAATCCCAATTCTAAGGTAACTATGCTGATATGATGTTGAATAATTTTTAATCTAATATGAATGGGTGCTGTTGCTGCTTATCCCAGTCAAACTAGTTTTAAAATATCCAACGGAATGCTTTTTAAATGATGATGATGATGATGATGATGATGATGATGATGGTGATGATGATTCGCTCTCTCCATCCCTGCCTCCATCTATCTCCCCATCTCTCTTTCTCTCCCCTTTTTCCCGCAGTGCATTATTCTCTTATGTTTCTACTCCGTATATGTTTCTCCTTTCATTATGTTATGAAGTTATTTTATACACTCTATTTATATATGCTGCCTAGTAATAATTCTGTTTGGAGAGGGTTTATCTATGTTGGAAGAACAAGTACCCGATCCCATCGTACATTTTCGTGCAATAAAATATATTTAAATCAAGCAAAATTAAGTTGTAAAACCAGCAATGCCATAGGCCTATAATTCATATACTCCCTGACGGACAATACTGACTGTGATGTCAACTCACTAGTGACGTACTTTATTATGACGTTAGAACAGAGCGGACCTCAACGTTACTGTAGTATGCTCGCGGTCATATATCGACGACGAGGACAAGGATGACGAAGACAAGCACGACGACGACGACGACAAGGATGACGAAGACAAGCACGACGACGAGCCCTGACATATACACACTTTAAGGAGTATTTACCGTGAAGTGTCTAGGACATAATACAATAACGTTGTTCAACGTGGATAACATCTTTAACAAATACTAATGAAGTTATGCCAGGATTCTACCCCAATTAGCAAAAATTGTTTCCATATGTCTAGCCGTATTAGAGCACTTAGCGTTTTTATACTGGGTATTACTCAAGGGATCTCATCCTCCACTCTACTATTTGAAATCATATTCAATTAGACCTACGTCACATGTTAGCTGACGTTGTAATCTAAAGGTCGTTTCTCCGACGCGAAACTGGATATGTCCATCACAAACGTGATCTAATTCCACGTCTTGGTGAATTTACAATTTAATAAATAGGATAGTTTAATATTTTGAAACTGTTTTTTATGGGAGCTGTTGTTATAAGCGGCAACATCCACAAGGTAAATTAGTTTTGGAATATCCAACAGAATAGTCCTTGCTTCATAAATAAGTTGTGGTTTCTGGTCTATGAGTGGTAAAGGGTTAAAAACAGATGAAGAATAACCCTTTAGCACTCATATCAGTCAAAGCCGGCCATTGCAGTGGTCTTCAGAAATGCCAATTTGAAGAGCAAAAGAAGATCATTTTTGAAAACACCACTGAAATGACTGGCTCGATAATCGAGTTAGTCATTTCAGTGATACATTTTCAAAAAATATGTTGCTCTTCGTCTCACTTCGTCTGCACTTTTTCTATAGGAAAATTGAATATTTTTTGGACATTTGTTGGTCAAAGAGTTAAAATGAAGAGCCGTTGTTCATGGGACAACCACCGCGTTTCTCAGAGTAATGTCAAACATTTTGCTGCGGACCATCACAAAAGTCCCAACGCTTATATGCAGAAAGCAAATATATATTTCTTTAAGCTAATGCCAGAAGCACCACTTTGAGCCTAAGGTTTATGTGGTTTGCTAAACCACCGACACGTCGTAATGAGGCAAGACGTTGTGACTACAACGCAAGACAGTCTATTGGTAATAGGCCGCCCTCTGTGGCATTCGCGTTTTTCCTTGTGTTTACACGAGGTAACGAGTTTATATTATATTTAAACGCGATATCCGTTAATGCTAAGTGTATAATGGTGATGGATACCTCGCGTATGATAGATAAGGGCACACTTAAGTTGCGTAACATAATACCATGCTGTAGACATCATACGCCCGTGCTTATATGTGGGTATATACCGTGCTAAATGGATGACTCAGATCTGTCACTAAACGTATCTGATGTCATAATCAAACGACCCATGTTATCTAACGGCATAATCAGAATGAGCGAAGTCCGTCACGAACAAGATAATAGTCCGTCACGAAAGTGTCTGAAGTTTATATATGTTACCAATTTACCATGTATTTCACACATACGCAACAGCTCCCGAGTCAATTTTGTTTCAAAAATTTGTAACGGTTTCCCTGTATCGCTAAGTTGAAAATTTATTTTGGGAATTCGGGTTTCAAATCTTTAAATTGAATCCAACATGCGTACAAAGTGGGTTGAGCCTAGCTAGAAATGGGCGTGGCATAGATAGACATTCACTCCTTCATTGCAGATGCATAGTAACATTTTGATATAGAGATTGAGTTAAGATGAAATGAACTCCGCGAAATATTACATGTATAACATTTAGTAATTAGATGTTAGACAGGACAATGTGTCTAAGATATGATATGGGAAGGCAGTGGACCTTTTCAGTTTAGCTATGCCCCGCCCATCGCTAGCTAAGCTTCGCCCACACCTCGCTCGTGTTATGATCGATCGAGCTCTAAACTCCCTGACTATAAATGGCCAGAAATCTATACAGGTAAGCTGTTGAATATTTTGAAACTAATATGACTGGGCGCTGTTGATGCCTATTTAGTTTCAAAATGTTCAACATCATGTTTATTAAATAGTAGAGACATACCATTCGTACAGCGTGTCGGACTATCAAGAGTTAAAGGCGGGCCATATAGAATCATGTATTAACATAAGGACTATATGACGTCATCCTACACGCCACTTAGCTTGATAGATGAATACTCTGGAAAGGTGAATTGAGCAGTTGTTATTTCTATCTACAATATAATGTGCAGCAGCTACATACATTTTCCATGCGCATATAAATAAACTGAACCACAAGGAAAAGTGCATTGAGACATTTCTTCCAGGCCAGGTAGTATGATGACCTTTTATACCAGCGCCGTTGGCGTTCTATTTCAAACATCATTCCTCGAGCAGAGCAATAGAGGAGTCCGTTTATAGCTTTCCCCCGCCCAGTTATAGCTCAGCTCCGTCCACTTTTTCCCGCGTTCTGGAATCAATTAAAATTCTTTGAACCCTGAATTACCAAAATCCCAGTTTCAAGGTAACTAACTATTCATGAAAGATGAAAGATAATGAAGCCAGAAAAGAGTTAGCTCACCTATATATATATATATATATATATATATATATATATATATATATATTCGACACCGCAGAAATGAATGATGACAGAAGTGGAGGAAGAGCAGAATCTTGGGTTCCCTCCTCGGCAGCTCTACCAACATTGGAACTCGCTATGTAACAGGAAATATTGCCTTCCAGTCATTTGTGTGGATCTGTGGCTCTGAAATTCATCTTTCTAATGCTAGATGTGTTTCCGTAATGTTATCCATTTGCATCAGTTGGCCAGCTCCAAAAGCCGGCTTGAACAAACGTGACGCATTTGTCATTGCAGGAATATGCGAACCATTGCAAACCCTAGCTGGCCATACAGTCTACCATCAATTGCACCACTCTGCAAACTGTATACCACAGAGCCACTATCTGAGAGAATACCACAAGAATACAAGAGATATGTTGAATATTTTGAATCTAATTTGGAATGGCGCTATTGCTGCCTATGGCAACACTATCGCCCAGTTAAATTAGTTTCAAAATAGTCAAAGTAATATTGATTAAATAGTAAATCCTTCAAATTCGTACACTTGACGAACTTCTCAACGGTCATAACGGAACTAGATACGTCATAATGGTTGCAAAATTAGCCCGCCAGTGCGGTAACTGATTATGTCGAGTAACAGATCAGATCCATATATTGACTCCCGGTAAATGGCGTCGATAAATGCTATTAAATTGTTATCCTAGCATAATATTCTAAGTTTCCAAATCTGAGATAATTGTCCCAATGAAAAATTCGCATTGGTTTCAGTCAATGAACTTGGACACGATAACTTTAATTCAACCATTTGACGTAATCACTCGCATTAATCGTTGCTTCATGTGGAAGATGGTAGACGAATACTAATAGTGCCGACATATTCTGAGAACATGTTGACATATGGTGTTGAAAATAAAAGCTGTTATCATAGTTGCTCAAATAAAAAAAGTTCAGATCAGAGATTTTGAAACCCATAGAATTGACTGTATGACGGTATCTTTTAAATTATCAACTACTCCACGCGTGTTTTCGGATTAAAAGATACTGGTGTCTAATAATGCAACGAAACGCGGTACAAGCTCAAATTCAGGTTTCAATCTTCTATCTCAATAATATGATGGTGTCTGAATGGGCTGTTGTTGCGAACTGCCGATCATCAACAAAATAAAATAATTTCGCGCTATGACGTCATACCACAACAATCATTCACACGATGACGTCACTCCGTAAATCTCATGCAAATTGAAGAAAAATTAGGCAATTTACTATTTAGAAATTCAAAAATATGCAAATAAAATGCTACTTTGATTTAAGTACACAAAGGCAGCGTTGGTGTGCTTTCGTCTGTGCGTGCGTGTGCCCCTTTAAGTACCCGTAATCGCTAAACAAACATCTACCAACTCTATCATTTTGTCTTTAAAATTCTTTGTATTTTCCTCACCAGATTCCTATGGATCTCGCTGTTCTTATGTTGTACGGCTCTGTTCGCGTACCAGATCAGGGACCGAGTGACAGTATTCCTGAACTATGCAACGGATACTAAGATCGAGACACAATACTTACCAGCCATGGCCTTCCCCGCAGTCACCGTGTGCAACCTTAACAAGTATAGGTAAGTGTTGTTTAAAAATCTGGCAGCGGTTCTTCTTGTATTTATTTGAATGTTAGTCGTAGTATCTGGGAATGGGCGGTTGCTGCCTAATTAAATTAGTTTTGATTTTTCTGCGTGCTGGAATCGATTTGAACCTTCGAAACCTGAATTCCAAGAACCCAAGGCCGTGTGGTCGCTATATTCCATAGTAACGCCGTAACGAATGACGTTACTCCTGCGTAACTCTTTAGTATGAACACGTCCTAAATATCAAAACTTTGCTGCGCCGTTGAATATGTTATGGCAATTTGATTAGGATAGGCTGTTGCGCTCAGCGAAACCAGCAGAGGATAAAGGCAATGTATCCACTAACGCAGAAAATCAAAGAAATCGATATATTAATAAATGTACAATGTACACTTTTCGAGCCTATCCCAGCAGGCACATGACGTTGTTTCAACGTTGAATCCACGTTGAAATCACGTCATGACGTGATTTCAACGTGGATTCAACGTTGAAACAACGTCATGTGTCTGCTGGGTATATGGTCTCACCAGTTATGCTATGAGCCTCTGAAATATGGGTGTTCTACGAAAATCGGTGTATTAGAAAGTTGTCAGATAAATTGTGTTAAAATTATTTTTACAAATGAAGAAAATTACAGACAACGTA
Organism: Chaetoderma sp. LZ-2023a; assembly: GCA_034401795.1. Classification (NCBI taxonomy): domain Eukaryota; kingdom Metazoa; phylum Mollusca; class Caudofoveata; order Chaetodermatida; family Chaetodermatidae; genus Chaetoderma; species Chaetoderma sp. LZ-2023a. The sequence goes on from CM067360.1 coordinate 131,733,926, forward strand.
ATAATTTACGCAGAGTTTAGAAAATACCCATTAGATATAGCAAGCTATACAATATAATATGATTCGCTTCTAGGCGGGCATTGTAAATGAAAGCTACGGAAAGTCATCCTCTATTCGTTATTATACGTGTTTATATCACAGCGAGGTGAAAGTTTATAATTTAAATAGATAGAACAAATACAAGCAACGCTTATCTCTTATTGTGTCAACATCGCATTAAAGTGCTCAAAATACTATTTATTTCAATTAACCATTTAATTCACTTTTCCAGAGTACCCACCCATCATATGACGTCATAATGAACTCCGTGATGTGTACAATGACATCATAATGAATGACGTCATGAATGACGTCGATAAGTACGTCAGGAACGCATATTTGAAGACGGTCTATGCGTTGGTGTACAAATTGTTTGCTTTTACTATTTAATAAATATGCTGTTGAGTATTTTGAAACTAATTTGACTGGGCGCTGTTGCTGCCATAGGCAGCAACAGCACCCAGTCAAATTAGTTACAAAATATTCAACAGCTTCCCTGTATAGTATTCAAGAAATTAATAGCTAGGGCATTTGGGGTTGGATCAATCCCAGCGCGGCGAGGTGCGGGTGGAGCTTAGCTAGTGATGGTTGGGGCATAGATAAAAATAGAAATGTGCATTGCAAATACTTTCTAGGGAATTTAGATTTTTGCAGCCAAAAGGAGCGTTTTTGCAAATATATAAAGAAAATCTACAAAAATATGTCTCTGTTATGCTTCAAATGGACATTCATCAAAAGTGTAATTGTCAAGAATATCACTATATAACAAGAATATCACTATATAACAAGAATATCACTATATAACGGTTACCCGCATATGCCATTAGTATGGCATGAGTGCAATACAGTGAAAACGCAAACCAGTATAAGCCTAAATAATGGGCAGACCTAAGCTAGAAATGTGCTGACAGAGCTAGACACGCAAACGTCTCTGTCGACAAGAGATAATGCAGCTTTCCAGTTTATCTATCCATCATATGACGGGATTACGACGTTATAATCAGTTACGTGACGTATAGCATGACGTCATAATCAATGACGTCATGAATGACTCGATTTAATCCATCTTAAACTCTTAATAGTCCGATCCGTTGTTCGACTTGTAAGTCTTTACTATGCGATAAACATTCCGTTGGTATATTGAGACTAATTTGACGGTCAAATTGGTTTCAAAATATGCAACAACTTTCCTGTGTAGCTTTCCGGGTTTGATAGTCACGGAGTTCAAGGATCGGCCGATCCCAACACGAGCGTGGTGTGGGTGGAGCTTAGCTCTAGATGGGCGGGGCATAACTAAAACTGGTAAGGGTCATTAAATGCCTATTATCAACTCCAATGATTCCTGATATAAATTGCAGTTTGGATCAGCTAGTAATACACAATGTATTAATCGGACTCTATATATATATATATATATATACTGCCATTTTTCTTTTCCAATTATTTTGTGAGAGTAATTAGATTTGGGAAGATATGGCATTCATCGCTGACTTATCACAACAAACTGGGTTTACACATAGCGTTCGTTTGCTTATATTAATTCTGTCAAAGGAATATGAATGTAATAACAGATGAGGAGAGAGAGAGAGCGAGAGGGGGGGGGCGGGAGGGCAGAGCGAGAGAGAGAGAGGGGCAGAGGGGTGGGTGCGGTCGAGAGCGGAGGGTGAGAGGGGGAGATCGAGATCGAGAGAGAGAGAGAGAGAGAGAGAGAGAGGGGAGGGAGGGAGGGAGAGGAGGGAGGGAGGGAGGGAGAGAGAAGGAGGGAGGGAGGGAGCGAGCGAGGGAGGGAGGGAGGGAGGGAGAGAGAGAGAGAGCGAGAGAGGGGGAGAGAGAGACGGTGGGTGGGGTGAGAGATAGGGGAGTTCGAGAGAAAGAGAGAGAACGGTGAGAGGGGGTCGGGGCAGAGATGGGAAGAATGGGGTGGAGGCGGAAGTGCGGTCGAGACAGAGAGAGAGAGAGAGAGAGCGAGAGAGCGAGCCAGAGAGAGAGAGAGGGGGGGGCGGGGCGGGGATAAAGGAGTGAAGAGAGGGGAGATGGAGATGGGTGATCGAGAGAGAGAGAGAGAGAGAGATGAGAGAGAGAGAGGGGGATAGAGAGAGAGAGAG
>CM067360.1:131738671-131741171 GCA_034401795.1 Chaetoderma sp. LZ-2023a
TTGACGTGATTTCAACGTGGATTCAACGTTGAAACAACGTCATGTGTCTGCTGGGTATATGGTCTCACCAGTTATGCTATGAGCCTCTGAAATATGGGTGTTCTACGAAAATCGGTGTATTAGAAAGTTGTCAGATAAATTGTGTTAAAATTATTTTTACAAATGAAGAAAATTACAGACAACGTAATAATTTACGCAGAGTTTAGAAAATACCCATTAGATATAGCAAGCTATACAATATAATATGATTCGCTTCTAGGCGGGCATTGTAAATGAAAGCTACGGAAAGTCATCCTCTATTCGTTATTATACGTGTTTATATCACAGCGAGGTGAAAGTTTATAATTTAAATAGATAGAACAAATACAAGCAACGCTTATCTCTTATTGTGTCAACATCTCATTAAAGTGCTCAAAATACTATTTATTTCAATTAACCATTTAATTCACTTTTCCAGAGTACCCACCCATCATATGACGTCATAATGAACTCCGTGATGTGTACAATGACATCATAATGAATGACGTCATGAATGACGTCATGAATGACGTCGATAAGTACGTCAGGAACGCATATTTGAAGACGGTCTATGCGTTGGTGTACAAATTGTTTGCTTTTACTATTTAATAAATATGCTGTTGAGTATTTTGAAACTAATTTGACTGGGCGCTGTTGCTGCCATAGGCAGCAACAGCACCCAGTCAAATTAGTTACAAAATATTCAACAGCTTCCCTGTATAGTATTCAAGAAATTAATAGCTAGGGCATTTGGGGTTGGATCAATCCCAGCGCGGCGAGGTGCGGGTGGAGCTTAGCTAGTGATGGTTGGGGCATAGATAAAAATAGAAATGTGCATTGCAAATACTTTCTAGGGAATTTAGATTTTTGCAGCCAAAAGGAGCATTTTTGCAAATATATAAAGAAAATCTACAAAAATATGTCTCTGTTATGCTTCAAATGGACATTCATCAAAAGTGTAATTGTCAAGAATATCACTATATAACGGTTACCCGCATATGCCATTAGTATGGCATGAGTGCAATACAGTGAAAACGCAAACCAGTATAAGCCTAAATAATGGGCAGACCTAAGCTAGAAATGTGCTGACAGAGCTAGACACGCAAACGTCTCTGTCGACAAGAGATAATGCAGCTTTCCAGTTTATCTATCCATCATATGACGGGATTACGACGTTATAATCAGTTACGTGACGTATAGCATGACGTCATAATCAATGACGTCATGAATGACTCGATTTAATCCATCTTAAACTCTTAATAGTCCGATCCGTTGTGCGACTTGTAAGTCTTTACTATGCGATAAACATTCCGTTGGTATATTGAGACTAATTTGACGGTCAAATTGGTTTCAAAATATGCAACAACTTTCCTGTGTAGCTTTCCGGGTTTGATAGTCACGGAGTTCAAGGATCGGCCGATCCCAACACGAGCGTGGTGTGGGTGGAGCTTAGCTCTAGATGGGCGGGGCATAACTAAAACTGGTAAGGGTCATTAAATGCCTATTATCAACTCCAATGATTCCTGATATAAATTGCAGTTTGGATCAGCTAGTAATACACAATGTATTAATCGGACTCTATATATATATATATATATATATATATATATATATATATACTGCCATTTTTCTTTTCCAATTATTTTGTGAGAGTAATTAGATTTGGGAAGATATGGCATTCATCGCTGACTTATCACAACAAACTGGGTTTACACATAGCGTTCGTTTGCTTATATTAATTCTGTCAAAGGAATATGAATGTAATAACAGATGAGGAGAGAGAGAGAGCGAGAGGGGGGGGGGCGGGAGGGCAGAGCGAGAGAGAGAGGGGCAGAGGGGTGGGTGCGGTCGAGAGCGGAGGGTGAGAGGGGGAGATCGAGATCGAGAGAGAGAGAGAGAGAGAGAGAGAGAGAGAGAGAGAGAGGGGAGGGAGGGAGGGAGAGGAGGGAGGGAGGGAGGGAGAGAGAAGGAGGGAGGGAGGGAGCGAGCGAGGGAGGGAGGGAGGGAGGGAGAGAGAGAGAGAGAGAGCGAGAGAGGGGGAGAGAGAGACGGTGGGTGGGGTGAGAGATAGGGGAGTTCGAGAGAAAGAGAGAGAACGGTGAGAGGGGTCGGGGCAGAGATGGGAAGAATGGGGTGGAGGCGGAAGTGCGGTCGAGACAGAGAGAGAGAGAGAGAGAGAGAGAGAGAGAGAGAGAGAGAGAGAGAGAGAGAGAGAGCGAGCCAGAGAGAGAGAGGGGGGGGGGCGGGGATAAAGGGGTGAAGAGAGGGGAGATGGAGATGGGTCATCGAGAGAGAGAGAGAGAGAGAGAGAGAGAGAGAGAGAGATAAATAGATTGATTGAGACAGGGAGCACGATAGAGAGGGGCGGGAGAGACGGGAGGGAGGGAGGGAGGGATGGAGGGAGGAAGAGAGAGAGCGAGAGGGAGAGAGAGCGAAAGAGAGAGAAAGAGAAAGAGAGAGAGAGAGAGAGAGAGAGAGAGAG
>CM067360.1:131748671-131778671 GCA_034401795.1 Chaetoderma sp. LZ-2023a
CTGTTTTATCCAGATCTATATGTACACAAGTAAATTATTTATAATTAATATAGTGGGAATATGATGATGAACCAGCCACTACACAATGCAACTCATCGTATATCCTGATTCACGAGTAGTACTTCATCGCAGTTAAAGAGTATAAGAGAACGCATACGTCATCTCTTCCTAGCCGGATTAATTACGCCAAGAGGCAAAGTGGCTAAAACCTCAAGGCCCCGAAAAGGAAGGGTGCGCAAATCAAAACAAGTATCACATTGGACAAAGTTATACCCCTTTGAACCTGAAATCCCAGTAGCTCACTTTAATGGCTATGGTATACGTAAGTTGTTGAATATTTTGAAACCAATTTGACTTGAAGTTGGTGTAGCCTTAGGCATCAACAACTTCTAGTCAAATTAATTCCAAGATAGTCAATAACCCATACGTAACACATATATTGTATTAGCGGCAGTAACAGCAGCAGTAAGAGTAGCCATTCCATCCTTTGCACACTCGATAAGAGGACTCACAGCCAGCTCACCTTTCTAGAGTGTGCACCGATCATCTGACGCCATTTGACGTCATACTTAATATCCGGCAGGTTGTACGAACTGTATCTGTCTACTATTTAATAAACATGCTGCTGAGTATTTTGGAATTTACTTGACTGGACACTGTTGCTGCTAGGCAGCAACAGCGACCAGCCAAATTAGTTCTAAAATATGCAATAGCTTACCTGTATAGTTTTCTGGAAATTGATAGTCAGGGAGTTCAGAGATCGATCGACCCCAGCACGAATGATGTGTGGGTGGGATAGAAAGGTCCATTAGCCCTGTGCCTCAGATAATACTTAATCCGGCTCTGCAAATCTACGTGCTAATCTGTGGTATATTTACCATGCTGCGAATGCAAAAATTCGTTGTAAAAATCTAAGGTCATTCCCATAGCGAGGATATTATTGGAACTGTGTAATATAGATGCTAGTAGAGTGGACTTTTCAAAAGCCGGTAAGACAATGGATGGGTCCATTTCTAGCGGTGCATCGTTTATTTATAGCTATGGATCGTCCATGTTTAGTCATACCCCGTCCATGCCCCGTCCATTTCTGGCCATTACCTGTCCATTTCTAGCCATGCCCTGTCCATTTCTAGCCATGCCCTGTCCATTTCTAGCCATGCCCTGTCCATTTCCAGCCATGCCCTGTCCATTTCTAGCCATGCCCTGTCCATTTCTAGCCATTCCCTGTCCATTTCTAGCCATGCCCTGTCCATTTCTAGCCATGCCCTGTCCATTTCTAGCCACCATGTTCATGCTCACGTTTTATTCACTCAAGCAAGTGGGCTTTTCAAAAGCCAGGAAGAAAATAGAGTGGTCAATTTCTAGCGATGCCCCGTCCATTTCCCGTCATGCCCGTCCATTTCCCGTCATGTGTGTCCATTTCCCGTCATGTCCGTCCATTTATAGCTTTACCCCGTCCATGTTTAGCCATGCACCGCCAATTTCTAACCATGCCCGTCCATTACTAGCCATACCCCGCCAATTTCTAACCATGCCCGTCCATTTCTAACCATTCCCCGTCCATTTCTAGCCATGCCCTTCCATTTCTAGCCACGCCCCGTCCATTAATAGCCATGCCCTATTAATTTCTAGCCACGCCCAGTCCATTTCTAACTATGCCCCGTCCATTTCTACCTATGCCCCGCCCATTTCTAGCCATGCCTCGTCCATTTGTAGTCATGCACCGTCCATTTCTAGCCATACCATGTACATTTCTAGCCATGTCCCGTCAATTTCTAGCCTTGCCCCAATGTTTAGGCACGCCCCGTCCATTTCTAGGCATGGCCCGTCCATTTCTAGGCACGCTTCGTCCATATCTAGCTGTGTATGCGTGTTGGAGTCGATTCATACACTTTGAAACCTGAATTCCCAGAACCTCAAATCAGGTAACTATGCAGATAAGCTGTTGAATGTTTGGAAATTAATTTCACGTGGGGTGGGGATGGGGTGGGGATGTGGTGGGGTGGTTGTCGACTGTTTATTAAATTGTAGATCTAACAAAGACACGCAATTCGTCCATTTGTTGGACTTTTCAATTTTTACGATAAAGTTATACTAGGTTATTGTGATGGTTACGTCAGCTACATCGTGACGTAATTGGCAATAGCATCACCCGCTTGAGTGCCAGATCGGATCCCTCCATTACATCATTCAGCATAGTCAGAATTACTGAAGAACAGTTTTGGAAACAATATTAATGCTGCAATCAAATATAATTCTCTTGACTAGAAACAATAACTGGTCTTTATTTTGAAAATGATGTTGCTGAAAGCTGTTGATGTTTGCGATATCAACATATTACACCAATCCAGTTTTTCGAAATTATCACCAAAATTATAAAAATAGTATAAGATATACCGAGAGAAAATTCACAGATGAAAGCGTCTCTAATTATGCCGGGAAAATGTAACCCTATTCGTCTTACGAATGGACTCTGAGGTAGCTTTATTGATCTCCGAAGCGTCAAACCATCCACGATTTCCAGCATATGATACCGCGAAAGACAGATTGTTCTGTAATTAGTTCATTAATTCAGCTTTAATTTAGCAATCTGTGATTTATTTAGCGTGTAGAATCAGCCTTTTTTTTACTCGACACGATATCTGTCTACCGTTTCCACAGCAACGTAATGTGCACTTCGGTTATTCTATGCGGAATCGTACAAATTGCTACAAAATGAAGGCGCATCCCGCATGCGTATAATTATAGGAAACTATAGACGATATATCCTTCCCGAAATTCATTAAATACGGTTTCTATGGTAACCTAGCAAATGGATGCATATTTCGCTATGATTTTAGGATTACTGTCGCAAATAGCGGCGACGTAATTTAAGGTCTTCGGACTTGTAATGGTAATGCACTTGGTCATTTTCGACTGTGTTCGTGGGATCTGCTAGAATGCAGCGCGGATAATTTACGAACGTGACATGAGCTTCTACCACCGTATCTTAATAATTATGACAGGTGTACAGTAAAGCTCATAAATAACGTAACATGTTTCCCAAACAGAAAACAGAAATATGTTCGTTAGTACAATTTTGAACACGATGTTAGACACCTTCTGTTGACTATTTTGAACATAATTAATTTAGAAGACATTTCTGCATAAGGCAGCAATGGCTTCCTATACAATGAACCTTCCCAGCAGTAGCTATACCGCGCCCATCTGTAGCTATACCGCGCCCATCTGTAGCTATACCGCGCCCATATGTAGCTATACCGCGCCCAGCTGTGGCTATACCGCACCCAGCTGTAGCTATACCGCGCCCATCTGTAGCTATACCGCGCCCATCTGTAGCTATACCTCGCCCATCTGTAGCCATACCGCGCCCATCTGTAGCTATACCGCGCCCATCTGTAGCTATACCGCGCCCATCTGTAGCTATGCTCCACCCATGCCTCGTCTGTGTTGTGATCGATCGATCACTGAACTCCATGACTATCAATTTCCAGAAAACTATACGGGTAAGCTTTTCAATATTTTGAAACTAATTTGCCTGGGTGGTGTTGCTTCTTATGGCAGCAACAGCGCCCAGTCAAATTAGTTTCAACATATTCAACAGCATGTTTATTAAATATTAAAACATAGACTCGGTACAACAACGCTTAGTCGGTTATCAATTATACTTTATTGATGAACTTATCTACGTCATTCATGGCGTCATAATGATGCCATTGATTATGACGTCATTCTATACATCACGTAGTTGATTATGATGGCATAAACTGGAAAGGTACATTATTTACAAACGTGCGTTTATTTTGTTTTTGGAAATATTCTAAGTTATTTCTGAGCTGCCCTCAATGTATATGATATTATATAATTATAAATGTGTAAAATCCTTGCAAAACAAATATTTCACAGAATTCCGTGTACACACCCTTCCCGAGTATCTTGGCCTTTAACATCCTGACCTTTGACCTATCTCACTCAGCAAATTAAGGAGGAGTCTTCAGGACCCTTAGCCCTTTAATGATCGAATTTGATTCAAAAAATTAAAGATTTGCTTATTGAATGTCCATTTGCAGGCCAATAGAAAACTTTTTTTTAATTTGCCACTGTGATCACTGACTCGGTTACCGAGTCAGGCATTTCAGTAGTAAATTTTCTAAAATAGCCCTATCAATGGGCATTAGTCAAGACCACAACCGGCCGCTTTCGTTATGAAGGCTTAACACAAGGCTCAACACAATCTCACAACAAATTTTGGTAAAGATATTTCCACTAGAACAGCGCCACTTTCTCGACCTTAACCATGCGACCATCTGTTGTGCCAAATACCAATAAGTTTAGATCTTCAAGAATCAAAGGGAACCCTCCCACCATAGCATTGTGAAGACCCCTCAAATATAACTTGAATTTATCGCGCTGGAAACTCTCGCACGCGGGCAAGTACAGATGAAGACATATTCATTATCGTTTTGAAGACAAGTTCAATTCATTATCATTTTGAAGACAAGTTCAACCCACCTCAACCAAACACGCATATGCAAACGTAGTTGGTTATTTCTCTTATGACAAAGTATTTTTTAAAGTATGGGAACGTCGCGTAATACCCATTGAATTGTTCAATATAGCTAGAATCTCAAGGAATGCTGGTTGGGTATGTTGGTAATTCGAGAAACAGATGTAATAAAAAAAGTATTTAAGTTCTTGGAAACTTTGGATATTTTGGATCTATTTTGAGTGGCATATCTTGCTGACTGTGGAAGATTCCGGTCAAATATGATTCAAAAGATGTTATTAAATACCGTACGCATATGTATTAACTTGGGATTGAACTATTAGACACTCACTGAAGCATACTATTAACTTTAGTTAGGGCTCGCCCGCGTCAACGTTGGCAGGAAATGCTCTGAGACTAAATTGATTATCTGATATGTGTGTACACCCACACATATCTGATTGTGTGGTTTTCAAGGAAGTCAAACGTAATAGAAACATTTTTTGGAGTACAACCAGGGAACTATCGACATGGGCCAGATCTCAAACGGAAATTTCTTTAAGTGTTCAAGGTATAGTTAAATAAGCTAATGGATATTACTGACGGGCACGGACATACTCCCTGCCAATTTTCTGTTAGCATTATGTGAAATCCTTTGCGCTCGAGCTATTGTTGTGAGAAATTTGGCATCGCCATCAAAAGAGTTATGCTATTGCTTGTTTTCATTATATTAAAAACAGGTTTCTCAAAGTAAGATTTCATCCGCCCACTCAATACCTAAGTCCTTTGGGTCAATCTCCAGCGACCCCAACCAAGGATCCAAATTCCGGATATAGGGATATCGCCGAAACGTGCACGATTTGGCATACCTTTAAAAACAAGAACTAATCTGGCGGTTCAGTATGTTTCCACAACTTTTGGTGTGATCGGACAAAATCTGGAAACTCCTAAAACTGTTTAGACTCTGACAAAATGCTAAGACAAGGGTGTGCAATCCCTGCTCGCTGTTGTTTACAACTCAGATATGCAACCATGTTTCCAATGCCCGTAGTAATTATGCTCACGTTGGACATGGCAACCTTACTTAATAGATTTAGAAAAACAGTGTAACGTTCACCCCAATAGAGGTATTCGAACTGTCCGTAACGTATCTGACGTCATAATCAAATACGTCACCTGTGTGTTGTCGTTTCAATCAAAATGGCGTATGTCCATTAGGCTAATCGAAAGGTCCGCCACATATGCGCACGAATTGTTTAATCTTGTATTGATTTCCAATTTAATTAACATTATGTTGAATATATTTGAAACTAATTTGACTGTAATTTGCTGCTGCATTGCAGCAACAGCTCCCAGTCAAATTAGTTCCAAATTATGCAACTGTGTACCTGTATAGATTGCATGGATGCATGATTACTGTATTCTGCAGCTGTAGTAGAAGTAGCTACCGAAATAATAAAAGTAGTAGTAGTAGTAGTAGTAGTAGTAGTAGTAGTAGTAGTAGTAGTAGTAGTAGTAGTAGTAGTAGTAGTAGTAGTAGTAGTAGTAGTAGTAGTAGTAGTAGTAGTAGTTTTGCTTAGTTTTTAACGCACTGGCAACACGGTGACTTCAATTTCTGTGATAAACCTGCCTACGGAGTGCACACATTAGTTTGCTTTGTTGATCATAATTTCCCTGATCGGGGATCGAACCGCCATCCTGCAACTCCGCATAGCGTCAGCAACCAGACATCTTTCCACTGGACCACCGCGCCACGATAAGAATCTTAATTTAGCGGACCAGCGTTCACATGGCGGATATACTGATACACTGACGAATAATAATAATATGAGACTATATTTTGGATGCACCATATCTGGTGTGTATGCTGTGCCCTACTACTACTACTACTACTACTACTACTACTACTACTACTACTACTACTACTACTACTACTACTACTACTACTACTACTACTACTACTAGTTTGTAATAGTAGTAGTAGTAGTAGTAGTAGTAGTAGTAGTAGTAGTAGTAGTAGTAGTAGTAGTAGTAGTAGTAGTAGTAGTAGTAGTAGTAGTAGTAGTAGTAGTAGTAGTAGTAGTAGTAGTAGTAGTAGTAGTAGTAGTAGTAGTAGTAGTAGTAGAACGTCCTACAGCTGCAATCAGTCTTTCTTCTTCTACTAAGCCAATATCTTTAGCTTCCCCAGGTCCATTCTTGATCTGGGTGTACCGAGTTCTGTTTTCTTGAGGTATTTTTCTATGGGCGGGGCATAGCTGGAAAAGGATCCCTCTACAGAGAAACAGGTGTCAGTGTATGACGTTGAATGTAAGTGTCAGATATGATTTGAATAAAGAGGCTAGTAATACATACGCCATGCTACTATCGATGAGGTCTTTGTCAGATCTCTTGGACCCCCTGAAAAGCTTGTATAATTGCCAAATGCTAATTGGTTGTATCGATTTTTGGACAAAAGGATCCCACAAAGTCTACCATAGAATACTCATAATTAATAGTTTCGAGACGATGGTACTCTATAGTTTTAACACCGGTAAGAAACACAGCTCGTGAACCCCATGTGTCATATTGGGGCAGAAGATTACAGAATGCAAGGACCATTGGAGGCCCAACCCGATAGTTAGATGTTATGTAAAACAGTATCTATATGTGTATCGCGATTCTTATAAATTTTCAGGATTCTGTTAAAGTGTCTACGTGATGTCATTCTTTTCAGCGTCCGCTTATCACTGTACTGAAGATTCTTTAGTCGTAGCCACGAATCCTATTGATTACCCACATTGGACTCGTGTCCCTATCGTAATTGGCTAGATGTTAGTTGTGTCGTCATTGTGTCTCCCGATTGTCCTTGGTCGTGTTTTAGCGCACCCTGAGGTTGATTAAAACGCCCTCAGAGGTCTGCCTCCGGTCGCCTCTGGGTGACGCACAAACATTGCCGCTCAGAATCGGCGTGTGACTGAAGACACCGTCGCGTGGATAGAGACGCTTGTAATTGGATAAGCAGAGAGCACTATCGAGAACAGCCAAATGCAAGCATCGCTTTATACCAAATTGTCGTCTTCCTGAAATGTAAATTGAATAGAGTACAGCTTAGAAATTGCTTTCAAAACAAAATCAACGTACCGTGGGATAATTTTAACGTAATGGACCTTTCCAGATTATCCATCAATCATATGACGTCATAATCAACTACGTGACGTGTATGATGACTTCAAAATCACAGACATCATGAATGGTGTAGATAAGTTCGCTACGCACGCATAATTGATGACGGATTACGCGTTGTTGTTGCACGAATTGTATGTCTTTACTATTTAATAAACGCAGTTGTTGCATATTTTGAAATGTCCATTTGCAGACCAAGAGAAGACTATTTTTGATAATTTACTTCCGGTTTGCCTGGCTCGTTAACCGTGTGGTAAATTTTCAAAAATAGGTTTCTTGCGGTCTGCAAATGGATATTTTATTTTTTAAATGTTTAATTTATTTAGCAAATTTAAGTTTTAAAGGGTTAAAACGCTACTAACCGATTTTCCAAGACTAACGCGCCTACCAAAATTGCGAATCCAGGTATTGTACAGTGCATAAATAATTTTTAATATTTCCAAAACAAAAAATGAAATATTAGTTAGTACAATTTTGAACACGATGTAAGGAATGTACTGTTGAATATTTTGAATAGTATTTGATTGGAAGACATCGCTCTCATTTCTTAACGAAACAGAATGGAGAATTCGGTTTTATCTATGCCCCCACTCATCTCTAGTTAAGCTCCACACACACTTCACTGGTGTGGGATCAATCGATCCCAGAATTCCTTGACAATCAATTTCCAGAAAGATATACGGGTAAACTGTTGAATATTTTGAAACTAATTTGACTGGGTGCTGTTGCTGCCTGTGGCAGCAACAGCGCCCGGTCAAATTAGTTTCAAAATATTCAGCATAATGCTGATTAAAAAGTAAAGCCATACAATTCGTACAACACCGCTTAGTCCGTCATCAATTAAGCGTTCGTGACGAACCTATCTACGGCATTCATAACGATATTGACTATGACGTCATCGTACACGTCGCGTAGTTGAGTATGACGTTATATGATGGATGGATAAAATGGAAAGCTCCAATGACTGTTGTTTCTCTAATAGCAAGACGTCTTCATTTCACGAGAACGGCAAATATTAATATAATGCTTTCACAGATCCAAGTGCGATAACTAATACAAATAACGTCTCGTGAAAGTGCTTTATCTTGTTCCCTTCTCAGTTATTGTGCGATCTGCAGATATCATATGGCTATCTTTACCAACAAGAATGATACACGCGTTAACCATTTAACTCCAAGCCGGGCAAATAGGGTGTCTAGGGTGGTCTCGGGGAAATGCCAATGTGGAGGGCAAGAGAAGAATATTTTTTTTAAATTTTAACCGAGCCAGTCATTGCAGTGGTAAATTTGAAAAGAATTGTCTTCTCTTGGCCCGCAAATGGATATTCATTCAGCAAATATGTTGCTTTGCCTGACCAAATTTAGCGATTAAAAGGTTCAGGAATTAGAGAGCTTCGAGTGAGAGAAAGATCGATCTTCGTGTGTCTGTCTAAACAACGCGGTTGTAGTGCCCTGTCTCCCTGATGACGACGATGTTGCTCAAAGTGCTTCTTATAAGGAAGGGAAAATATATAAACCCGCATCTCTCGTGGGAAACATCTGGAAGCGTTCCCAAACTGCCGCCATTTAAATCCTTTCGCGCAATTATATGCGCTTAATTTTCCGGGGATTTGACGGTGCATAATCCGCGCTTATAACTATAGAGCTTTATCGATGCTATAAAAACGAAATGCAGTTTATGGCGCTTCCCTAGCGAGAATGAATCGCTTTAACGTCACCACAACGTGGCGTAACTATTTTACTTCTGTGGTCATTTATTAATCCAATAGAGGGCTGAATGGAAGGAGTTAAGCAATATTAACACGCGCTTTCAAATATATGTTAGGTAAGATGGCGTTTTAATGTGTAGGGAGTATCAGCTTGCACTAATGCCGTTCCAACAATGCACCACACCTATTACTCATCGAACGTTGTGGGGGTACCGGTACCAGCAAAGCTGAGATCACAGTTGCAAAACCGTTAATGTTTCTTTAACGCGCTTTAATAAGATGACGGTGATCGTTGGGGGGATTTCGCAGCGATTTTTTCTTGAACATATGCGCAAACAGACTGCTAACATTATGCAAATACAATATTCTCTGCCGAAAATGATGCTAAATTAAATCAAATCGGCGATGAATCACTTAGGAAAGCGAATTTAACATGAAACTATAAACAGCCGATCGTAGCCGAAGCTAAATATTTCACAAAAGAAAGGTAAGGAATGTTAGATTGTTACTATTTGAGATATTTAGCCTGAACTTATCATTTTCGACGTCTCCTCGATTTATAAGAGTTAGGCCGTGTTCTCACTAGAAACCTAATCAAGAATAACGCCATACCTCAGTATGGCGTTATTCCTGATTAAGCTTCTAGTGAGAACACGGCCGAAGTCGAGTAAGGACCCAGTCCGTAATAAGGAGCGCTGTTAGTTGGTGAAGTAGTATATTAATAAAATGAGCATTATGTACACATAATTTTATTTATTTTACCATTATTCATAGATTATTCGGTGTAAGTACATTTTGCCTAAAGCAGTTCTAGGTTACAGACTGACTAAAATATGTATTAAGCCTAACACACTCGCCTCGTTTACAGATATGGCCGTCTATTCCGTTCTTGATTAATAAATATTCCCAAGAAATATAGTTTTAAAACCCGATAGAGATTACTGCATATATGTGACAGATTCACCTTTATTGATTTTATAGACATTCATACACAGGCACGCACGCACGCAAGGACTTGTTGACGTACATTCGGGAAACGCAGGTTACAGGGCTGGAACTGGGCTAACACTGGGCCGTGTTGGCGCGTTAGCTGTATAGTACAGGCCCCATAACCTGCGTTGTCTCCGATGTATCTTAAATTATATTTCGTTATAATAATGGTAGGCCTTTTTTAAGGACTGTCAGGGCTATTTCAAATTTTGTCTACTGCAAGAACTGCAATTAAGAATGGAAATATGGTGATCAATCTATTCTTATAATACCTAACCGTGGACTTGCCTTCACGTGTTTGCATTGCTGTTCATGACGATGTACTGAATGTTTTGCTTCGGTAGTCAACACATCCTCCAGCTACAATCAGTCCTTCCTCTGCGGTCATGTTTCGTGTACGTGCCAAATGCACGGGATCAACCATATAGTTTGGGCTCTTTTCATTTGCCAGTGTACGTATTCGTACACCGAAGTCAATGTTGGGATACGTGTGCCCAACAGCATCTAAGGCCGTGTTGGTCAGCCTTAGACTATCATTAACGGTGGTATAGTATGCTACTTAGATGCGATGTAATATTAATTGCTCACTTCCTATTAACATTGTGCATTCTTCATTTACTTTCAAAATGAATATTGAAGATGTTAGAAATTGGTGCGATGGTCTCTGTTCTCTGTGATAGACGACGCATATAAGATTTAAAGCTGAAGAAATCATCTAGTCTTGACAGCATATCAAAAGATATTCGCAGGCACCTGGGAATCTGCGCAAAGAAGAAACTGCTTCAACGATGCAATGTCAGTTTGAAGTCTGCTGTCGTTCCAGAAAACATGGAGAAACACAGTCTATGCTCGTCTCAAATCCACAGCAATATGAGGCTAACAAACAAAGCAGATAATTGTATACGCTACAAAAGAACACCTTCTCATAGAAGATAAACACGTTAATGTAGTTATTATTCAACTGAATGATCAAAACAGCTACATCGCTCAAGAAATTGAGGATGTATTTCAGAAGAAAAAGCAAACGGATGTTGTTTGGATCGCCATCGAAAAATTTGTTAATAGAGGCTCGAATCATTACTTAATACTGAAAGCAAAGATTGTCCGATATATGCACGCTTGCATAATACAACATGCGCGCAGCAGAAAGATTATGTAAACCGTCATGGGAATATGAGCACAACAGTAGTGGAGGTGTATGTTGTAGCACAACGCGGAATAGTCCGCCACTACCTGATTCTGATAGTCATGAATGCCATGAACGAGTGTCTACCACATGGTGTAAGAACTGCCATGTGCACCGGCGATTTTTTCTCATTTTTATGCAGAAAAATACTCAGGGACATGCCAAGTCAGCCTACAAATTTCACTAGAGAAAATCGAACACTGATGAACAAAATGTAGTATATTAATAGCCACCCATTTTCTTCCTGTTAACAGAATCGCAATCGTCTGAGTTGGCAATCAATAGGCAACGCTAACAAAATCATGACCTGCTCACCTATCTGGACGAGGGCGGGGTTGTTAAGTGAAAGATATGGAAGTCATAACATGTCAAAGATCGGGTGTACAGAGGAAGTCTTTTGCTAAGATGTTTGCTGAAAGTGACAGGGGAGATAGTCACGCTGTCCCCAAGAAAATCTATGTGGTCTATGTTCACTCTGTACGTGAGTACGGGGAGGGCGCAAGTAGCTAGGCAGGGATGACTCGGATCTAGATGGTGGCCAAGATCCAGAACCAAAACCTGAAAAGCTATTACCTTGGAACTAAAGCCCACTCCAAATAATGAAATGGAAATCACGTGCTGCCCTGCACGTATTAAATGATAGGCATGCTATAATTATCCTTAATCAGTATGCGAACTCCCAGAACTTGACAAGTTGCCCATGCATGGTAGTGTAGTAAAGCCATTTAGTCTTGGGCGTACGGGCTTCAGCTTCATTATCAAGGCACATAAACTGACAGATTCGCTAGAAATGCCACTTCCTGGCAGGGGCCATCGTTTGGAATCGCACAGCATTATTCTGCCAACAATGCACGGACTGGCCCTTCATATTCTCAAAAACAGTAATAACAGTGACAAAGACAAGTGAGCCCACAGAATCCATAAACCATCTGTAATGGATATGATTTACCATCTTTAACCAAACAACGTATGCACCAAAATGCGCACCAAAATGTGCACAGGTGGCTCAGCTAAGGAATCAGTCAGGGTGGCGACAGTAAGATCTCTATTGCATAGCGGGACAATATAAACAGTTGGCATGGTGAAGCTACAGCTCTGGTGACAAACAGCTCTCTTATAGTTAAACGCGGAACGGGCAGAGACTAATGTCGTGTTCTCACTGGAGAGTTAATCGGGATTAACGCCATACCTCAGTTTTGCGTTACGCAGGTTAACGCTGTAGTTGTGATATAGCAGGCAATGAAAGAGCTGAACAGTTAGCCAAAGAATGCCAGGCAATATGGATCAAATACAAAGAACGCTGTCGTACCAAGAAACAAAGAATCCAACTAAACTGTAATAAACCATAGATGGTTGAATCTACATTCCAACTACACGCTTAGTGGTTCATACGATTAGCTCGCTACTACGATCGTCAGTTTAAGAACACACCGCAACAGGCTGCGCAAAGAGATACTTTGATATACGGTCAGCTGAGTTATCAGGGCTCTGCATAATGAGACTATACAGTCTTCGCCAACTTTCAAATCAAATGAACTAATTTTCCCACATCGACTCACGAACTACCATTGAGAAGCACAATACCATAATTTCATTAATCCTTATTATATAGGTTCCAGAAAGGTAATGTGTTAATAACTTTACGAAGAATATCTATCCATTCAGAAGAACGGGAGCGCAAACCAAATAATCTCAGGTGATCTCCAGCGCGTATGTACTGCTAACCCATCAAACTTATTCTTACACCATGTTGGTCAGTGTAACCAAAGCGTTTGCCAACGATGATATCCTCGTATGCGATTGTGAACGTGTTCAGGTATATTTGATGCAAGCGGATATCGTTTATTCAGGCAGTGAAAATGTATTTGGGTTTTTCCATGTTTCAATGTCTTTGCCTCAGGCAGAGTCCGTAGCGCCCTAAGATTCCTCTTACTCTTCGGTATACTCAGCACATTGTAGCAGTAGTAATAGCAGTAGCATGAGGAGGAGCAACCGCAGCAACAACAGCAGCAACAACAGCAGCAGCAGCAGCAGTAATAGTAGTAGTAGTAGTAGTAGTAGTAGTAGTAGTAGTAGTAGTAGCAGTAGCAGCAGTAGTAGTAGTAGTAGTAGTAGTAGTAGTAGCAGCAGTAGTAGTAGTAGTAGTAGTAGTAGTAGTAGTAGTAGTAGTAGTAGTAGTAGTAGTAGTAGTAGCAGTAGCAGCAGCAGCAGCAGCAGCAGCAGCAGCAGCAGCAGAAGCAGAAGCAGCAGCAGCAGCAGCAGCAGTAGTAGTAGTAGTAGTAGTAGTAGCAGCAGCAGCAGCAGCAGCAGCAGCAGCAGCAGCAGCAGCAGCAGCAGCAGTAGTAGTAGTAGTAGTAGTAGTAGTAGTAGTAGTAGTAGTAGTAGTAGTAGCAGTAGCAGTAGCAGTAGCAGCAGCAGAAGCAGAAGCAGCAGCAGCAGCAGCAGCAGTAGTAGCAGTAGTAGTAGTAGCAGCAGCAGCAGCAGCAGCAGCAGCAGCAGCAGCAGCAGCAGCAGCAGCAGTAGTAGTAGTAGTAGTAGTAGTAGTAGTAGTAGTAGTAGTAGTAGTAGCAGTAGCAGTAGCAGTAGCAGTAGCAGTAGCTGCAGCCGCTGCCACCGCTGCTGTTTTCAATATGTGAACAAATATGCTAACCATTTAAAGTTTGAATTCCCTGAATCGTATATTCACAGTAACTATGTAAGTAGGCTGTCGAATATCTTGAAACTAAGTTAACAGGAACATCCTATGGCAGAGGCAACAGCAGTTCCCAGTCAATTTAGTTTCAAAAGAGTCAACAATGTATTTAGTCAATCGCAAATGACTTCTGGAATTTGACTTTTTTGGGTGAAAGTGTTAATAAATGCAAATCTCCGATCCTCGTCACCCAGTTCTAATCTTTACTTTTTCACGATTATCGATCCAATGTTACGCTCTCTAGTTTCTTAATTACAAAAATATCCTAAACCACTCCAGCGCTCGGCTCGAATGGCGGACGTATTTTATTATTCATAATACTGACTCGCGATGTTTGATCTTATTCGTATTTTATGATTTTCCCTTTGTTTATTCGGGGGATACTTTCCGTGGGATATCGATTATGCAGAGCGGAACGAGACCACCCCTGTGTTGGGGATGACAATATCATGGAAAACGTTTTCATTATGAAGATGTTATTTGTGTAGGGATACTCCCAGGAGAAGTTAATTTCAAACGAACTTAATGTAAATATAGCTGGGTATTAAGAACACTTTTTGGGCGAACATAATTGCTGCCATAGGCAGCAACTACTTTCGTCCAATTCGTTTTCTTTATTAATAAAACTCTCACACAAAATAAAGAATGAAAATGATTAAATATAAAACCGGAAGGATGGACGTGGGTGGGTGTGTTTGATTTTTGTTCCGTATCGAATTCCCCGATCTGTAACTGGATGTACACAGCATTCTGGGTAATTAGAATAGCACCGTGCGTGACTCGACAGTTGTGTTTATCCCCGCGTGTCCATCACTCTTATCGGATTCTTCAGTTAGATTTGCAAACTCGAATCTGTAAATACAATTTTATTGACATAGGCTTGGTCTGCCCGGATCATATTCGATCGGAATGAATTATGATTCACGGTGGATTGAGAAGAGTTTTCTAATTACGATGAATAAAGAATGAATAAAGAATGCAATTGCAGGATATAATCACGGTTGTAATGAGATCAATATAATACATGTGTGATAGAGCTAGGGTTTCTTAGCGTACACACGTGCGTAATTTCAGACCGAAGTGCCCGATGATCCTCGCTGACGTAATTATGCACATTTACCCACACATACATCGCGCCCGGTCACAGACCCAAGAACGTACGCGGGCGATCGCAAGAGCGTGTAGGCTACGCACACGTAATCACACACATCTTCATTTCAATAGATACTTAAAGTAATGAGCACGACAATGGGGTAGTCCAGTTTTTCAGTCAATCATATGGCGTCATGTGTAGGCTGACCCCATACGCAATTACCTCATGAATGACTGGAGTTAGTCCATCTCAAACGCTTAACAGTCCGGCAGGACCAATTTTTTGGTCTTTACTATTTAATAAACATTTTGGAGAATATTTTAAAAATAATTTAACTGGGCGCTGCTGCTGCCCTAGGCAGCAACAGCACCCAGGCAAGCTATTTTCAAAATGTTCAACAGCTAACCTGTATAGTTTTCTGGAAATTGATAGCCAAGGTGTTCAGGGATCTATCGATCCCAACACGGGCGAATCCCTTTGGCGCGTGCGGGACTAAATCGGCATGGCGGGTGATGAATGCGAGGTAGCTTTTTCGGATAATACGTTTTGATTTTCTACATACAGTAACACTCAGAAATAGCTTTTAAACATCTTTTCAAACTCCCAGGTTTCTGGCTTTGTTTTGAAAACCTTGTAACATTTTTCTGAGAATAATGTAGTTACATGAATGGACCACGGATTCAGAGAAAGAAGGGATCGATAGACCCTATATCACATAGCTAAGTGACGTCAAAATCAATTACGCCACATGAAGGCTGACGCCAAAATCATAGTAGGTGTTAATAACGTATTATATAGCAACAGCCCCCAGTCAAATTAGTTTGAACATTTTCACCAGTTCACCTGTATAGTTACCTTGAAATTGGGATTCTGCTAATTCAGAGTTCAAAGTATATAAAGTTGTACAAGTAATCGTGGCATTACGGTAGATTGACTTTACCTGGGAATCGAACCCACAACCGCCTAATACGCCAAGCATCATAACCCGAAAACGCTTCCACATAGAAATGAATCCATCTATTTTGGCTATCGCCCGTTAGCGTTTCTGTAACATTGGACATTGACATTTAAACCAAATGATCAGCATTGTTCAACAAAACGAAAAATCAAACTGCCCCACAAGTTTAGTGAGGAGCCACCCACTGCTAGTTGACTAATCATACCGGCCACAGAGACACATACACAGACACACCCTTAACACGAAGATGGTATCTTCGACCGACAAATTGTTGACTATATTTAACTATAGTTGGCCAAGTCGAACGTGAAAACGAATACACTTTTTTTGTCAACATCATCTATCAGGAACAGTGTGAATAAATGGTTTTAATTCCATTCCAAATTCCCAAAATGACCACTATTAAATGGATCCTAAATCCAGTCAGATGCCTACCATTATAATAGCCCTAATCGTTTGCTCTCTGATATTCTAGAACATCACGTTCAAGATAGCCATAGAGATTATTTGGGAATTAATTTCGCTGGGAGATATCCAAATCAAAATGAAACCTACTGTTGAATACTGTGAACATAATTTAACTGGAAGACATCGCTATCTGATATTCTCTTTCTGAACGGTTACTTATTTCTGTACTAGACATTGAAAATGAGTTTCTGTATCTGCTATTCTCTTTCTGAACGGTTACTTATTTCTGTACTAGACATTGAAAATGAGTTTCTGTATCTGCTATTCTCTTTCTGAACGGTTACTTATTTCTGTACTAGATATTGAAAATGAGTTTCTGTATCTGCTATTCTCTTTCTGAACGGTTACTTATTTCTGTACTAGACATTGAAAATGAGTTTCTGTATCCGCTATTCTCTTTCTGAACGGTTACTTATTTCTGTACTAGACATTGAAAATGAGTTTCTGTATCTGCTATTCTCTTTCTGAACGGTTACTTATTTCTGTACTAGACATTGAAAATGAGTTTCTGTATCCGCTATTCTCTTTCTGAACGGTTACTTATTTCTGTACTAGACATTGAAAATGAGTTTCTGTATCCGCTATTCTCTTTCTGAACGGTTACTTATTTCTGTACTAGACATTGAAAATGAGTTTCTGTGTCCGCTATTCTCTTTCTGAACGGTTACTTATTTCTGTACTAGACATTGAAAATGAGTTTCTGTATCCGCTATTCTCTTTCTGAACGGTTACTTATTTCTGCACTAGACATTGAAAATGGGTTTCTGTATCCGCTATTCTCTTTCTGAACAGTTACTTATTTCTGTACTAGACATTGAAAATGAGTTTCTGTATCCGCTATTCTCTTTCTGAACGGTTACTTATTTCTGTACTAGACATTGAAAATGAGTTTCTGTATCCGCCATTCTCTTTCTGAACGGTTACTTATTTCTGTACTAGACATTGAAAATGAGTTTCTTTATCCGCTATTCTCTTTCTGAACGGTTACTTATTTCTGTACTAGACATTGAAAATGAGTTTCTGTATCCGCCATTCTCTTTCTGAACGGTTACTTATTTCTGTACTAGACATTGAAAATGAGTTTCTGTATCCGCTATTCTCTTTCTGAACGGTTACTTATTTCTGTACTAGACATTGAAAATGAGTTTCTGTCTCTGCTATTCTCTTTCTGAACGGTTACTTATTTATGTACAAGACATTGAAAATGAGTTTCTGTATCTGCTATTCTCTTTCTGAACGGTTACTTATTTCTGTACTAGACATTGAAAATGAGTTTCTGTATCCGCTATTCTCTTTCTGAACGGTTACTTATTTCTGTACTAGACATTGAAAATGAGTTTCTGTATCTGCTATTCTCTTTCTGAACGGTTACTTATTTCTGTACTAGACATTGAAAATGAGTTTCTGTATCTGCTATTCTCTTTCTGAACGGTTACTTATTTCTGTACTAGACATTGAAAATGAGTTTCTGTATCCGCTATTCTCTTTCTGAACGGTTACTTATTTCTGTACTGGACATTGAAAATGAGTTTCTGTATCTGCTATTCTCTTTCTGAACGGTTACTTATTTCTGTACTAGACATTGAAAACGAGTTTCTGTATCCGCTATTCTCTTTCTGAACGGTTACTTATTTCTGTACTAGACATTGAAAATGAGTTTCTGTATCTGCTATTCTCTTTCTGAACGGTTACTTATTTCTGTACTAGACATTGAAAATGAGTTTCTGTATCTGCTATTCTCTTTCTGAACGGTTACTTATTTCTGTACTAGACATTGAAAATGAGTTTCTGTATCCGCTATTCTCTTTCTGAACGGTTACTTATTTCTGTACTAGACATTGAAAATGAGTTTCTGTATCTGCTATTCTCTTTCTGAACGGTTACTTATTTCTGTACTAGACATTGAAAATGAGTTTCTGTATCTGCTATTCTCTTTCTGAACGGTTACTTATTTCTGTACTAGACATTGAAAATGAGTTTCTGTATCTGCTATTCTCTTTCTGAACGGTTACTTATTTCTGTACTAGACATTAAAAATGAGTTTCTGTATCTGCTATTCTCTTTCTGAACGGTTACTTATTTCTGTACTAGACATTGAAAATGAGTTTCTGTATCTGCTATTCTCTTTCTGAACGGTTACTTATTTCTGTACTAGACATTGAAAATGAGTTTCTGTATCCGCTATTCTCTTTCTGAACGGTTACTTATTTCTGTACTAGACATTGAAAATGAGTTTCTGTATCTGCTATTCTCTTTCTGAACGGTTACTTATTTCTGTACTAGACATTGAAAATGAGTTTCTGTATCTGCTATTCTCTTTCTGAACGGTTACTTATTTTACGGATTAACGACATACGTAAAAAAATACCTCCAGGCCAGCTAAGTGCTAGGCCAACAATATATACTGTGTTCTAGGAAAATCTTTTCCCCCTGTATACGTCTACAGAATTACACGCATTGCTCCCAGACAATGGTTTCCCATCGGGTAGGTTAAGAGCACTATTCAACGCAGATATGCACGGGCATTTCCTGTACCAGATATGGGTGAGCATGTGCTGACATCTACGGCCTACGGTTCTATTAACTAACTAACGACATGTACGCACAATCAGTTGCGCATCTAAAATTGCCCACTTGAGGAAATCGTCACCAACCGTTGCTAATGTTTCAACCGCCTTCTACTTATTTGAAGTCCTATAAGATGAAAGGGCTGTCTTGTAAGATGCACTTCTAAGAATCAATACACCGAACATGCAGAATTCACGCGAACATCTCAGCCGCATCTTTAGTGTTGGGTGATATTTCACTTTTTGTGAAATCGATTTGCCGTAATAGTTGGCATGATTTAAATTATCGACGTTTTTGTCTCCCTCATTAATTTTCCTCCTCGTATGTCTTGCGAGATAGAGCCTAATAAAGGTCTGTATTGGGGGATAGTCTGATATGATTGCGGACCGACAATGTCGTTGCTAATGCACTGGCAGGCTCTTAACGGAAGCCGTAGCGCTGCATGAGGAGATGGCACCAGTTCCGGCACATTTCGATTTTTTTTTCTACTTGTCATAATTATAGTTATCGAAGAACGTGTCTTCAAAGTCGCTCTGGAGATTTCGCTAATGATATTCTCGGGTCCGACTAATGATAATAGCTACCCTGGTGCTGGTTATCACACTCGCTGAATTACACCCTACGCCTCACACTCACTACAGCCACCACCTCAAAGCTTGCTAACCGGATTTCTGCTACGCGACCCAAGGTGAACTCCAAGAAAAGCGGTTCGGTGTTCTCGCATGGGCGAACCATTTCACCGCTGTAACGTACTAAATTTGGCCTGCGTATAGATGAAACTGAGATCGTTGCTCGATTTGGACTCGATGTTCCCTTAATCTGTTGCTATCACAGACAGGATCACCTTACGGCAACATTAATTTCAAGGCGAAAGTCCGTGGACGGAGAACTCCAAAATAGAGATATCACAGATCTAACTGATTATAGGAAAATATCTGAATAGATTATAGTAGGCGAAAAAAGGGATTCGCGCTACGTCTCAATTACCCATTGGCAATTTCTGTCTCTTGATTCTAGCTCAATTCGTAGTCTTCTGGCGATGATTAGAAAAGAATAAGAAGATTGTTCGTGCCAATAAAGATTATAAACCGACAGCCATTTCGGACGAAAATTTACTCAGAACCAATAATAAACAGCCGTATTCTAGGCTAACGGCGTATTGGTAATCGCGTTATAACTCGGTGTCATATTCGCCCTGAAGAATGGGTTCCCCTATAATCTGGTTTGGGGAATCTACTTAGCAAGATGGAGAATAATACGCTATAAAACATTACAATATGACATATCACCTTGGTCAGAATAGAAGGAATCCTTGCAAGTATTTACTAACAGGCTTGCAGGATATTAATTCAGCCCGAAATCATCAGTAAGATGATTTTTCTGTCCATAGTTATTGCCAAACTCTAGTGGTTTATCTATTTAACCACTTAATAGCTAAATTTGATCAGGAAAATCTAAATATTTGCATTGTAAATGTTCATTTTGCAGACCAGCGAAGGCTGCCTTTTTGAGAATTTACCACTAGAATGACTGGCTCGGTTACCGAGCCAGTCATTCGAGCGATAAATTTTCAAAAATAGGCATTTCTCAAGACGATTACAGAGGCCGTTTTGGGCGGTCTCGTCATCAAAGTGTTGATCATATGATAAACGAGTGAGGCATTGAGCTAATGGAATGGCACAAAGGGATCCGATCTGTCACTCATGTTGATGCCATCATGATCAATTACGTCACTAATTAGCCGACGTCACAATTAAAATGGCGTAGCTCGGTCACGAGACTCGAAATGTCTTTCTCAAAGGTGTATGGATTGTATCCTTTTAGTGAATTCACAATTTACTGAACACCATGTTGAATATTTAATATATCTAAGGGCGTACCTGTGTAGGTGCCTTGCAATTCAGATTCTGGGATTTCAGGTGTCACAGTTTCAAATCCATGATAACATCCATATAAAATGAGTGAAGCATAGCTAGAAATCGGTCTATCCCTCTCCCTTCACCTCCCATCCTCAACTCCTTCATCCCCCGCCCCCTCCACCCCCTTCCACCTCCCTTCCCTCCTCCCTGCCTCCATCACACTCTACCCCCTCTCTCCCTCCACCCCACCCTCCCTCCACCCACCCGCCCAACCTTCGACGCCTCCTCTCTCCCACACGCTACCTCATCACCTCTCTTCCTCCGCCCTTCCCTCTCCCCCCTCCCTCCCCACACACCCCACCCTCACCCCCTCTCTCTCTCTCTCGCTCTCTTTTGAAACTATAATTTGACATTGACGCGTAACAGACTGTGCTACGCAAAATACTTTCAAAATATCTGAGAGCGTTTGTATATATGTGTCTTGGAATTGAGACACAGGAATTTCAAGGCTTCTCGTCTTAAGGATATTGCTCATTTGCAGAATGGCCTATGTATTAGATCTAGCATTGATAATGCGCGTTACTGGGCCGACACTGGACCAATACCGGGTCGATATGGCCCGGTATTGTTCCAGTACCGACCCAGAAACCTGCGTTATCACGGAGGATGGCTATATTTTGGCATAATTTCAAGAATATCTATGTCAATTCTTGCTCTATGGAATATCATGCGATTTCAGACAGGTTCCCAAGATACCGCATTGGAACTTTCCGATCTAATAATTCAACATTACGTTGTCAGGCAAGTGACCTAAAGAACCTCTTCCGGTCTATAAATCTTGACTTAAACACCGGGCTACTGGCCATTATTTTAATACGGACGCCATATTAGGTCGTTCATCTTTGTTTCTGTTACAGCGTAATGTTAGCCGAGCGCTCTCAATAATCCGCAGAAAGAATACCAGTGTGCTGTAATGAGTGGTTTCGCGTCAAACAATACTATGCATTTAGGGTGAGGGCGGTAGGGACGGGGAGAGAACGTGAGAAAGAGACTGGGGAGTGAGGTGGTAGAAAGATAGGGGCAGAGAACACTAACGTGGCTAGGCATTGCGTAAGCTGTTCTGGAGAAATCGAACTAATTTTAGCCTCGAAGTCAGCTTCAATTCAACTCAATTCGGTGGAAAGCTCAACAAAATCAACAAGAAAATATTCATCTTCTAAGAGGCCCTATGTGTACTGTATGCCCTCAAATACCCCGAAGATGTAGATAAGGGATTAACTCACCACTGTCTCATATACTGGCAGAAGACAAACAGAAAGACACATACATATCGGGAGATCAGAGCGTGGCACAGCAAGCTGAAATCTCACATCTAGACGTGTGCGAGTATTGCAGTGCGTGATCACGATCGATTATTTAAGAAGTATCGCGACTACTCGATTAATCGGCCTGGGTTCAGATTACACATGCATAGGCTGTAACAACAATGGCATAGCAATGACGAAATTGTGGTTAGCAATGATCATTTGTAGACCAAGATAAGACGATTTTTTTTTTTAATGTATCACATGAATGCCTGGTTCGATACTTGAGCCAGTCATCCCAGTGATATTATTTTCAAAAATAGTCCTCTCTTGGCCTGCAAAATGATGGGCATGTTCGTTGAAAATGCCAAGGTTCGTGCCCGATCGCGTTAAAGAGTAATTTAAGTGGTGGGTAATGAAATATGTTATGCAGTAGAAATTATTCACGATTATTGCATTATTTAATTTTTAATCATTTAAATTCACGATTTAAAAATTAAACACATCGACAATAAAATGAATATCAGTCAGACCACGAAATGCGATTCTAACCAGTGAACGTGTTCCTCAAGGTTGCCCACTTCAGGATGTCAATAGGTGTACCACGTGGCCAGAGGAGGCCCAGATAAACCATGATGGGCAGTCGTGGTAGATTTGGATAAAGCAACAGCCATCGTGCAAACTAGTGTTTATGTCTAAAGATAGATATCGACGAGAAGGAGTTTTTCTGTAGTGAGAATCAATATGAATAAGAATATTTACGAATTCATTTGAATAATTACTTAGTTTTTAAAAATTTCTATATAGATCGAGTAGGGAAAACAAGTTCACATTTTCTAGCTCTTAAAATCGATTCGAATTTAATAATCAGTATATCGGTCGGTCCGAGAATCTGTCGGCTGTCGTCGTCGTCGTCGTCGTCGTCGTCGTCGTCGTCGTCGCCGTCGTCTTCTTCGTTGCCGTCGACGTCGTCGTCGTCTCACCAGCTACCGAAATAATAAAAGTAGTAGTAGTAGTAGTATTAGTAGTAGTAGTAGAAGTAGTAGTAGTAGTAGTGGTAGTAGTGGTAGTAGTAGTAGTAGTAGTAGTAGTAGTAGTAGTAGTAGTAGTAGTAGTAGTAGTAGTAGTAGTAGTAGTAGTAGTAGTAGTAGTAGTAGTAGTAGTAGTAATAGTGGTAGTAGTAGTAGTAGTAGTAGTAGTAGTAGTAGTAGTAGTAGTAGTAGTAGTAGTAGTAGTAGTAGTAGTAGTAGTAGTGGTAGTAGTAGTAGTAGTAATAGTAGTAGTAGTAGTAGTAGTAGTAGTAGTAGTAGTAGTAGTAGTAGTAGTAGTAGTAGTAGTAGTAGTAGTAGTAGTAGTAGTAGTAGTAGTAGTAGTAGTAGTAGTAGTAGTAGTAGTAGTAGTAGTAGTAGTAGTAGTAGTAGTAGTAGTAGTAGTAGTACCAGAAACCATAGCAGTACAACCAGGAATTTGCTTTGAATATAAATGTATTCGAACTAGATTCTTAATTATTTGCCAAAAGGCTACCACTCTGAGACGAAACGTATAGCTTGCCGGGCAGAGGAGACCCCCTTCAATATATAATGAGTAATGGTGTGGTAGATAGAATGTTTTAGTATGAAAATATAGAATTGAATAATCCAGTTTATCCGTCAATCATATGACGTCATAATCAGCAACGTGATAGTCAACGGCGGATAGGCCGACGTCAGAATCAATTACATCATGAATGGCTCGATTTACTCCGGCTTAACTACTTAGCAGTCCGTCAGGTGGTGCGAATTCTATGTATTTACGATCTAATAAAAATGCTGTTGAATATTCTTTAACTAATTTGACTGGACGTTGTTGCTGGTTGCTGCCATTGGCAGTAATAACACCCAGTCCAGTCAAATTAGTTTCAAAATATTCAATCGCATGCCCGCATAGTTTTCAGGAAATTGATAGTCGGAGAGTTCATGGATCGATCGATCCCAACACAGGAAAAGTCGTGGTGGAGTTTAATAGTTAGAGATGGGCGGGGAATAGGTAAAACGGGATTCCTTCATTGGCATTTTGTCCTTCAAACAGACCGGGCTCTATTAGATGCACTTACTCGGTGGCATCATCTAATTCAGGAAATGGGACGTTTTTTGTATTATCTTAGTCCTTTAGCACTTCAATTTCCAGGGACTCAATTTCAAGACAATGAACTTTTCCAGTTTAACTATGCCCCTCCCATCTCTGCTAAGATTCACTCACATCAAGTTCCTTTTAGGATCGATCGATCCCTGAACTCACTGACTATCAATTTCCAGAAAACTATACAGGTAAGCTGGTGAATATTTTAAAAGTAATTTGACTGGGTGTTGTCGCTGCCTATGGCAGCAACAACGCCAAGTAAGATTACTTTCAAAATATTCAACAATATGTTTATTAAATAGTAAAGCCATACAATTCGTCCAACACTGCTTATATCGTCATCAATTATGCGTTCGTGACCAACTCAGCTACGCCATTCATGACGTCGTTGGTTATCTCGTCATCCTACACGTCACGTATTTGATTATAACGTGATATTCTGGATGGATAAACTGGAACGGTCTATTTGAAGACACTAATACAGGAATGCTATTGAACACATTGAAACTAAATTGATAGGAATCTGCTATTGCCATATGCAGCAACAACTCACACTCAAATTAGTTTCAAAATGTATAAAAAATATCTATTCATCAAAGGGAACGTATCCTTTCTTTGAGGATTAACTGGCTAAAGCAGTACTTAACAATAAGCTAAGACAGCTACATACGAATATGCTGGGTTCAAGACCTGCATTTCAACATTAAGTTTGCATCGTGAAACGTCGCCTCGGTGCAAGAATCCCCTTTCACTGGCGTAAAGGCACGATGCCACAGCGAAAGTCCTCCCGAAGAAATCCAGAGATAATGGCAAAACGATGTAAGCCGAAGAGCTCTGTTCCGTTCTGACACATGGCCCGAATGAAATTGCATAGCAAGTGGTTCTGTTCTACATAATCAATTCCTAAGAAATAATGCCCCTTCTTGAATATCGACACGCTATGACGTGTAACAGGCATTTAATCAATTTGATATTAAATGCCGAGACTGGATTATTTGATTTAACCGTATCTTTGTCCCATGTGCCCAGCTCGGGCAGAGCGTGTCTTTGTCCCATGTACCCAGCTTGGGCAGAGCGTGTCTTTGTCCCATGTTCCCAGCTTGGGCAGAGACTTGTGCGAGAAATGTGGTTCTAACTAATGAATATTAGAGAAGTTGTGAGTGGGTTAAACCTTCTCAACTATGAATATGTTGAGTTGCTCTGGGATATGGTGGCCTTATGGAAGACTGAACAACAAACGCAAGCACGGTAGTTGTGCTAAGAATAAGTATCTTAGGGAAATGATCTGTATGGTACATATATGCCCCCCACCCTCACACACCCCTCTCTCTCTCTCTCTCTCTTTCTCTCTCTCGCTCCCTCTCTCCCTTCCCCTCTCTCTCTCTCTCTCACTCTCACGCTCCCCACGTCTCTCACACGCACGCACGCACGCACACATACACCAACTCACTATCTCTTTCTCTCTCTCTCTCTCTCTCACTCCCTCTCTCTCTCCCTCTCTCTCACGCCCTCTCTCTCACCCCCACCCCACCCACCTCTCTCTCTCTCCCTCTCTCTCTCTCTCGCTCTCTCTCTCTCTCGCTCTCTCGCTCTCTCGCTCTCTTTCTCTCTCCCTCTCTCTCTCTCTCTCGCTCTCTCTCTCGCTCTCTCTCTCTCCCTCTCTCTCTCTCTCTACATATGTTTAAATGTAATTTTTCATTGATTTGTAGTGGTATAATTTAGGGTTAGCAATGGATAATAACATTGCCTATGTGATACATAACTTCCCTCAAATAATAACAAGAAATGCGTAAAGATTTCTCAGGGAAATTATAGCACACTGGAAGCTGACACAATTCTAAAGATATCTTAAAATATGTATAAATAGTCTCTTATTTTAAGATATCTTTAGAATTGTGTCAGCTTCCAGTGTGCTATAATTTCCCTGAGAAATCATTACGCATTTATTCTTATTATTTGAGGGAGGTTATGTATCACATAGGCAATGTTATTATCCATTGCTAACCCTAAATTATACCACTACAAATCAATAAAAAATTACACATTTAAACATATGTAGAGAGGGAGAGAGAGAGAGAGAGAGAGAGAGAGAGAGAGAGAGAGAGAGAGAGAGAGAGAGAGAGAGCGAGAGAGAGAGGTAGATAGGGAGTGAGGTAGGGAGGGAGAGAGAGACAGAAAAGAGAGAGAGAGAGAGAGAGAGAGAGCGAGAGAGCGAGAGAGAGAGCGAGAGAGAGGGGGGTGTGGTGAGAGAGAGAGGGAGAGGGAGAGAGAGAGAGAGGGGGAGTGAGAGAGAAAGAGGTAGTGAGTGGATGTATGTGTGCGTGCGTGCGTGCGTGCGTGCGTGCGTGCGTGCGTGCGTGCGTGCGTGCGTGCGTGCGTGCGTGCGTGCGTGCGTGCGTGCGTGCGTGCGTACGTGCGTGCGTGCGTGCGTGCGTGCGTGTGAGAGACGTGGGGCGTGAAAGTGAGAGAGAGAGAGAGAGAGAGAGGAAGGGAGGGAGGGAGAGAGAGAGGGGGTGTGAGGGGTGGGGGGGGGCATATATGTACCATACAGATCATTGCCCTAAGATACTTATTCTTAGCACAACTACCGTGCTTGCGTTTGTTGTTCAGTCTTCCATAAGGCCATATATATAAATATATATATATATATATATATATATATATATATATATATATATATATATATATATATATATATATATATATATATATATATATATATATATATATATATATATATATATATATATATATATATATATATATATATATATATATAAACTCTGTCTATATACAAATATATACAAATACAGTCGCGCTATGCGCTCTGCTATATAGAATCGCAACAATGATATCTGTTTCCAGTGATGCAGAAATGTTGGTGAACTAACTATATACGGACAGTTGCAATGTCTGCTTGCTCGTGCACAAAGAAACTCGTCAATGCTTGCAAGGAAACAATTCAAAGGTCGGCTAAGAAAGCTTCGGGATTTATGCTGAAGCGATAGCGATCAATAAAACTGACGTGAAATCGTGAATTCCCAGGCATACAATGAACAATAAACCCTTGACCTTCTGTGCAGTATTCTCACAGTCCATCGTTCCTTTCAGACATATAATGTAATGTACATGTACAGTTTTAGCTATGCCCCGCCCATTTCTACCTAAGCTCCACCCACACCTAGCTCGTGTTGGGATCGGTCGATCTCTGAACTTCCAAACTATCAATTTCCAGAAAACTATACAGGTAAGCTGATGAATATTTTGAAACATGTTTATTAAATAGCAAAACATACAATTCGTACAACGTGTCGGACTATATTAAGTGTTTAAGACGGACTCCATCGATTCATTCATGCTGTAATTGATTATGACGTCGTGATACACGTCACGCAGTTGATTATGACGTCATATGATGGAGGGATAAAATTGTAACGGTGCATTGGTATTTATATACTGTTGTGGCAAGCTGGTGCTGTCTATACGTCAGGAAAATATCGGAAAAGCCGTTTTCGGGAATTTCACCAACGTCCACTACCGTTGCTCATAAATGAATGGACCGTTCCATTTTTAGCTATGCCCCGCCCATCTCTAGTTAGGTTCCACCCACACATCCCTCGTGTTGAAATAGAACTATGGCAGCAACAGCGTCCAGTCAAATTAGTTTCAAAATATTCAACAGCATGTTTATTAAATAGTAGACACATAGAATTTGTACAACGTGTCAGACTATTAAGAGTTAAAGACGGGCCATATCGAATAATTTTATGACGTAATGATTATGACGTCATCCTATGCGCCGCTTAGCTGATTACGACGTTTATGACGTCATATGACGTCATTACTCAGGAAACGTCCATTATATAGACCTCTGTGTGGGTGGGGTGAATCAGGCAAATATACAAACGGTCGCGTTCTTAGATAGGTCTGACTGTTGCGTTGTGAAACATTGATATACAATTCACAGGAACATATGTCTGTGATTTAGGCATATTTATGATTACGCATGCAGGTTTACATACCGATCAATTCACAAAATTAATATGAAATATTAACGTCGTTTATCTTCTCGCATAAAATGGTGTTTAATATTTTAAACAAGATGTGCTGTTGAACGTTTTGAAACTAATTTGACTCGGAGTTGGCAGCAACGAATTAGATTCGAATTATTCTCCATGTTTGCTGTATATTTTTCTGAAAATTAAGAGACTGGTCTTTCAATGGCAAAGAAGGAAAACCGTGACAATATCAATGTACATTATAATTGTATCATTTTCCCGATAGTTGCTTTCCTCAGAATGATCGTTGATACTGCATAAGGCATGGCAGAGAATTTTCTCCCATAAAACAGGTTACAAAAACAAAATAAATTGTACTGTGGAATATTTGGAAAATAATTTGATTGGACGATATCGCTGCATAATGCAGCACTGTCTTCCAATCCAATGGTGGGAATCCACTTTTAGCTGTGCCACTCCCATCCGTAGCTAAGCTCCACCCACACATCGCCCGTGTTACCCTGAACTTCCTGACTATAAATTTCCCAAAAACTATACAGGTAAGCTGTTGAATATTTTGAAACAAATTTGACAGGGTGCTCCCAGTCAAATTAGTTTTAAAATATTCAACAGCATCTTTATTAAATAGTAAAGGCATGCAATACGTAAACCAATACTTAGTCTGTTATCAATTACGCATTCGTGACGAACTTAGCTACGTCGTTCGTGACGTAATTGATTATAGGCGGTATGTAGTTGATTACGATGTGGTGTGATTGATGGATACCGTGCTGTCCTCGATTATGTTCGAAAATATTTAGACAGAACCTTTGTTACATGCTATTCAAAATTGTACTAAATGGCATTGTTTCTGTTTTTGTATTTGAAAGATGTTAACTTATGTATGAACTACGCTTATACTGCCATTCTGGCGTCCATCTTGCGAGAACTATGCATATCGCTGAACGCGGGTTCTGTCAACAACAGAAGTCGGCACCGCGGATTCCCCTACGAAAAGTAGAATGATACGGTGAAATAATTAATGGTTTTGCTGATGCTAGCGGCAATGTCAGGAACAAGAAATGGTTAGATTATAACCTAACAGTCTTCAATATCTGCTAAAATACAGAACTGTAATCATCCGGAAACTAGTCGTTTCCGTTCCAAAGTAACCACCACGTTGTACGTTGTTCTAAACCGGGTACCGAAGTAGAATTATCACAGCCGGAACCATGTCGCATCTCGCTCATTAGTCCGCCCTATATCGCGTTAGAAATCGTGATTCTCATAACTGAAAGCCTGTCTCATTAGCCGCCAATATGTGTCATGTTCTCGACATATGACTTGGAAGCTAAGTCGTGTAAAAAATTCAGTGAGACTGTCAGCCACGTCCCTCCGCGAGACTCTCTT
>CM067360.1:131783671-131791171 GCA_034401795.1 Chaetoderma sp. LZ-2023a
TAGCCACTCGGGTTTCCATTAACACTATTATCAGTATGTGTATGTGACCAGATCCACCCCACCCGCCAACGAAGACTTGTTTTTAATTATGTCATCCGATATATCGATATATCACGGTGACTATGTAATATTTATCGCGATATATCGGGCACAAATGACATAGGCTATAATATATGAATGAAGAAGTGTTTATCACTGAATAAGTATAGCTTTGCAAATGATATTAACTCTTTGAATCTGAAAGGCCGTATTCGAATTATTATTTACAACTTACTAAATACTACGTTTATTACGGAATCCAGTTTCTCAGTCAATCATATAACGTCATAATCAACTAGGCAGCAACAGCACCCAGTCAAATTAGTATCAAAATATTCAACACCTTACCTGTATGGTTTTCTGTAAATTGAGATTTTTAGTGTGCAGATATCGATCGATCCCAACGCGGGCAAAGCATGGGTGGAGCTCAAATCAATTTCTAAATAACCTCCAGCTGGCCTCAATAGTTAAGCGTACCTAGAAATCAAGATTACGGGAATTCAGATTTCAAAGGGTTACGCTCGTTCTAATAGAGGCGCGTTTTTTCGCTCGTTTGAATCGTTTTAACAGCTTGAAAACTGAAATAATCCCGGAATGTAAGTTTCATAGTAACCATAATGGTAAGGTATTGAATATTTTTGAAACTATTTTTTGGAGTAGTGCGCGCTACCTGCCAGTCAAATTAGTTTAAAATTAGTAAATAGACTGATTATTAAATTGCTACTCCTACAAATACATACAATTCGTACAGTTTAGTGACGATGTTTTCGAATTTCGTGACGGAGATACGTAATTTTCCCAGATAACGCAGCTTACCGGGTCGATGCTGAGCCGATACCGAGCCGATACTTTCAGCATCGGCGCGGTATCGGCCCAGCATTGGCCCAGTAAGCAGCGTTATAGGGCTTGCTTGTGACATCAGCTAACACGTGGCGTAATTTTTCTACTTCAGTGATATCTACTCTATCATAGGTCAATACTGATATACAGTATTTATTGGAATTGTATAACTTTTACGAAAACTTTCAAATTAGCACAATTGCGCATTTCCGTTTTAATAACAAAATATAGTTGGCGTATATATATTCTCCTTGACGAAATATCCATCTAATCCCAGAATTGATTTTGGATTTGATAAAATGGTTTCATATAAAGTAACGAATCCCTTATCGAGTAAAATGATAAATTTCGCATGAAGTTACGAATTCTTTATCGAGTAAAATGATAAATGGCATCATATTTCAATATTGTTGGAAATTTCCTGAGCACAGACTGGTAGCGAGTAGAATTACTCTGGATTGCCATTTTATTGAGCGTAATAAAGCCGGTTGCATTCACGGTAAATACGTTATGACAAGCAGACGGCGACGCTGTGTTATTCTGTGGTTAGGGACGATAGCAAGTCAGATCGTTCTGAGTTCTCAAAAATCTGGCTGTGCTGAATTTATTAGATATTTTAAGAACAATTTTATTCAAATGACATGACAAAGAACTTCGGTTTAATTGTTTTGGAAATAATCAACACGGGTAAATAAAGGAAGGATATAAGGAAATAGATGAAATGAGTAAATAGAACGAAATGTGTCCCGTCTGACTGCTGAATTGTTGCAGTCTACATTTTCCATAGGGTTTAACTCTGAACTCGTTGAATATTTTGAAAACAATTTCACTGAAAGTTTTTTGTGGCTAAGCCACAAACAACTTTCAGTCAAATTGTTTTCAAAATATTCAACATGCTCAGAGTTATGATCCATTGAATTTCGTGCATGTTTACTTGCAGCCGTCACCCAGTTAATAATTCCCCTTGCACAATATTTGAAAATCGTTTTGGAACGCTTTCGGGGTTTTTTCATTGACTACCACTCTAGTGAGTTTCCCGCCTCGCAATATTGCATCCGTCATCTAGTGTTAATATTTGCGGCCATAAATCTAACCAGGCATTACCGTGGGCTGCGAGTCACGCGCTAGCCTCGCGCTAAGCCAGCTCTGACATCTCACCTTCAGCCCATCTGTCCTCCCCGATAGCGACGTCTCTCGGGGGTGAATCGTCCACCGTCGTCAACCCCTGCGAAGAAACGAGAGAGAAGCCCTTCAATCGGGGTCCACGCGTAGGAACGAACTGTGAGAAATATAATATTTGATATTCCAGTTGTCAAGACAACGCGTGCGTGTATCTCACCTCAGTTTGGCCTCTTGGCAACTGATGGGAGAGTCTGTCTCTGATGTTCTCGCTCACTTTCGCTATTCCCCTGTACCCCCTTCTCTCCGTGGAAATTAATAATTTAATTAGCGCTGAGCGGTAAACGCGGAAGCCTAATAATACTGCCGGCTATTCGCCATTTCTTTATAGACGTCAAAAATCCGGCGATATTATGGAATGTGCAAATATTTTTTTTAGAATCTGATCGGATAGGAAATCTCGTGCAAGGCTTCAAGCTGATTTCCTTAACGACCTCAATCCCAAATACGTGTATATAGAAACACACACATTTAACACAGTTTGTGAACCAATTTTGATAAATATGCGAATCAACTTGCTTCTAAAGATGAGTTAAATTACCATTTAAGTTACCAACCCTAGTATTTCGCCGTAAGTGAATCGCCACTTGATAAACAGTGATTTCGAGATAGGTTGGGTGGGTGGGCCGGGGCCCAGCAGTATAACCACCAAACACGAACTCATTGTAAACAATATGATGGATTGGTCCTTGTATGGTAATGAAGGATTTCGGATTATGAAATAATCCCAACCAAAATACTCCATTAAGCTGATTCATCCATATCGCAAATAAAGATGTTTGGAATGGGCGTGTTATGGTTTTGCCTGTAAGTTGTTGTTGCTGCTGTTGTTGTTGTTGTTGTTGTTGTTGTTGTTGTTGTTGTTGTTGTTGTTGTTGTTGTTGTTGTTGTTGTTGTTGTTGTTGTTGTTGTTGTCACGTTAGTAATGGACCTTTCCAGTTTTTGTTATACCTAACTCTGCTCGCTCGTGTTGGGATCTATCCTTGAACTACCTGACTATTAATTTCCAGAAAACTATACAGGTAAGCTGTTGAATATTTTGAAACTAATTTGACTTGGTGCTGTTGCTGTCTATTCAAAATATTCGACAAAATGTGTATTAAATATTAAAGACATACAATCCGTACAACGTGTCGGACTATTGAGCGTTTAAGACGGAGTAAATTGAGTCATTCATGCCATAATTGTTTATGACGTCATCCTACACGTCACGTAGTTGAGTATGAATCACATGATGAATCGATACACTGTAAGGTCCATTGCAATGTTGCTGCTGGAAGTGTCAGTAGTGTTATAGGGACCAGACTTAGTCTTATGTTATAATCAAATACGTCACATTTCAAAATGACTAGCTCCGTCATTAAAATAAAAAAATCCGTTACAAACGCGTACGAATTGTATGTCTTTGTTGACTGCACTTTGACGCACATTCTGCCCTAGGCAGCAACAACACCAAGTCATCTTCGTTTCAAAATATTCAACAGCTTATCTTGAACATTAGAATTTGAGAATTTAGATTTAAATTTTTCATATCGATTGGAACTTGCCTAAAGAAGTGAGTGGAGCTCAGCAAGAGATCGGCGCAGCATAGCTAGAAATGTAACGCTCTATTGTGAGGGCAGTGGTGGTGGTGGTGGTGGTTGTGGTGGTGCTGGTGATCCTAGATAAGCTAAAATAAACATTACGAGTCAGTCAGTCACACAATTTTATTCTGGCCTGCATCTAAAGAGCTACTGAACCGATTTCGATTTGGCCCAAATGTTTACAGATGTAGCACGCCAATATCTAATTTGCGCCGTAGGCCAACGGCGCAGGGACCAATATCAATATATTTCACAGGTTTCTGGATCATTGTTCGTCTTCCTAAAGGTGTTTACTCAGGTGTTACACAATGGTGTATCGCAGTGGCGAAACAGTAACGAAACAAGGTTCCAGAGTTTCTAGAAGTGAATACGGACTTGGTTTCTTTTTCAATTGGATTTATAAAAAACAATCCACGACTGTGAGGAAACAAATGCGGCGATATCGATGTCCACGTTGTATGCAACATTGAAAGTCATTGCTGCTTTTAGTATTAAACTTGGCGTCGCTAAATCTACTCAGTAAAATTTGACAAGTACTCATGTCGGTCTGAAAATCATATTAATTATCCTTGTTCTAATACGGTTTCATGATGGACGTTCGTCGTGTTCACGAGGAGCAATTTGTTCTAGATAAGTGAGTTATTTTTTGTGTTCGCCCGCCATTAATAAGGTTCGGCTAGAAACAGAAATTTGTGTAGTTTGATGCTGTTTCATATCTAAAATAAAAATGTCGGTATTGGTCCCCTGCGCCGTTGACAAACTGGCGCGCCGATATCGAATTCAATATTTGTCCCCTGCGCCGTTGGCCAACTTCCGCGCCGATATCAAATTCGTCATTGGGCTTGCGCCGTTGACCAACGTGCAGTCCGATATCAAGTTCGATATTGGTCGCTGCACCGTTGGCCAACTGGCGCGCCGATATCAAATTCGACATTGGTCCCCCGCGCCTTTGGCAAACGGATATCAAATTCGTCATTGGGCTTGCGCCGTTGATCAACGTGCGCGCCATATCAAGTTCGATATTGGTCGCTGCGCCGTTGGCCACCGGCGCAAATGCGATATTGGCGCGTTACACTAACACAACGAAGAAACTTCCAATACGATTTCCAGACTGTGTTCATGATCTGGATAAAAGAATCCGTATCCTGATCGAATCAAATTCTGCATCTCTGGATATATTGGAAACTACTGGTTTGATTTGTCTCAAATTTTAGCACCCAAAAGGGTGTGACCATGCACTAGGATTCCACAAAAGAATCCTGAAAATCCGAAAAATCCAAAATTCTATTAATCTAAAATAAGCTAACGTTTAGTCTGTGCCTATGCAAAATGGTCTATAGGCTGCCTACATAATTACGCTATGGTATTTCTACACCGTGATGATTTTACCAGTTGCACCAAATTCGATATTAGTTTCAAAATATTCAGCAGCTAATCTGTATAGTTACCTTGAAATTGTGATTCTGGTGAATCCCGGATAGTGGATTACTGAGTCGGTACTGGGCTAAATTTGTCCTGGCCCTATCGTCGCGGAAGAGAGGGATTGGGTCAGTCACTCAAGTATTTGATGTCATATTCAAATACGTCACATATTAGCTGACGTCACAATCAAAATAACGTAACGTTCTCCGTCAGGAAATTTGAAAATTACGTGAAATGCACGAATTGCTTGTCTTAGATAGATTTATAATTAAGAACACATTATGCTGAATATTTTGAAACTAATTTGACTGGGTGTTGTTGTTGCCATAGACAGCAACAGCACCTAGTCAAATTAGTTTCAAAATATTCAACAGCTAATCTGTATAGTTACCTTGAAATTCTGATTCTGGTTAATCCAGGTTTCAAAGTATATAAATCGAATACAAGCTTCGTAAAGAATGGACGGAGTTTAGCTAGAAATGGGCAGGGTATAACTAGAAAGCGGCTGGGCATAGCTAGAAATGGGCAGGGAATAACTAGAAACGGGCGGGGCATAGCTAGAAATGGACGCCTCCGTTGCTCAAGTACGAGCCCAGTAAGGCTGCCTTATCAGAGTCCGCTGTATCACCCAGCACTGAGATGAACAATTATTTCAGTAAGCAATCCGTTCTACTATCATGCATTATATTTTGTGTTTTCTTCCAGATTAATTCCAACAGCCCGCTTAGGATTATACTCATCAGTTCATAACTTTGTTCACGGCGAGAATAGAATGTCAAGATCAGATATGTTGATAGAACTACAGAGAGCTGATATGACGTACTCTCGGTTTCTCAAGAACGTATCACACGAAAAACACAGTCTAATACAAAGGTACAGCACGCGTGATCTCTTACTACATATACCATTGTCTATTACTATATACTTTTTTTAAAGACTTAATGTGTCCAGTGATTCTCATGGCATCTAACTTTTGGATGTCCCAGGGACCCCACACCCTGAAATCTGGGGGTTCACAGCTGAAATCTGGGTGTCCTAACACCTTAAGACTGATGTTCCCAAGCAGTATTTCTCATCCATACTATATTAGAGGGTGCCATGTTTTCGCAACTATGAATTATGGCGGTCCTTTATGTATTTGAGTACAATCAGTATTGTTGAATGGTTTATGGCTACGCAGATACGCTATGCTGTGTACATCATGAATGTGTATTTCTATTACTATATACGTAGTTATATGGCCTACGTCAAATAAGCAACGCGAGCATGCCCGAAATGGTACGTTCTTTCTGATGCTATGTTGGATATTTAACAATCACACACGATTTTCTGGGGTGCCAGGGAACCACCTGTCACTACTTTTGGGGGCCCACACCTCAGTTTGGGGTATATACCTCTAATAGACCATTATAAGAATCCCTGAATGTGTATTTCTATTACTATATAGTTATATGGTCTACGTCAAATGAT
Organism: Chaetoderma sp. LZ-2023a; assembly: GCA_034401795.1. Taxonomy (NCBI): domain Eukaryota; kingdom Metazoa; phylum Mollusca; class Caudofoveata; order Chaetodermatida; family Chaetodermatidae; genus Chaetoderma; species Chaetoderma sp. LZ-2023a. Next base: position 131,790,205 of record CM067360.1, read on the forward strand.
TACCCTTGCACAGTTGCACCGTAATGCAAAGATGGTATTGCATTTGTCTGTCGTGTGTGATCGAGCGTGCGTGCCTGAACGAGCTCGTGTGCGTGCGTGAGTGCGTGCGTGCGTGTGTATGCGTGATCGGGCGCGCCTGTGCCGTGCGTGTGTGCGTGCGAATGCGCTGTGCATAGGTGTATCTGATTATCCGATATGCCTCACATTTTAGCATATCAAAGGAAATTACTGTGAATTAAGATTCCCAGACTTGGGACGTGATTTGATTGTAAAAATGTATCCGTATCGGATCAAATTCTGGATCTGGATATCTAGCGCGATTTGGCTCAGATTTTACCACAATCAAGGATCCACTCGGGATCCAATACGTTGGACGTGGTCCAAAAAATTCGGAAAATCATATAAATCTGCAAAATCTGAAAAAATCTTTACAACGTGCACAAAAGAGGCGGACTGGGGGTTTAAGAGTCTGTAATCTCTGATTGCACTTGTTATATATAAAGTAGATTGGATTCGATCTGTCACTTCACGATCTGACGTCATAATCGAAATACGTCACATGTTAGCTGACGTAACAATAAAAAAGTCCCGTCAAGAAAGTGTACGAATTGCAAGTCTTTGATTAATGTACACCTGTTGCCATAGGCAGATTAGTTTTAAGCTATTAGACAGCTTATCTATATTGTTGTAACGCGCCAATAACCAATTTGGCCCGTTTGTAAACGCAGACCCACATGCCAATTTGTTAATGGCATACCCCTTTGTGAACGGTGCAGACCCATAAGACAATTTTTTATCGGTGCGCCCGTTTGCAAAAGGCGCATAGACCATATGCCAATTTGTTATCGGCACACCTGTTTGTAAACGGCGCATGACCCGTATGCAAATTTGTTACCGGCGCACCAATTTGTAAGTGACGCAAGGCCCATATGTCAATATCAAAATTGCACCAATAGGAAATGCACAT